>JAAGVU020000043.1:17946297-17976027 GCA_011763525.2 Mormyrus iriodes | reverse complement strand
TAGGCATAACGGGTTAGGAAAACACACTTTGTACCCAGGAACAAAATAAAAATAAAAATTTGTTACATAGTGTTATACCCAACGTCTAATCCATCTGGGTCTTTCGCACCTATACCCAGAAGATGGTTCCAACACTCATTTTGGGCTGAGCCAGGCTGGACTGCATGTATGGATTCTGTTGACACTAATCCAGACAGACTTAGGTGGCGGAGTGTCCGGAGTGAAGGGGTTCAATTTTGTTCATTCAGGTAAGAGGGAATGTGAGAGAAGCTGATTGATTCAGTGGTTACACTATACATGTCTGACAGAAAAGCTGGAACCAAGTGGTCATACAACTTGTTTGGATAGCAAGTCTATTTTGTCATGAGCTGTGAGTAATGACTGGAAAAAAACAAGGTCACGAGTATAAATGGCTGAAATGAGGTTCCTCAGTGGGGCTGTCGCACTCATTTTCAGTGAGTGGTTTTCGGAGGGACCTCCAAATAGAGCTGCTGCTCTTTTCGTTGTGAGGAGTCATCTGAGGTGATTTGGACATCATATTAGAATGCCGCATAGTTGCCACCCAAGGGGGCTATTCCAGGCGTATCTCGCTGGGCAAAGGCCCTGGGGAACAGCCAGGACACACTGGAGGGATAATATCTCCTAGTTGGCTTGGGAACATCTGAAGAACATGAACAAGCTACAATCTGTGGCCACAGCAAAAGAGCTCTGGTCTGGTCTGGTCTACTCAGCTTGCCACTCCTGTGACTTCCTCAGGAACAGCAGTGTAAAGAAGACAACAGTCCATCCTTATTAAACCTCCCTTTTCCTTCAATAAACATTAAACTTGTGAACTGTAAAATCTGGTGATTAACTGGATGCTTAAAAACTGGAAAATTAACGCAAATCAGAGGGACTACTTTCACTGCTGCAATCAGTAAATGTGTATTAAAACCTAAATAAAGCATCCATTGGTAAAAAAAAAAAAAACTTCTTTTCAAATGAACAAAATATTAGCAAAGAATTATGTCATCTGTGGCTTGAGTATAGACCCCCACTGAATATTTATTTTAATAGATGCATAACATCTAATAATGCAACTGCATTAAAATGTTTAGCTGGTTGAAAAAACAGGGAGAAAAAAATTCTTTGGTTCTTTGGTTTTCATTCTGTGACTACTTTCATGTAAAATCTATGGAATAAACTAAAGTTTAGAGTAGATTAAATCAAAACGGCTGCCAAAAGAACCAGATGCTTGTGATGACAACAAAAGCCAACTTATGTTAGCTCTCGAACAGGTGCACAAGATTATGGATAAACGAAGAAGTTTGTATTGGCCAAAATGTACATAGAGGTTGGTTATCTCGCCATCAGAGAATGGCACCAACTTTACTCATTCCAAATTGGTAAATGGGTGGAATCCTAGGTATAGCAGAGTAAACGGTCAATGGATTTGTCGTCTTATAGCACCCTTAGATTAAGAGGCGCTGACTTACCAAACTTATGTTGGAGGTATTTATTAAAGAAGAATCGCTCATATTGAACCCAGCTTGTGTTTGTTTTGTTTAATACTGATGAACTACTTGCTCTTAAACCATGGCCATGTGCTTAAACCAAAATAAATAATCGCTCCGAAAACAGACAGACAGAGACAACACAGAAATAATAAGAAATCAATTAAATCGTTACATTGTTAATGGTGGAGGGGTTAAATACTGAAAATGGTAGTCACAGAGGGGCAATAATCGGCCACCATTATTCTACATATTCAGTTACCTGTCTGCCATCTTGCTTTTTTTTCTCAGTCGCTCTCAGGCTTTCGAAGTGGCTGATGGGAATTCGCACCCATAGCACTTCCGGGTTCGTGTTGTCCATGTGCCCTTTAAAGGCGAGTAAACGTACAGGTTCCTCGGGAAGATCCTGTTGGGTTGAAACATTACGTCCATGCTTGTTTTCAGTACAAGTTGGCTGTATGTTATACTGTCTCAATTTTACCCCATGCTTAGTTAAAGCTCAATAAACACAATAAAGAGATTATTTAGAATCAGCCTTGTTTTTTTGAATGAGTTGTGTTTTCTGCCCGTGGATTAACGCCACCGACATCATTAATTAACGATCTACTCATTTTCATCCTACAAAATCATCCCCCACCTTTTCTATCAGCAACGAGAAGGAAGAAAGGCCGCCATGTTGGCTCGCGCGTGAGCCGAAAGGTACCACTTTAGAACCAAAATGACTCCTGTTTCACAAAGCCGGGGGCCGTACGGCCGAGCGGAGGCCGATTAGCTGGCACTGTCTGCGGGGAAAGACTTTTTACCCACCATTAGAAATCTCCGACGACGTTTTTTAACGTAGTGTTTTTTTTTACCTATGACCATCATGGTGTAACGCGTTGCTAAATTGGCAAACTGTGTTGTTTTTTGAGACCCACCGTCGCTGCGGAGGTGTAAAATAACTATCCTATTCCTAGTTAATTATTCTTCCGGCAACCTATCCGACACCAAGCTCTTTCATTTCCTAGTGTTTTATAGGGTTTTTTGTACTCGGCCGATCCGGGCCGACCATGCTAGCAGGCTAAGGCAGTTAGCTTGCCTGACGGCTGCCGTGGTGACCGACAGGGGAACAATATGGCGCCAGAAATCACTTCGGTTTCTCCTGACACAGTGCTCGTTTAAAGCCCGAAGACCGAGCAGGATGAACCTTTGCGTCCAGTATTTGAGGTAAGCGCCTGTCTTTTTTAACCCAGATCAAAAACTCCCCGGCTGAACGTTTTAGTTTCGGCCCGGCGCGGGTTATGTGGAGGTCTGCTTGGAAGTGGCCGCAGTGTTGTCTCCGGGCGCTCGGTTTGTGCTAAGCTAACTAATTAGTTGGCACGGTTCTGCTTTTAGATCAGCAACACAACTTCTTGACAGTCGGATTTAAGTTGTGGATTTATTTGGGAGCGAAAGACCAGTCCTCGTATAGCCATTTTGTTAGTTTCCCTGGCTGCGCTTTGATCATCGCATACATCTTAAACGTGTGTATATCACAGTGTTATTTTAAATAAACCGGTATTAAGATCACGGCTTTCCAGGCAGGTTCCGAAGCTCACTAGATACTGACTTGACTAATCGTGGTTGATATAAGTATATGTACTTCTTTTGCACGGTTAGGCAGTGGTATCTGGGTATCTAGATGCTCTTGTTCAGAGCAACAAATTTGACATCAACCTTAAAATGTGGCTAGTTAAATGTGCCCAAATTCATCCGACAAGATAGACCTATTGCAGAATATCCAGGCTGGCTAGTTAGTAATATAATTATACAAAGTAAAATAAATATTCTAGCTATATAATCTCCAGTTCCGTATTGGTCATTAATAGATCTGGTACTTAACGTGAGAATAGCAAATAGTCCATCTATCACTAAAATGGCTGATGTTTTGTATTAAATGTTGCCAGGTGTGTTCACAATTGCCTGCATGAACTGGCTAACTCCAGTATATCCTGGAGTAACAAGACTAATCTCAACTGGTTCTGCAGATTGCTCTTTTATCCAGTATGCCGTTCATTCTGTGCACATGGTAGTATGCATCCTGTAGCAATTGCATATCAGATGGCGATTTAAAACGTGTTGGAATCACAATAAAAGGGAAATCGGTGTAGGCTGCTAAACCAGTCGATTAGACAACGACGTGATCTGACCACGTTTTTTTAAGCTGAAAATGGTGATGTGAGAAATACATAAAAAGGGTTAATCACGCCCCCACAGAGCTGCACAGGGCAGGATGGACACTCGTGGGCACTATGGCGTGTTCCTGTACTAACTTTTTTTCCCATGTGCTTTGCGAAATAGCGACTGTGTCTTTTTGTATATATTGAATTTTTTTTTGGAGGGGGGGGTATCACAAGCAGGCCAAGTTAGACCCTTTGCTTTTTATGAGCACTTTGGTTGTTGAGGCCGTCTCCAAATGTAAGTGTAATTTCGGTTAAAGGCTGTATTGTGCTTGTTTAGGTTGACCTGAATTTGGTACTGATAAGGTCTTAGGCCGTCCCTTATAGCTGGATATTTCTCATTAGTTGTCGGTTAGCTAGTTTTTGTATATACTTGCAGCTTTCTGTGTATAAATTGCTCAGCTTTACGGACGATAACCCCGGTCTGATCTAACCAGAAAAGCATGTTCACGATGTTTTGATTCGGTGTAACTGTGGGAAATCTGGTGGATTTTAATTTTTTGTGATTTTTTATTGGCGTTTGTGTTATGACTACCAATCATTAATTTCAGTCGCGTCATTCTATCTGAGCGATTTTAGTGAAATGGGATGAAGCGCCTCTCGTAATTGATTGTATCGGTTTCGGGTAAATAAGAGAGAGTATTTTTCACATTGTCTAATATTATTTGGGGGGACATGCAGCTTTTTTGTGGTGTGAAAAATTTAAGCCAAGATATTTTGGTGAACTTTGACCGTTGTTTACTCCAGGTGTCTTCAGGGGTGGTCTGGTTTAAAAATTAAACGAGTTACAAATGTTTATTTAATATGTAACTCGATCGTTTTTTTTCCCTTCTCCGTGATGTAATGCATGCTTTATTCTTCCAATGACTGAGTCATGTTCATGGTTTCTTCTCATGCTTTGTACGTGAGAACTTTGTATTGCTGTTTTAGTTACCTTTATTACAGTATTGCAGGAGAAAAAAATTGCAAATGTTGAATATTTTGGGAGCAGGTAATAACGTTGTTTTGGTTTGTTGGTGAGATAAAGGCACGGATGCAATTGTACTGAATTATTGCTAGAAACAATGAACTGCTTCTAGTTTATTGATAATTCGTAATAAAAAAAAGCATAGTGTTCGGTTGAAGTGAATTTGACAACAAGAACTAGAAAAGGGGGCTGTAGGAATGACAGCATTGTATTTCCCTGACAACCCTGTCACCTGCTCGGCCCACCTAATCCGTACTCCTGGCACACCTGTCCGCCCAATCCGTACTCCTGGCACACCTGCCCGCCCAATCCGTACTCCTGGCACACCTGCCCGCCCAATCCATACTCCTGGCACACCTGCCCGCCTAATCCGTACTCTTCGCACACTCACCATCCTGTAGAATTTCTAGAAGTACTGAATGGATCCTCTGGTAGTGATTATGTTAATAAATGTGTTTTTACCTGGATGCACTCAGTCCTAGTTGTGACATGTAATAACAAAACTACATTTATTCATTTATTGCATATGCTACTTGCATGCCAATTTGCACAATCTTTCCCCACCAATGAAATGGTTATCTGCATTTCTTTGTGTGTCTTAATGCCATTAATTTTATTCATATTTTTGTCTAAATGTTTATATTCTATTTGTTTTCTCCTTTGCTGTGTGTCCAGCATTTTCTGTGATGTGAGAACTGTAACAGATCTATTAATGGTATATACGGAGCCCAAGGGGGAACCACGGACAATTTTTTTTGTCCTTTGCTTATTGTGCAGGTCCAAGTGTAGGGTTAGACTATTTACCCTGTACCCTTGGATAACTTCATATGACTTTTTTGTGTAATTAAATTCACCTGCAGCCTGTTTCACAAAGCCAGGTAACATGACGAATTTAAGGTACCACAGTTTAAAATGCTTCATTTTTGGGGCAATTTGAAAATGAAACCAGGTATTTCTTCATTCATATAATGTTTTTGTGAAGCAGTAATAAGATCCATCTTTTTCACTTGTTACAAGGTTAAGTGTCATCTGCTTTCATCCTTCCCTTTGCTGTGACTAGGGGCAGTCGGTATCTGAATGTAATCTTTTCCACTTTGGCACCCCTGCAATGTCTCTGAAAAGTTTGAAAAAGATCCATAAAAAATTTTACGCAGTGAGCGAACTAAGAGTCTCTGGCCGCGGTGGACCCGCCCCAAACCCACATCCCTGCTAGCACACATACGTCTGCTGGACATATACAAGTTATGTCTAAATGTCACATTCAACTCGTTTGTCAATTGACGAGATGCCTGTGTGAGTCTCTGATCTGCAGCCAGTGCTAATCTGAGGTAATTTTTCCCACAATGTATTTATGCTACCTAATACCTGTGACATTAGGCAGTGTAAATACATTGTGGGAAAATTGTGAACATGTATGAGTGCCATGTGGGTATGTTAGGAGTGATTATGGTTCATTATTTAATAGTTTAAGATGTTTCACAGTCCGTCTGGCATATTAGATTAAATGGAATGTACCAGTCTTTGAGTCCTTAGTCATTAATACCTGCTGTAGTCTTAGCAATGAAACAGATTTTTTTTATGCTACATTGAATCAGCATTTGTTAGCTTTTGATGAACTGGTTTCAAATTAGAACTAGGTTTTTTAATGCAGAATATTTCATTAGCCCCAAGTGGAAATGCAGCTTATTGGCAGAAAATTGCAATAGTAGAGCAAATAAGCCTGTAAGTTTTTATGTCTGTGTCCACCAGCTAAATATGTGCCAGTGTCAGGAGCTGGGCATTAGCACAGCTCATCGCTCTGTGCATCTTTATCAGTATGAAAACTTTATTGTATTGTGTGCTTTACTTGGGGAATAAATTGTTACGAGATGTAAATTATTCATCATTACTTGTAAAACTGAGGAGATTTAGTTAATGAAACTTGGGCTGTCACCATCAGTTACATTAATATTCAAGTATTCTGTTGATTTAATTAATTAATTGGCTATTTGGGCTGTCAGTCAATTTTCTTAATCACAATCACATGAACTGCACAATCAATCTTATATTCAGTGACGTTATAGGCTGACTCTGTTTAAAATAGAATGCAGCTATGTTCAACTCCAGGAAAGCAATTTATTGCTGGTACAGCTATAATAATACATTATGCAACAAATAATGTAGCATTGTTAAAATACAACAACATGAGTATAAAAATATTTCTGATATATGTATTTAAAATAGTTTTGCTTTTAAATTGCATGTTTTGTAATTTGTATTTAACGTATTCATAAAAATTCATTATAATTTGTATAAAAATACTTTGATCTTCAGTAATTTTGTATTTTGAAAATACAGGAGATACTTTCCATATAATGTATGTGTTATGTCGCGTGTGCACAATGTTTGTATATGCACAGAGGAGGAAGTTTTGTTTTTTCAGACATTTTAAGGAATGGTCATTAGAGACAATAATTAATCACTTGTGTTGAACTAAAAGACTTACTTTATTCAGGCCTATTCGTATTTAAAGTTTAAGATATTGCCAAGTGAAGCACTTAAATTCTGTCTGCCATTTTTCATTAAATATTTTGTGTTGAGTTTTTGCATGTGTGGTGCAACATAAGAAGCAGTTTAATCTATTAAAATAACAAAAAAAATCTGAATTTTATTACTTTTTCATTTGGTTGACTTACCATTATCTGACAGTTAACGTGAGTAGGTAGGATGTATTTAAGACATTTCAGAATATTTGGTCTGGATACTTGGTTTATTTATTTATTCTGGGTGTATTGGCCTGTATCTTTCATGGTATAATGTATCCTATCTGTACATATAGTCTATAAGTGTTCCTCTCTATAGTTTTATCCTTAACTTGGCGTCTTTCTCCCAGCGACATCTCATTGTACAGTGAAAATGAATCTCATTTGAGTTTGGAAGTAGTGTAAGGACGCGCTGGTAACGTTTGCATTAGCAAACCTAGATGACTAGTAACATTACCACTAGGGCTCTCGCTTTTTTCAAAAAATCAAGTTTGAACGAATTTCAAATGTGATGCAATTCGTTCGAGTGTATTCGAATACCTGTGACCCCCCCACACAAAAAAAAACTCAACACAGAATCATTCTTTTCAGTATTTCATTAACAGCCCATACAACGTCACATTTGTATGGAGCAGAGGTCAAGGTGGGAAAATGTATTTTTTGAAATACTTTTGCATTCCCCCTACAGTTGCCCACGTGCTATTTGCTGCAACGTGACGGCAAGGATAAACCTAAATAAAACAGACATGTCCTGTAAAGTGTGCTTTAAGCATTAAACTGTGGGGGTCAAAGTACACCATGTACCTTTAACATTATGTGTTTTTATACATATTCAGTAATAATTGCACTGTGTTAATTAAACCGATAGTGGCTTTTAAAAAAGAGTATTTTATTTTAATAGTTGTCATTTTCTTATCTAATTAACATAACTCACCACAGTACATTTTTTTTGCTTACTGTGCTGTGATTGTCGGTGGTTCCTTTTTAACAGTGATATGCTTAACTTCCTCAATTCTTTTTCTTTATAAATATATGATTTGGTAGCAGTCGCCTTGCTTCAGAGAGTGTTGACATGCTTATCTTTTTACAAACCCATTTCTTTATGGTGAGGTGTTATCTCATTAGGATTCCAACTTGATTTTGAACTAGGTGTTATTTTTACATTTAACATCGCCTAACCAAGTTTGTATCCTGTTCATTTGAATTTTAATCCCTTTGCGGTTGTCAAAGCTTAGTGAGAATGTTAACACAGGATGCTTAGACAGGCAGCCATCGTGATGTTGCACTGTACAGCTCCCGTACATACTATGTACACTGTTATTTTAAAATAACCTGTAGCTGCTTTGTCTATTCTATCAAAGTTAAGCTTCTTTTTTTCCTCCCCTTGATTTCATACAGTTGAGATATAACCTAGGCCTAGTGATGCTGCCATTTTTCTAAATGTTGGGTTGTTGTATGGAAATACGAAGAGTTCATTGTTTAATTAATGTGTGATGTATTTTTATTTTCTTCTTACATATAAATATACCAAAACAGTACCATTGCCGAGGTCCAAAAACTGACACATACCGAACAGTGGGAAAACAGTACCACTACACCCATACTACCCAATCTGTACAGCCGAAATGATCTGTTTCTTCCAGGTCCAGTTTATTACAGTGTACATGTGTGCACACGTGTGCTAGTAAAATCACTGATGTCATGTTGGTGTTCTGTGCTCGGGCATGGTTAGCAATCACACTGGGTTTGTACCGTGCCTGAGTCCAGCTGAACTTTGCCAATGGCCACCTCTCCATGTAGACCTGGGCATGGTGCAGGGTAATCACACTAGTCAAACGAACTAGACTTTGGGGGCCAAACGTGCTCGATCGGATTGCCTAGAGTGAGTGCACCCTCAGACTAGCTCCTAAGGCGTACAGAGTTGAAGCAGCGGCTCATTTTGGCTTTCACAATAAAGAAGGCACTAAGGAGATTGGCATGAGCCATGGCATTGGCAAAATTGTCATGTATCCTAGTGCTGTCTGATAAATCATATTTTCATCGTCTTCACGATATGAACGTGAGAGAAACATCGTAAAGGACTGAAACGTGATGAATATGAAATCCAGTGCTGTCATGAGAAATCTCTTCCGCTGTACAATTTCCTTCCTCCTATGATGTCAGCTGTTTGGCCTGTGACGCAGTTGTGATGATGCAGTTGTGAGTTTTTAATTATACCGTTAGTTTCAAGCTCACCCTTACGGCAACAGCAAGCATTTACATAAAATACGTATTACTATTATTATTATTATTATTATTATGATTTTTTAAGGTGTTTTTAATGATTATAAAAAATTGTTTATATTTTGCCTGATGGTTTAACCGACGTATTATTACATTATTAATGTGTATCAACATGTTTTATTGATTTTAGCGGTATATTTTGCTCAATAAGAATCGTTTCACTGACAAATTATTAGTCTAATAAAAAATATCTCTAGAAACATGTTTTATTGATCATAATATGCACACTTCAGTATTTGTTGCAGGCCATATCGTCATCGCAGTATTGAACAGTGTTATCACACATCACATTTTCCTCATATTGTGCAGGCCTAATGTATTCTGCAAGCACTTATTTGTTAGTATTATAGGCATATATTTATTCTAGGGTATCAATTATATAATAATTGAGTAATGTACCAGTTTAATATTACAGTTCTTTGAGAAATTGTTTGCAATATAATTATAATATGATATCCATTGCAAGTGGTGTACACTCAGTCACCCATGGAAAATTTAGGCATACCAATTCTCTTAAGTTGCTTGTTTTTGGACAGTGGAAGGAAAGCAGAGGATCTGCCAAAAAAAGCACGGGCACACAGGAACACACAAATGCCACAAACCTAAGACGGTGTGCGGCGATAGTGATACCCACTGCACCAGCCTAACAGGCTTTCGTGATGCGTAATGTTAATAATAATTTGATACTTTATTGGTCCCCATGGGGAAATTGCTCTCTGTAGGTGAGAGCAAGCTGGCCGCGAAGGGCAGCCACCCATACCAGATAGCTGGTGGTTAAGGGCCTTGCTGAAGCACCCACAGATGTGCCAAGGCCAGGCTCAAACCGGCAACCTTCCGATCACTGGCACCGAGGCTTAGCCCACTGTGCCACATGCTGCCCCCCATGGTATTTCATAGAAAGTAAATTTAAGTTAAATAATTGAAGTCAAAGTGATGATATAGAGGCTACTCCCAGAGGCTAAAGGACACATGATTTTATAGACATTCATAGTTATCTATGGCTAACTTCCTATTATTAGGTGAGTTTGTGGATGTCTCTTAATATGTTGTTGCATTGCAGTAGTACTCGTTTAAGTTCTGCGATGACTGACTGCATTTTCATTCACGTTTGTTTAAAAGTACTTTTCCTCCAAACCTTAATAGTAATGTATATAAGTGTCATACATAATCTGAAACTGCAAGCAACATTCAGAATATTAAAAAACGACCTATGCTAACTGATTTCTTTTTTACATTGTTATTTTAATGTCCTTAGGTGGTGTTGGTTTCTTCTAGAAACCAAGGCTGGTAGTTTATTAAACTGGCTTCATGGACAGGGCTGAGCAGTGAGTCTGTGGGTAGCGCTATTGCTCCCCTGCTCCAGGGCTCAAATCCCGCCCATTCTCATCTTAGCATGTTTTGGTGGTTTGCTCCTGCAGTCCATTGACTTGACCTAATGTTTTTAATAAACAAATTAATTTTATTATACTATGTTTAGGAATGATGTGCTGCTGGGTATTTATTCAGTGCAGATGGGATTGGCATGGACAAAACAGCTTTACAGATCTGTATCCTTTCATGTTAACAGGGTCTCTAATTTGATTTAGTGTTATCTGGGAAGGTGTAGTTTTATGTTTGAGATCACGTTGAGTCTTTAAAAGTTGGTATTTCTGTTCAGTGTTGGTTCATTTAATAAGAATTGTCCTGATTTTTCTGTTTTTGCTGCCTTAGTCGTTTGATTTTTGCTGTGATAATGTATATGGTTCAAATTTTTGTATCTGTTAATTTATAATTTTCTGTGTTGTGCCATCTTTATTATCAGTTATTTCTTTTATCAGATTAAATTCTTTTTGCAACCTACAGTTTTCCAACAAGTAAGGTGTCTTAACTTGAAGGAAATCCTTTTCCGTCTATAAATTTAAGCTGTGTATCATTAAGTGAGGTAGTATTTTTGATGCACTTGTATACACGTTTTAATAAAAGATTGCATGTTTTAATCTGGCGTGTAGTCAGTTGATTCCTTTTATTTGCCAGGAAATACATTGTTGAAAGTGATT
Organism: Mormyrus iriodes; assembly: GCA_011763525.2. Taxonomy (NCBI): domain Eukaryota; kingdom Metazoa; phylum Chordata; class Actinopteri; order Osteoglossiformes; family Mormyridae; genus Mormyrus; species Mormyrus iriodes. The sequence goes on along the minus strand of JAAGVU020000043.1, from coordinate 17,964,528 downwards.
TTGTTATGGGGAAAGCATAAACAAAATGTGTGACTTTACTTCCCATAGTGTGATTTACAAACTCATTCCTGAATTAAGTATGTCTCTAGAAATGGACTTTGAGTTTTGTCACTATGAAAGCGTTTTTCCTTTTTTCGAACACTTGAGATTCACTTAAGTAATTGATTGATTTTTTTTTATTATTATTTGTTGGTTAACATGTAGTTTACAGTAGAGTGCAGTATATCACCCCCCCAATGCTGAATGAGCGCGACCATTAAACTGTCTCTCGGTCAGCAGTTGCCTGTCTTATGCTCATTCTTTTGGTCAGGAGCCTGTATCATGAAGCAAGTCGGTTAGCTTGATAACTTTTCGGATTTGAGGTAACCCAGTTGAAATGGACTTTTTTTGTTCACTTAAATTTGTCCAAGACTGCCTTAAATCCGATAAGTAATCTAGCTAACCAACGAATCTAGCTTTGCGTGCCTCTTTTTATAGGACTATCAAATTGTTTATATGCGTTTATAATCTCCGTAAAAACCAGCTTTGGAAATCGGGTATTAATAATTCCTAGCAGTATTATACACAAACCAGCAGAGAGGGGGGAACTGTGCCACCTCATTAAGATGCCTAGTGTGATTTAAATTAAAGTACAAGGCTATAAGCGTAGAAGCTTGTTTGGAATGGGAAACCTTGATGATGTTGCTATTTATTCTGCGCTCACTACTGGCTCAAGGGGGAAGTAGTGTTAACTTTGAAAGTTAAGAAAAAAGGCAAGGACAAAACAATAGAATGACTGATCATTCCACTGTAGCCTCAGGGTCAAAATGAGATCTTTGCATTGTAGGCTGATTGTTAATTGTAAATGAGTTTTTTGACTTTATTTTTTGTGTGCTCAACAGGCAAGCTGAGGCGCTGAAGGCTGACATGACAGGTATGTTCTTCTGTAATTTCAGTTTTATAGGTATAATATTTTTTAATATCATGGATTGGGCTAATTATTTGCTATTTGAACCTTCTGTTAAATGTCTGGGACTTGTGAAATTTTGAAATGTAGCATCTTCCGTAGTACTTTTCTATACTTAAGGAGGCAGATTGAGGAGTTATTTTAGGAGAGAAACACTGCCGTTTGGGAATGCGAGTGGCAGCAGAATCAAAGATTTGTACCATTTTATATCTGTATTTACAGTGCCCTCCACTATTATTGGCACTCCTTGAAAAATCAGTAAGAACGGTTAGAAAAAAATCACTGTTTGCTGAAATACCTTCATCTTGCAAAGAAAAAATAAGAAAATCTGACTTTTAATAGAAACAAGTTTATTCAAAGAAAAACAAATCCCTCAAGATATAAATATTCTTAACACGTGCCACAATTGTTGGCACCACTTTAATACTTTGCACAACCTCCCTTTGCCAATATAGCAGAACGGAGTCTTCTCTTGTAACCTTTTATAAGGTTGTAGAACACAGAGAATGGCATCTGAGACCCTTCTTCTTCATATAATCTCTCCAGATCACCTGGGGTCCTAGGCCCTCTCCTGTATACTCTCTTCTTCAGCGCACTCCATAGATTTTCTATAGGGTTCAGGTCAGGGGACTGAGACAGCCATGGCAGAGCCTTGATTTTGTGGCAGTTAACCATTGCAGGGTTCATTTGTATGTGTGTTTTGGATCATTATCCTGCTGGAAGATCCAATGACAACACAGCTTTAGTTTCCTGGTGGAGGCAGCCAGGTTTTGATTTAAAATCTGATATTTCATGGAATCCATGATGCCATATACCCTAACAATGTTTCTAGGACCTTTGGAGGAAAATCAGTCCCACAACATCACAGGACCTCCACCATATTTAACATTTGGGACAAGGTTCTTTTCATTATAGCCATCCTTCTTTTTATGCCAAACCCACTTTGAGTGTTTACTGCCAAAAAGTTCAATTTTTGTTTCATCAGACCATAGAACATGGTTCAAGTCAGAGTTGCAGTAACATTTAACAAACTCCAGGTGCTTACGTTTGTGTATAACTGACAGAAAAGGTTTTTTTTCTGGCATAACATTCCAAATAATCTGTTGGAGATGCTGTCTGATGGTGGTTTTGGAGACTTGATAACTCCAGGATTTTACTTTTTCTTGTAATGCCCCAGCAGTGATCCTTGTACATATTTTTGCCTCTTACATCCTTCTCACTGTACGTGGGGGTAAAATAAACTTGGGTCCCCTTCCAGGCAAGTTTATTACAGTTCCAGTTGGTGACCACTTTTTTGTTATTGCCCTGACTGTAGAAATGGGCGATTTCAAACAAGTAGCTATTTTTTTTTGTTATGGAGTTATGAAGGGCAACCCACTTCTCCCTCATTTGGATTAAGTCTTTCCTTCGCCATGATGATGGTTGGCTAAGGGAGTTTGTTTCTGTGTCTTCTCGCATTTGTATCCCAGGAAGTCATTGTTTTTAGCTGATAAGTTCCTAACTTAACAATGTCCAATTTAAATGGGAAACGTGCTTCCGTTACATTGTTTCACATTGATTTCCAAGGGTGTCAACAATTGTGGCACATATGTTTTTGTTAAGAATATTTATTTCTTGATGAGGAATTTGTTTTTCTTAGAATAAGCTTGTTTCAATTAAAAGCCAGATTTTTTTGCAATTTTTGTTCAAGATGGTATATGTACATGTATATAATTCCAGCTATAGTCTGACACACAGCACCTGTTTTGCTTATTTGCATGCATGAATAAAATAAAATGACAATCTTTCCATTTTATTTAATGTGACACATTATATTTAAAAAGAACTTAATCAGTGGAACATTAGTCATTGATTGACTTGTTTTTAATCATCGTTTAGTCCTTGCCTCCCATATTGCAGTCACTTTGCTTTGATCCGCAGGAGCATTATGTTAGAAATTGCTTTTAATTATCAGTAATCACCTTCCTGATATGTCTGTGTATTGAATACCTTAAGTTAATGTGAGACGCCCACTCCCTCCACAGTTGGAATCCTCAAGTGGACAGGCAGTTTAAATATAATGGTCACTAAAGGTTTATTTGCTACCCTGTTTCTCTCAGGAGTAACACACTTTGCCAAGGAACAGATTTCAATTTAAGCATCATTAGTACTCAGTAAGCTGCTGCTTGACTAGCTATGACATTATAGGTTAATGCTTGATAACTCATCCGGCAGTTATACACTGTTTTTGGTTGCTGTGCTCCCCAATAAAGCACTAATGCTGAAAAGCCTTTGTCAGATCATTAACTGTTTTAAAGTGTTTAAGCTTATCTAATTGTCTTCTAAACTGTTGGCTACACATTTCGTAATATGCAAAAAAATTATGTTGAAATTATGCGTATCATGACTCTTCCGTTTGGCTGGTATTAAAGAATTATTCTGGCTGTATTGGCCAACAGTGGAGCCACTGAACACTGTGCTACATTTTTGCAGGAGACTGTATGCCTTGCATTTGTTCCGAGCTCCTCAGAACTTCCATGCTGTTTTTGCGTTCTTGGAACAGTGTCAGTCAACACTTGCTAATTCCTAATATGTGAACTTAGATTTGTCCTGTCATTGTCTCTGTTTTTTATTATATTGTTTCTGATTTATGGCAGATTCAAAATTGGGTCCGGCTGACATCTGGACATCGCGACAGGCTTTGCAGGATGTATATCAGAAGATGCTGGTCACAGATCTGGAGTATGCTCTAGATAAGAAAGTGGAACAAGACCTGTAAGCTTTTTACAAATAGCATAAAGCGCTGGTCTGTCTTCCTTTTGTGCATGTAGAGATGTTTCATTTGCACAAAGTTTTTAAACTAATACTGGCTGATCAAACCAGCTATTTTATTTGGGTGAATTATTCTTCCCTCTCCTTCACTGAACTGTTCTAGCCCCTATTTTTAAATCATTCCTTTGTGGGGGGGGGGTTAATAGGAGGTAGATTGGCACTATACTTTTGCTTTGACCATAGAATAAGCCTAGATTGCATTTTTCTGAATAGTTTGTATTTTACTGACGGGACATAGAAAACTCATTATTGTATGTGATCCCTTATTCAAGATTTTTTGTACATGCGTGTGCTTGTAAACTGTTAAATCTAACTTGATTTTCTGAATTCTGTAAAGTCTTAAGTCTAAGGAAACTAATAGCTTTTAGTTGAATGCATCATAGACCATATCTATTACCATTTTTTGTGAATGACCATTTTCTACAATATAATACGTCTGGGTCACTAATCCATCAAGCAATCGGATTTTCTTTTTCCCTCCAATCTGTTCTGTTATTGCAGGTGGAATCATGCATTTAAGAATCAAATAACAACCCTACAAAGTCAAGCGAAGAACAGAGGCAACCCTAACCGAAGTGAAGTGCAGGCCAACTTATCCCTGTTTCTTGAGGCAGCTAGTGGATTCTACACACAAGTAAGTCCTAAAATCCTGTAAATCCTCAATTGTTTCTGTTCCCCTCTAACCTTCTGTAGTCTGTGCTTTAAAGGTTGGTTGTTCAAGAGGCATCATCTCAGAGTTACTTATTTCCTGGTTTCTTTGCAGCTACTACAGGAACTGTGCACTGTCTTCAACGTGGACTTACCCTGTCGGGTGAAGTCGTCTCGCCTTGGGATTATTAGCAATAAACAGAGCAACACCAGCGCCATTGTGAAACCCCAGCCAAGCTCTTGCTCTTACATCTGCCAGCATTGTCTCGTGCATCTTGGAGACATTGGTAAGGAAATGGCTACTCTGTTGAGGAAAATGATGTGGACTGAGTTTTGTGTGATGAGTAAGAAGACTGTGGAGATGGATGGATGGATGACTGTGTTGGTATTTTTTTCCTAGCAGCTTTTAATTTTTATTTGTTGTCTTCAAAGCACGATATCGCAATCAAACCAGTCAGGCAGAGTCCTATTACAGACATGCAGCTCAACTTGTACCCTCAAACGGTAAGTGTAGAATTTTCTTTTTATTCATATGCCCAAACAATCCAGCTGTTATTGCCCCTGAGAAAAACACTTTGATCAGCAGTTTTGTTACGATGATGAAGGTTTGGATTGGAAGTAACCAATCGAATATGTGGGTGACTGTGAGCTACTTGAAAGCACACACCAGTTCAGTCTTTGCATCAAGTGCATATCATTGCTTGCAATTTAAGAATGCATCGAGAGAACCAGTTTAACCTATTATTCTCTGGGAATTTATGGAGTATCAACAGTGTGTGCCAAGGCCAGTCAGGGTCATGACCCTGCACAATGCTATAATTTGAAATTTTTGAAAAACTAGACATAGTATTTATCCTCTAGCAGCTGGGTGTTGTGATAACTGCCATTATTTGTTAGATTTTTGAGCTTGGTGGTACCTTTCCAAGATTCACATTACGAGGATGGTGTGTTGGCTGTGTAGCTAAATGAGTGATTGACATAGTTAATTTCAGTTCTGATTAATTCATTTCAAACCAATAATTTTACATATGCAAAGAAAGCCAGAGGTATTTCAAATAAACAAGAAGAACACAGCTATGTTATAAACCTGCCAAGAAGAGAAATGGCATTGATGTGTAGACTCCACCAGTGAATTTATGAGGTTGGAGATGTATGGCTGTCACGCACATAGTCTTGCCTTTGTGTTCCCCTCCCATCATTGATGTATTAAGCCTGGCTCAGAGTTTGGAGGACAAGCAGTTAGTTTAATGATTAATAGACATCAGCATTGCAGGTATCCCTACATGATATATGACATTATCATAAAAATTGCATGTCATGAACAATAGTCAGCTGGGTTGAGACCACCAGTGTTCGCTAAAATATCCTTACTCTGTCATAAGGAAATAAGTTACCAAGCTCTGCCATGTGTGGAAATGTATTGCATTCCATAGAGACTATATTGAGCAAAAGCAAATGATCTGTCATCTCTGCTTTGAGTCTGCTGGTGGAACTTGCAGTCAACACCACCAACTTATCTGACACTCTACTTGTAGAGAATAACAGGTTTTTTTTATTTTCAACTCATTTTTTGTTACATCAATATTGCAAATATATTAAATATCCGAGTGTCTAACTGACTGCGATGCTTTAACAGTATTGATTTTAACAGAGTTATTACAACTTTCTTTTATATGTCCAGCATATGGTAGAATATGTAAAAACAGTTTATTGGGAGAGAACAGTTACTGTCATACATGTAACAGTGTGTTGCTGTGATTGATATGCTGTTAACTGTTTCAGTAAAGCTGCAGATATTCTTTTTGTAAAGAAAACTCCACAAGGCTTCATTGATCAATCTTGACATTTCCCAGATATGGTTGAGAATGATGGATAGTAGAGTTTGAGCATGACTGATTTTTCTGAGTATCTCAGAATTAAATTCCAGGTAATTTTGTACAGCTTAATGTACATTGCAGTCGTGGTCGAAATGGAGAATGAACTAATGGTGTACCTTAATGTGTGAAATCTTTGTAAATCATGCTATGGGAAACTCCGATTAGATACATGAAATGCAAATAACTCAAATTGTTCTTCAAATAAAGTTTCCCTAAAGCAGGGTTCCCCAGTTCCTGTCCTGGAGGGGGACTGTCCAACACAGTTGGCAGATTTCCCTGTTCAGACACAAAACCTGGCAGATAGTTCATTAGGATGTTTGAGCAGGGAAGTCTGCGAACTGTACTGGATTCTGATCCTCCCGGGCCAAGTGGTCGGGTTCCCCACCTGAAAGGTTCTTGTCCTTTGTCATGTCTTAGCATTGTGCCACTTGGCCTCTAACCCCCTTCCATTTCACACAGGGCAGCCCTACAATCAGTTGGCTATACTGGCCTCATCCAAAGGGGACCACTTGTCAACGATTTTCTACTACTGCAGGAGCATCGCGGTCAAGTTCCCCTTTCCAGCTGCCTCAACCAACCTGCAGAAAGCCCTCTCCAAAGCCCTAGAAAGGTAGTATGGCGAGGTAACACTCGTTGCCCCATTTGCTAAAAGGTTTTTCCCCAAGTCGTTATCAATTAGTCTTTGCTCTACATCTCTTTCTAATCAGAGAGCGTTTTGTCATTGTCATCATGATGAACTCTTAAATCCCTCCTAACTTTGTTGTAAGTTTAAATGGATATTGAGTTCTTTGGCAATATTCTTCCCTTTTAATACTTCAGAATAAGCATGATACATCAGAATAAGATTTGTGTGTTTTAGTAGAGATGCACCGATTCGCACTTTTCTTGGCCAATGTCTGATTTTTTTTGCAAGTTTAAGCGGCCTTTTTTGCTGATCCTGATTTTCTTTCTAAGAACTACAATTGACAGTATATACAAACGAAAATATGCTTTTCTTCGATCGCTAAAGAAATTGGTAAACTTTATAATTTACACAATCTTCTCACACTTGAACAAGTCTCGTCTCAAAATAAAGTGCTCTGTGACTGGAAAGAGGTACAAATAACTGAAAATGAACTACTGTACACCCAACTTAATCGGACATATTTTACTTTACCAAACAAGAGCAGGTGCAACAGACTGAAATAAAATAAATGTCAGTTACTTATATCATTTTCCAGGATGTTTAAATTCACCAGATAACACGACATTGACCTTTTTTCTCTTTTTTCCTCGTCTTAAAATAAAGTCCATAGGTTACAAACCTTTGGATAAAACTGAAGTGTACTATTCTCTTCCAAATAATAGGTGCAGGGTAATATTAATAATACCAACACCGCATGTTATGCACATACAATTCTTACATCGCTAGTAAGCTAGATTTAAGGTCAGGCTTTTTCATACCTTCATAATGTACGGACATTATAGTGCAAAGTTTTGCTGAAACATTTTTGCTCTGTCATAGGAAGAAAACGTTATGTAGGTTTGCAATTTTAATGATTATGCCTTTTCAAGATTATCTAGTATATGTTTAATAATCAGTTTCAAGTGTACCCCCAATGTTTCACCACGTTTTTATGGTGCACACCCACGGTTTACTTTGGCTTCACATGTATTACAAGTAGCAAGCTTTGTGTCATCTTCACTCATTCTGAAGTACATCCACGCTAACGATATGTTAGCTCATGGCTGTAAGAGTCTGCTGCCTGCGCCGCTGTGCATATGACGTGTGGTGCATGTATAAAACAGACCGGATTTGATCGGTGCATCTCTAATTTTGTTTTGCAAAAATCTAACGAATTCACATTTGGGGGGTGAATAATTTCCCACTGTTTGTTCGAATGACGTCAGATTGCCAACAGAGAATCAATCCTGCCACCTAACTATGCCACTTCCAACACAGTCCAAAGCTAAAATCTGTTACTCCCAGCAGGAAGTCATGGTTGTTCAGAATTGGTGTAAAGGTCGATGTTGATTTGGTTCTTCCTTCTAAATGCCTAACTGACTGCCGTGCTCTAACAATATTGATTTTAACAGGGTTATTACAACTTTCTTGTATATATCCAAAGCTTTTGAGAAACGGCCATTCCTGAAGTGGATACCTCGATGTTTCAGTGTATACCATTGTAGATAAAGCCTTGTTTGACATTCCAAGTGTCCATGTAGTTATCACTGAAATATTTGTGGATGGTGTCACGTCAATGATAATGTGTGTTTTTGGCTCATAGATGTGAAGATAATTAGATAGAAACACAAAAGCCTAATGTGTAGTAACTGTGGAATCGCTATTGGATCTTTGCCTCCACAGCCGTATAATGAACAAATTGTCATGCATTAACCCTTACTTAGAAATAAACTCTATAATATTGCGCTGATTTACTACCGTGATTCGCTGGGCTGATACTACAGGGACTGTTACAGAAAATTAATCAACACCCTTCTGACCAATCAGATGTAAGAATTCAATAGTGCCTTGACATAAGTAAAGTTAAATGTGTAATTGATGATGAACATGCATTGTAAGTTTTGCTTTGATCTGAGAAAATATAATGGTATTAAATGCTTACAATTACATCTTACTTAAATGTTTCTGTTGTACTGAAATTTTACAATGACGCTTACAAACATTGAAAATTTAAATTTCGGTTCATTTGTCTCCCTGCACCATTTTAGCCGTGATGAGGTGAAAACCAAATGGAGCGTTTCTGATTTCATCAAAGCCTTCATCAAATTTCATGGCCACATCTACTTGAGTAGGAGCCTTGAGAAGCTCAGTGGCCTGAGGGAGAAGCTGGAAGATCAATTTCAGGTGATTTTATTCCCCTAAATTATGATTTCTGTGTTTAATTTAGATTGTATTGAAGTCTTGGTCTTTTAAATATTAATATTTGGATGGCTTTATGGTTTGCCAGCCTAAAAACCTTGAAATGTTTATGCAAATGCTTTAGCCTGAAATATTTTGGTCTCAAATCTGATATTTCAAATATTAACAGTATTTTTTTTTACCTGTTTAGCTGGTAACTATAACTAGTTTGGACACTGGGCCCGTGCTCCTATGGCTGAATTAGGCCCTTTTAAGTGGTAAAAACACTGCTGTTGGTTGCCCTTCACATGATTTTGCCCCATTCATGTGAGGAGGTGTGCCCTATACAGCAAGAAAATATGATAAAGTATCTTAATGAGTGCCTTCTCATGGAGAGAATGTGATGCAGTGCCTTGTAAGGTGCCCTTACAATGGTCAAAGCGGCCCCTAGGGGCACCCTTCCAATGGAAAAGGCTGCCGTTATGAAGTGCCCTTCTAGTGGAGGGAATGTGACGCAGTGGCCTATAAGGTGCCCTTACAATGGTCTGTGCGGTCCCTATGGGTTCCCTTCCAATGGATATGGGTGCCATTATGGAGTGCCCTTCTAGTGGAGAGAATGTGACGCAGTGCCCTATAAGGTGCCCTTACAATGGTCAAAGCGGCCCCTAGGGGCACCCTTCCAATGGAAAAGGTTGCCGTTATGTAGTGCCCTTCTAGTAGAGAGAATGTGATGCAGTGCCCAATAAGGTGCCCTTACAATGGTCAAAGCGGCCCCTAGGGGTACCCTTCCAATGGATACGGGTGCCATTATGGAGTGCCCTTCTAGTGGAGGGAATGTGATGCAGTGGCCATTAAGGTGCCCTTACAATGGTCTATGCGGTCCCTATGGGTACCCTTCCAATGGAAAAGGCTGCCGTTATGTAGTGCCCTTCTAGTGGAGGGAATGTGATGCAGTGGCCATTAAGGTGCCCTTACAATGGTCTATGCGGTCCCTATGGGTTCCCTTCCAATGGAAAAGGCTGCCGTTATGTAGTGCCCTTGTAATGAAGAGAATAATCTCTCTGATGGGTGCCCTTCCAGTGATGAAAATGAAATACGGTGCCTCACTCAGATGCAGTTTCTCGCACATACGATAAAAGTAGATGAACAACGTTCCTTCTAGATGTTCCTGTGTATACGAAACTGTGATATCTAGGTTGCCTCTGTAGTTCACAAACCATTAGTTGAACCATCTTAATCAGGGACTACTTCACCAAACACAGCGTACCATTCTACACATGTTTTGTGGGGGGAGGCACATGTCATACAATAGGTGTCCTTTTTATTTTTCCGCCCCTGCCCTCCTAACAGCTTGAGTCTGTCGCTGAGTTTAGATGTGGTTTATTTTGAAGAGCAGTCCTCATGTTGCATATAATAGTGTTTCTCAAACCTGTCCTCAGGGACCTCCAGATGGTTTTTTGCTTTAAAAACGTGGACCATCCTGGGGTCCCCGAGGAGCAATTTGAGAAACATTGGCATGTAGGATATAATAAGTTAAAACACAAATACTGTGGAAGGTCCATATGTTGTTTGCACCTTAGCTAGAAAATGTATATGGGACATTCAAATTTATAAAACTTTCTGCCCATCCATGCTCAATAAGAATTTCTGTTCATGCTGCTGAATAAACGAAATAGTGTCACCGTGTTGGGAAATCAATTAGCAGTTCAGTTTTTGGCAGAAGAATCTTAGTCTGCATAAGAGTCTGCATATTTCCTTAATGGGTAACGCTTTACTTGATGGGGCATGAGTAATGTGGTATTGCGCTATTACTTATGTATTAATTCACCACAGTCTTAGTTACATACTTACTTCAAAACTTGAAGAGAGGTTTATTGTCAGCACAACAATATATATATTATAGAGCGTACTGAAATGCCGTTTCACACAGGCCCCCCATGGTGCAACTGCAAACCTAATAAAAATACCAAATATAAACAAGTAATTACACAAATAATAAATCTAACTAAAGGTTCTAATTTTAACTATCTATATGTACAATAAACAGACAGGACAAGAGCCAATACAAAGGTGAGCATGTGCAATTAAGTTCAAATGAAAAATGTGCGGGTGGCATTTGAAATACCAGGTTCAAGTTATTGACGGGAATATTTTAGACAAGACAAGACAAAAACATGTGCAAATTGTAACTAGTGCAAATTTAGCATTTGAGGAAATACTTGTAGCAAATATACAGATATACAATTTGAAGTGTGCAAAATATGTGTATTGTGTGACAGTGCCATTTGTGTGTTTTTGTGTTGTCGAGTTTTAGGAGTCCTTTGGAGTGCAAAATGAGCGTGTTTTGTGTTATGCTTAGCTAATGTTAATTCATCATTAGTGAATCGTGATGCACGTTTTTTCTCAAGCAGTTATTTTATTTGTTACTATATCTGTTAATTCTGTTTGCCTTTGTAAACTACTGAAGGAACAGGTCATGAATAACACAAGTTAAATACTGATCTCATATTTGTTCATCATTAATGAATCGTGACACATCTTTAATTTCATGTGCTGACTATAATTGTTCATGATTTGTACTTTAGTAGTAACTTAGTTACTGCTAAGTATTTGTGCCCCATCAAGAAAAGTGTTGCCCCTTAATGTTTGACGTGAGATGTTTTTGTCTTTTCATACCCTTTTAATTTGGGTATTCGCATATTATAAAATCATCTATTATAAAAACGGCACATGTCTCTGACCTGTTGACTGTTTGGCATTTGCTTCTCAAATTGCCCAAAATAATGACCCAGGCTGTAAGCTTAAAGCAGCCTTGAGAACATGGATTCATAGAATTACTGTAACAGTTGTTTTTCCCCTGATTGTCGTGGCAGACGCTGATTCTTCAGAAAGCGTTCAGCTCTCAGCAGCTCGTCCACATCACGGTCATTAATCTGTTCGGACTCCATCACCTGAGGGACTATGGCAGTGAGGCAGATGAGCAGAACTTCAGCCCCGATGAACAGATCAGCTGGGTCCAGCTCCTCGCCCTCTTCAGTATGTACCCCACTTTTTTTAGAAGAATGCTCCTTTTCTGCTATTGTTGGGTTATCGCCGTCTTTATGCTTGAACTCTGAAGACCTAGGCTTTGCCTGAAGCTGGGTGAAACTTACACAATTAGTTAAGGATATCCCGGTCCACCTTTTTGGTGTCCCGATCCGATCCGTTCAATATTTATATCAATATTCAATATTCATATCTACCGATTCTGAGTCCCCACCTGATAAATTGGGTGGATGCGAGAAATTAAATAGATATGGCTTACTAGCCAATACAGGACATCACTGCAATCCGTCTCTCTCTTCTGAATTTAACCTTTGGCTGGCTTTGTTTTGCCCATCACTAGAAGCACAAGGCGGAGGACTCCCTTAATGCGATCCTACTTCATTTCAGGGCTCACGCATATATACTACAGGCAGTGGCCTGGACTGTCGCAGGAAAGTCGCACACTCGTGGGGAGAAAATAAGAATTCCACATTGGTGGGGTTCAAAGGCATTACCCTGGGGGTGTGAGGATAGTCCCTGAGGATTATCTGAATGTGTGGTGTGGGGTGATAGACATGCCTTTTTATCTAAAACAGGAGTTTCAGAAGAGCTAGGGGGCTCTTACCATTCAGCTAATGCGTAATCACTAAGGACCCTGGGGATCTCCCTTTTAATGTTTTTAATGTTTTTAGCGAAGTGTAAACTGGCTGTTAATACTGACATTTCTTGAGTTTATCAAACACTCTCTGTGGTCCTTCTACAAGTGCACCGACCCCCAGGTTGAAAACCTGGATTTAAATAAAGGAGCATGAGCATCAGCTGTGAAGATTATTTTGATTCCATAAAAACTCGAAGTTATTTCCATACTTACAGGTTCTAGAATGAAGCAACAACCCCAAGTTGAAAGCTAAAGTCAAAGTATTCTGGTTTAGACTACTTCCTTTTGGGTTTGCTACCTCTGCATTTCAGGATTCAGAATAAATTCTAATGTAAAATGGGCATGAATATTTTTGCATGAGTTGGTGCCTTTTGGTGGCAAGTTGGTGCCCAGCTTCAGCAAAAATGGCTCAAGGGCCCATGGATATGTGACAAGGCCCTTAAGCCCCAGCTCCATGAGCACCACTGCAGGTGGTCGCCCTTGCTCTCACGTGTGCGTGCGTGCGTGCGTGCGCGCGCACACACGTGTCATGGAGAGGTGAGAATGAATTTCCCCACAGGGATCAATAAAGTGTCATTATTATAATAATTATTAATATTTTGGCGAATGCTGCTTGCTGTGATTTCATATTTAAAATTTATTCCACTTGATTCAAACTAGTGTTAGCTTAGTGTTTATCAGGCTGTTGAGTATTTTATAATGGTAGACGTTTGCATAGAAATACTTCTGCATTGGTGGGACTGTGGCTCAGTGGGTGGAACTGTTGCCTCACCCCCAGCTGGTGGGTGAATATGTGCTCTGCTTCTAAAAATCACAGACTGCTTGTTTAAAAGGTCTTCAAAGACAGAACTACGACCGTTAAAACTGTATTATAATTTAATAACGTGATCATTTTCACAAGTTTTTCATACTCCAGTCCTTTAGGTGGCAGTAAAGTACAAGATACCCAGGAGTGTTGAATTTTAAGAAAAACTTACTCACAGGCTTAGACATGGTGCCTGTCCAACCTGGCAGTCCTCACTGTGCACACACAATGACCAAATACCTTTAACTCTGAACACTTATTTGTACTGCATTTACATTGTCTGCTTTTATACTAAACAAAAGATTCAGATGCCTAAAATACTTCACTTTAGAGAAAAGTATTGGTAATGATTGCAACTTGTGCATAAGCTGGTTAGACTAATTCATTTAATACTTTAATGATATCGATACTTTGTTGTAAAGCAAATGCAGATTTGTTTCATCATCTAAGGTTAGGATAAGAAACCACTTGCTCTAGTTTAAAAATAATTTCCCTGAAGTAGTTAAGTGTTTATGTAGGAAGATCTTACCGTGTAGTTTGAGATCTGTTCTCCTGCTTTGCGAAAATCAGAAGCACCTGGGGGACATGCCCTAATTTTAACCGTCACACTGATAGAAGCTCCATTTTCAGGGAGCACAAGGAGGTAAAAAACCTCCTGTGGTACCTTACACATAACACTCAGCACTTTTGGTAGTAATATTTGGCTGTTTTTGTTTTTAGCCTCTATTCCTGTTATGTGAAGAGTGTGCTTCGTAAAATTGTTAAACTCGTGAATGTAAATCTTAAATTCATTGCCTGAAAAACGCCGACTCATCGTTCTGCATGCGACCCCCCCAGTGTCCTTCCTGGGCGTCATGTGCAGCAGGGCGGTGCTGAATAAGAACAGCATGGAGATTCTGGGCGAGTGCCCTCTCCCAGCTATCAAGGTGTCCCTGGACTGGCTCAAACTGCGGCCCAGAGTGTTTAACGAGAGCGCTGTGGACAAGAAACAGTAGTAAGTGTTCCATCCTCGGGTCGCCTCTGATGTCCTGCTACCTGTGTTACTCTCTCTCTCTGCTTTCTTTTGCAGGCTTTTCACATGCTCTTAATTCTTTACTTTTCAGGTAGTTAATGTACTGTCTTTGGCCTGAAAATGTATTTCCCTCTATTGTGCAAGAAGTTTAAGGTTATATTATAGGAAGATAATGCAAAATAGCATTGGTTTCTGAATTATATAAAATCCACCAAGTGTTATCCGGAAACTTTGAATTTAAAGTGCCTTTCTTGTACATGCATAGCAGGAAACACTTATTCCATAACTGAGATTGATTTTGGTACATGAATACGATATTTATTTCTCCTGTTTTACCAACATCAATATTTCTCATTATACTACAGTATTTGGTCATGGCTGGTTGTAATACTGAACAGTTTCCAGCCAAAAGAAGATGATGTCTCCTGTCCGTCAGGTATATCTCAGTTTGTGTTGTTTTTGGGTTAATATATAGATGTATTAAAGTATAACCATTTCGGAACTAATCATAATAAGCACCCTTTACAGTCCTATAGTTAGTGCATAAAATATAGCTAATAATGGTTAACGTCAGTAGTTGACTGGAATATACTGTACAGTGAGTCTATTAGCTATGTGAAGAACATGCAGTTCTTGTCAAAGCTATTTGGCACAACAGCTTGGGAACTGATGGGATTTTTTTCATGCTCTGAGTTACTATCAAAAGGTAATAGTTTTAATAAATGTAGATGAAATATTCCAACCTCAGGCTATACTCGCTTTACCAAATGAATTACGCTGAGTGAAGTGTGGTTTGACAGCATAAGGATGTGCTCCCTGCCCTTTCTTTAGTCATACCACTCCCAGAGGAGTTTGAGCTGCAGGGGTTCTTGGCTCTCAGGCCTGCTCTACGGTACGCCTTTTCTATTTACCCCATTTCTGCTTTTCTAACGTTTGTGTGCTGAGTGCTGATGTATATGTCTGCCTTGGTTTCATGGCCTTTTTCTGAATCCAGAGCCCTGGATTTTTCCAAAGGGCACCAGGCCATCAATGGAGACAAAGGTCTGCCCAGCCGGGCTCGTCACCAGAGGCTGATCAACCTCGGAAAGTGGGTGGCGGACAGCCAGCCCGGGTAAGACAGCTGCATTTTCCTCTGCCGGCTTAAAGTCACGTCACTAAACGATTGAGTCCTGAGAATGCGTTCCCTCTATTGAGGATCTAAATATCATCTTTGAGATGTTAGCATTTTGTCGAATTGTTTCATTTTGTTGTATAATTTTTTTTATTAGGGAAGTTAAAATTTTTAGAAGCAGAGATGTGTGCATTTTTAGATAGCCACAGCTGCAGTTTCTGGTTTCATATTTTTGAGAAATTGTAGAGGCTGGGGGGTGTCTGTGGAGTAAGGATTAGATGGGGCAGGGCAGTGTTTCCCGAACCGGTCCTCAGAGACCCACAGACAGTCCACATTTTTGCTCCCTCCCAGCATCCTGCCAGGCAGTCTGCATTTTTGCTCCCTACCTGCAGCTGGGAGAGAGCAAGAATGTGGACTGTCTGCGGGTCCCCGAGGACCAGACTGGGAAACAGTACGGTAGGGGGTGATGGAGTTGCCTGGGGAATACTGTCACTCCAGTAGCATTTTTTCAGCTATCCCCGGGTGACGGCAGAGCGAAGGCTCCCAGCTATCGCTAGCTGCTTCCTCCTGTGTGTATGAAGCGTGCCTGTCTTGGCATGGGCTGAAGCCCTAAACAGCAATGGCGTATTTAGCCAGTTTCAGTGGGCAGGCAGTTTAACTGGACTTTGTCATCACTGGAAAAACGATAATGTTAACAGTCCCACAAAGCTGGCTATTTCATTTATAGCTTGGTCTCAAGGCCAGTACTGGTGATCATACAAAGACCCCGGCTAGAATTAAACCCTGCAAAGCTGTTTTCTCCTGTTGAACCAAAATGACTAGTGAGCTGTAGTGTATTAAATGCTGCCTGGCAGAATGTAGTTCTGTCACTGCTATCAACACATCGCTTGGGCTATTTTTGGGATGCAGTACCCACCATGGCCCTTGCTGAAAACAGATATGGCTCCACAGTCAGTTTTGGCTCATTGCTTTTAGGGTGAAAAGCTTCATACAGACTGGGCCTGGTTTTGCACTGACATGCTAGTGGAGAAATTTGTGGGACTTTAGATGGATCTGGCTTTTCTTTGTGCCTAATAGCTTGTGCTGCAATGGTCTGTTCTCAATACTATTGCGTTTGTAGCTGGAATTTTAGCATCTCTCTTTTCTTCATTTAGGTTGATCCAGTACCAAATCAACGATGGCCTAATCCTGTTTGTGACCGATGTCCCGGAAATGGTCATCCAGGAGCCACAGGAGAAGGATGGCCCAGTGCTCCAGGAGTCTTCCAACAGTGAGCCGGTGCCTCACGAAGATGGCCCTGTGCTTAAGCCTGTCCTGTCCACGGGCAGGACCCCCAGCACAGAGTGCAGCGAAAGGCCCGTGGTGACCTTCAAAGAAAACATCAAGCCTAGGGACCCTAGCCGAGAGACGGCCCGCAATCACCACCAGAAGGAGGCGGCAAAGGAGCGGAGGGATTACGGCAAAGGCAACGGCACTCCGAGCAAGAACGAGCAGAAGAAGGACAAGCGAAAGAATGAAGCGAAGAAGAACAACCACGAGAAGCCTCCAGATGCTGGGAAGCAGGTCGGGAGCCTGTCCGGTTATTCCTGCTTTTTGTTCTGTTGCATCTAAATGCTCTTTGTGTCCCTTTTATTTTAATTATAAGCGCAGATGAGGTTAAGTTGTTTGAGGCCATTTTAGCTTTTATAGCACATAGGGTTGTTGATGGAAAAAGTATTTATTATTGTTGTTATTGTTGTTTGTCCATTGTTCCCTAACAGTCATTATGCCTTTCGTCTGTTTTGTATCTGTAGGTAAAAAGCCAGCCAGAGATCACAAAGACACCAGTGTCTGAGTTCCGGAAGACTCCAGTAACGCAGACGCAGACAACCAGCTCCTCCCAGTTCATCCCCATCCATCACCCTGGGGCGTTCCCTCCTCTTCCCAGCAGACAAGGTACACCAGAAATGTCACCTAAGCCAGCCTGCTTTTGGCAGACTGATGCTAAATGGTGGTGATCCTCCTCAGGCTGGCCTTTCATAACCAGCGAGTCTGTTCCCAAATTCTACCGCATTCCTTAGTTCTGGCAAATACTGAATGATAAATGGCTCATTAGGCAAACCGAGATGCTCTTTGTGATGAGCAGCCCTATTTAATCCCCACTGAATGAGTGACAATGGAGTGTCTATGAGGTATTAGTGGTCAGTGTTCAGACTGCTGAGCACTGACCACTAATACCTCAAAGACTCTCCATTGTCACTTTATCGACACTTTATCGACACTACGCCACTTACGCACTCCATACTGCACATAATTGCTTTTCTGCACAACATTCACTATGGACATTCTGTATGTGCTACACGAATGATTCCTGGTCTTAGAGGAATGTCTTATGAGGAGAGGTTAGCTGAGCTACATCTGTTTAGCCTCGAGCAAAGGAAACTAAGGGGGGACATGATCCAGGTATATAAGATTCTAACAGGTCTGGATGCTGTTCAGCCAAATGGCTATTTCAACA
>JAAGVU020000043.1:17888989-17936651 GCA_011763525.2 Mormyrus iriodes | reverse complement strand
TGGGGATAGCCCCTTCCTGTTCCAACATGACTGCGCACCAGTGCACAAAGCAAGGTCTATAAAGACATGGATGAGTGGGTTTGGTGTGGAGGAACTTGACTGGCCTGCACAGAGCCCTGACCTCAACCTGACAGAACACCTTTAGGATGAATTAAAGTGGAGACTGCAAGCCAGGCCTTCTCGTCCAACATCAGTGCCTGACATCACACATGCTCTCCTGGAAGTTTGGTCAAAAATTCCTAAACCTTGTGGAAAGCCTTCGCAGAAGAGTTGAAGCTGTTACAGCTGCAAAGGTTGGGCCAACTCCATATTAAAGCCTATGTATTAAGAATGAGATGTCATTAAAGTTCATGTGTGTGTAAAGGCAAGCGTCCCAATACTTTTGGCAATATAGTGTACCTTTAAGTCTACCTTCAGTCCTCACTTGTGAGAATATGAAGGCTGAGCTACAACTTAACCTTAAATTGCAAAGAAGTCCTTCCTGTAGCGACAGCTGAAATGAAGCTGCTTTTGATGTTTGAGTTGAACATGCATTTTGTCAGCTTTATATTGCCACCATTTAATTTCAGCACAGGTTTAATTAAATAGGCAATTAAGCATAGCCAGTAACGAGATTTGTGACAGAAATTTAATATTGTTCTGGAGATCTAGTTAACTTAAAATATACTGTTTAATTATTAAGATGTATAGTTGTTGTTTGTGTACTAAGAGTGACTACTGGTAAAGGATATACCCATGCACAGAACACCGGCCTTCCAGCCAAAAGCTAGGCATCGTTTGTCAGTTTGCCCAAAATAAACAGTACATTTATTTGCAGATAGCTTTTTCAAAACCTTCATAAATTAACAGCAGCATTCCTTTATGTACCTCAGTAGGTGGAAACAGTGTGCAATAGCCTCATCCTTAACAGTTAGCTGGTGCCGGCGACTTCAGTGTTGCTCCACATAATTACTATTTTCCTGAATTGTTCTCTGGGTCATTATTAAAACGCTTAGAATGATCTTTTTTCCCTTCATTATGATATGTTAGTCAAGCTGAATGTTTATATATTTCATCTTATTTCTTTTTATTGATTTGATTGCCCAGAAAACCTCGAAAGCTCATGTGCAGCCCTGAGAGTGCCATCATTTAGAGTTATGCGCTCCCAGTTGAGAGCTTGGTGTTACCTGAGGTATTGGTACACTTCAAGCTAATTGGTGGTCTATGTATTTTTATAAAGCCGTTGAGTGTGTGTGCTTGGGGCAAGTTGCCAGCGTTTATCCTTTTGTTATAGTCAGATGTTCCTGGGTGGATGATGTTCAGACGTTTCCTGTCGATGTTTCCGTCTGGCAAGGGTGTGTCGAGGCTTTGTAGCAAGACGTGGAGACGCACGCAAGAAGGGTTTGTTGCATCAAAATCAAACTGGTCTTTATGCTCAGAGTTTTACGGTGACCTCCAGTGGCAAGATGCAACATGGCCGCTCTACTAACCAGCGAGGAGTCTGCTTGACGTGTGCCGGCATCTCCTTTTTACTGGTTGATCTATTTCTTTTCTCCTTCCTTTCTGCTTCATCTTTCTCACCTAGGACAACAAGAGCTCGCCTCTTCTACCTCCTGACCTGTTAAAATGTCTAGCTGATTTTGAGGAGGAGGAGGAGCTGACCTTTACTAAGCCACATGGTTTCTACCAAGCCTTGGCTGGGCCTCTTAGCACAGCTCCTGGACGAAACCTATTTGTATGTAGTTTCCTCTTTATCTTCCTGGTGTAATTCTCTATTGCATGTACGTAAACTTCTGCTTAAACACGTGTTCCAGTGACAGTAGGAAAAAAATAAGGTGGGGAACCACAGACTCCTAAAGATGCAAAAGAGTGAAATGTTTTGGAATGAATGCTTTGTAAACCCTATTCTCACCTCTGTATTTTCTCTCTCTCCTTTTTAATCGAGCATATGTGTGAACATCGTTTTTTAATGTATTGAACTTTTTTCCGTTCGTTAGTTTGAACCATACAGTTTTTTTCTGTACAAAGTGTCTATGGAATCGAAGTATGATGTATTTTTTTTTGACAACTAGATATTCGTATTTAAATGTGTGAAAATGTAATAGTGAAAAGTAGGGGTGTAACTGTACACAAAATTCACTTCTCGGTAAAAAAACATCAGTTTTGGTTTCACAGTTCAATGCCATTTTGGTACAGCAGGGAAAGCAGTTTTTTTTTTTTAAATTAATAAAACCATAGACAGTTAGAAATAGCTGTAGAAATAACCAAAGGCAAAGCGTCTGTTGACAGTGTCTGAATAACAACTTAAGACACACTTATTTGCTCATTGCAAAACATAATTAGGGGAAAAAATCAAATGTATAAAATCATAACAATTAACATGAACTAAATCCGGTGTAAATCCTCTACTACTAAGTGTGTTTCTGCAAAGATAAACGCCCGATAGCCATAGTAATTCTCTTTAGCCTGCTCTGAGTACCTTGGCAAGAGCACCTTAAATTTCACGGGAAGACTAGCTTGCAGCGGCTGTTTCTGCCTTGCTCAGGTTGTCCACGCCCTCAGACGATGTCTCCCCAGATGAGTTAGCCCGCTGGATGCCTTTCCAGCCACATATCCAGTTTGCTTTAACGGAGCTGACAGGCAGTCTTGGTCTTATTGAACACTTTCTCTCTCCAGTGCTGGTGTAATTTATGGGGAAACAAAAATGTACCCAAACCCACAACTCTAACTGACCCAGCGTTAGCTGTAACCAACTCACAAACACAATTAACATAATGTTTTCCATTTTGAAAGTCTACTTGTAAATTTAGGTTCTGCCCTTGTCAATAAATCTGTTCATTCCTTTTATTGTGCTCACCAAACCAGAAATGATGTACCAAATGGTACACAGCGAATACGTGTACTGTTACAACCCTAGAGAAAAAGCTAGAACGTTCTGTAGTGTTTGGTTCAGTGTATCTGGGCTGGCACTGACTTGTTTAAAAGTGCCCCTCCTCCCACTCTACTGCAGCTTCCTGAAATCTCCAGGCTGGAAAGAGCTCCTGAAGTCATCTCTCAGACCTCTTCGCTGCTGCCCTTGTCTGGATTTTCAGTGCAGGTCAGTAAGATCCTTCAGGTCAGTCTATATGAAAAGTTTAAACAGCAGGAAAAGATTAACCTGTGAGTGAGGTATTGTCAGATAATTTATGGAAAATGTGGAATGCTAAAAATGTTTCGTAGGGCCTGGAGTTGTCTTTAAACTGGTTTTGTCATCCCAAAGACAAGGAACTCCCACAGTGTATACCCAGACTTCTGTTTAAGCATTGCATTGCAGGCTCTTGTCGAGTATGACTGTGCATGGATTTCAGAATGGCCCCTCAAATGTCCACATATAAAAGGTTCATTTCTCCTTTATTTATCTTTCAACCCCTATCCCTGGTCAGGGTTACAGGGGGGGCTGGTGCCTTTCCCAGGCCGCATGGGACACAAGAAAGAGGAATGTCCTGGATGGGATGGAGCTCCACCCCAGGGCACAAATACAGTCATACAGTGTGGGCAATTTAGGGATGCCCCCTAGCCTAACGGCAAGTCTTTGCACTGGGAGGAAACTTCGCAATATGAAGGGACTGCGCAAACGTCCGTCACACATTACATTCCAAAATCTCGTCTTGTCTTGTTTTTCAACTTGTGTTAATTGTATGAATCTAAGCTATACACAGTGACTAATTTAAAATTTTAGTCTTTATTTCTCTAAAATGAACCTTAATATATCTGAACCTTATATTTCTTTACCATGTACCATGGAAAATTTCCTTTGATAGTAACAGTGTTGAAGTCTTTAAAGCATAATTGAGCCACATTCTTAAAAAGAAAGTATATAGGTTAATCTTTTACGGTTAATGTTTTATATTAGGAATGTAACTGCGCAAAAATTCAAGGTTTGGTACAAACCTCAGTTTTCAGTTCAGTTTGGTGCAATTTGTTTATTAA
Source organism: Mormyrus iriodes (assembly GCA_011763525.2). NCBI lineage: Eukaryota > Metazoa > Chordata > Actinopteri > Osteoglossiformes > Mormyridae > Mormyrus > Mormyrus iriodes. The sequence continues at coordinate 17,932,703 of JAAGVU020000043.1, read as the reverse complement.
TTTTTTAAAATAGTTTATTAGTAAACTGCAAACAGAAACCGACGTAAACTGAACAAATGGCAGTGTGTCTGTATAGCCTAACAGATTCTGATTTTCACAATTTTAAAAAAAGTGTTAAATATATAAAAATTCCCAAATAACTCTGCATTATAACAACCATCAACAAATTCAGTGTGATACAGGTGACAGTCTTATCGACTTTCCTTTCCACACTTCTCTCTCTCTGTGGTTTTAGTGTAATTTATTGGGACACCAAAATATCCCCAAACTACTGATTGAAAGATGTGGGTCTTCGAGACTCACTTTGGCACTATGACTGTAACCAACACTAGTTGTAACTAACTTTGTTCACATAATTTCAAATTTGTTTTCATGTTGCACATTTACATGCGAATTTAGGTTCCGCCCATGTCCGTAAGTTTTTGCTCATTTCATTGTGCCTTCCGAACCAAAAATGATGTGACTGAATGCTGTACAACAAATGTGTGTACAACTACAGCGCTACTATGCGCCTCCCTCCCCGACAGAGCTGCCCCCAAGTACCTAACTTAGATTGCGTTAACAAATTGAACTAATTGAAACCCAAATTAAAAAAAAAAAACATGGTGGTCTAATGCAAATTTAACTGCGCGTATTATCCGGTATAAACATGAAGGCAGTGCTGAAAAAACCAAAAGACTCCTAAAAGTCCTAGAGTGATAACAGGCGAATGTAATACTGTGGAGGTCCAATTCCCCTGGTCCATTCATGATCAGCCTCTGCTCCTGCCAAGGCACAGAGGCCCTTAGGGAGTATCGAGGGTCACTGCTGATGCTGAAGTGCGACATACTAAACAAACACAAGCGTGCACAGCAATACGTGTAGTTTTGGTTATGGCAAGCTAAATTAAAACCTGCTGGAGCTGAGTCGCCCTGGGGTCCCGATATCTGAAGTCTGGAATGGGTAGCTGTTGGAAGAATCGCAAAAAGGCCCATGACCTTTGCGAGAGCAGTGTGTGCGCTGGGTTACCTGCAATCAGTAAAACAATTGGGTGTCAGCATTTCAGGGTCTTACAGGTGCGGGCATGCAGCAGAAAGCCAATGTATAACCACAAGACGTGATGTAATGGGATTTTACCTTGTATCTCTGGTTACAGGTCTTGTTGCAGCATTTTAACATAGAGTAGACCTGGTTCGATCTTACTGCCATCATGTAGTGTCTGTCTCTCTGTCTGTCTCTCTTTCTTTCTGCTTACATACAACCCCGTTTCCAAAAAAACACTGTGTGGGACACTATGTAAAATGTAAATGACAACAGAATGCTATGATTTGCAAGTCATATAAACCCATATTTACTTGAAAATAGAACAAAGACAGCATATCAAATGTTGAAACTGAGAAATTTTATTTGTTTTATGACAAATATATGCTCAATTCGAATTTGATGTCAGCAACACATTTCAAAAATTGGTGACAGGTCTGGACTGCAGGCAGGCCAGTCTATCACCCAGACTCATCTACTACGGAGCCATGCTGTTGTAATACACACAGAATGTGGATTGGCATTGTCTTGCTGAAATATACAAGGCCTTCTCTGGAAAAGACGTCTGGATGGCAATATATGTTGCTCCAAAACCTGTATATATCGTTCAGCATTAATGATGCCTTCTCTGATGTACAAGCTACCCAAGCCATAGGCACTGATGCACCCCCATACAGAACTGAACCTGTGAAACGGGTTCAGTTTCTGTTCCGATCAGTCTGACAAATTTTGTGTCACGTCCCCAGTATTGGTGAAGATCTGTAAGCGCTTTTTCAAGAATATGTCTAGAGAGAGCCAGGTGTTTAGAAAGTTACTTCTATTCCACTCTGGTACACTATACTTATGTAATCAAGCCTTCAAGGTAAACAGTCCAGTTTGGTCCAGTTACATGATTAGAAACACATGGTGCAGCTAGATCCCCCTAATCAAGCCCTGATTGCTGTAATTGTTGCTTGGACATGTATTTGCTCAAAGCTATTTAAGTTGTTACAAATAATTCAGCACAGCAGAGAAAGTAGGTTAATGTCATAGTCAAATTAGTTATGGAGAGATTATCTGCATAATCCTTATGATGTAGCCTTTGGGTAAACTTGCAAAAAAGGCATCCAGTGCAGCATGTAAAGTATAATATCCAGGTATTAGCTGATTTTATTTACGAAAACAAGTTCATATTTTAATTATAATTTATGCATTCTCCCTCATTGGAAGAAACTTGCTCCATTGTTCCAAGTCCATTTGATATTCAGTGAAGTTGTGACCTCTTTTTTTTTATCCACCTTTAGGAGAGTTCCTATCAAAACAGCAGCATTTTCAGCGAGGCCTATGGCAAAAACATAACCCCCAATCCCAAGGCCGATATTGCCCTGGCCCCCCAGGAAGCTTCCCTTTATTCCCTGTTTGAAGGCACACCGTGGTCTCCGTCCCTTCCTGCCAGCTCAGGTGAGTCCTTTCCTCTCACACTTCCTGCTGTCTTTTTCCTAGACTCCATACTTTGCTTTTATTTTGCATGGTAAATGGTTCGGTATAATATGGCTTGAAAAATTAAAACTGATAATTGCTTGTTACATCAGTGTTCTGAGGAACTTATCAATGATACCAGTCATGTGGCTTCATATCAGTTACATTTACAAACAAACCAGAATTTTATGTCATATACAGTGCATTTGGAAAGTGTTCAGACCCATTCACTGTCTGTGTGTTGCAGCCTTATGTTATTAAATGCTTAGGGTGATTTCCACCGCGCCAGGGTCCGTACTTTTGGTACTTTCCCTTTTCCATTGACTTTCGGTCAAGTACCAGTGCCAAAGGCTTCAGTACCTAAAGTACCAAACCAGCTGGGATACTTTTTTGGTACTTCAGTACTTTGGGTGGAACTTGAAATGCTTTCTTGGTTGGTTGGTTATGCGAATAACCTGCCTCTGAAATACAATACAACCGCCGTCTTGTAAAGAAAGTTATGAATTCAGAAAACAATGATAAACAAAGTATAACAGAAAAAGGTGGTAGTAATGTATGCATGGGCAAATGAAGAGACCCAAGCTTTAATTGCGATCTGGTCGAACGAATAGATACAACAAGATCCGGATGGCATGACAAGAAATTAAGTATCTTGTGTAATATACTAGGGTAGCATGGTATTGGAAAATTTACAAACATCGCAATGCAATAGCAATTTTTTTGTAATAAATATTGGCACTATTTATAAAACAAAAAAGGAGTTCAACAAACCCGCCTAGGAGTAATTTAAACAGTTACCGTGAAAATGATTGCGATTGTCTCGGAGAAACATGCAGCGCTTATGCAAAAGCAGCAGAGAGAAACTTTTGTTTAAGTATTTACTAGATAATCTTGAAAAGGAATAATCATTAAAATTGCAAAGTTTGCCAATTTCTTCCTATGACAGAGTAAAAAGGTTTTAACGAACCTTAAACCCCCTGCGCTACAATGTTCATACAGTAGGCTAATGAAGGTATGAAAAAGCCTGATCTCAGTCTAGGTGACCATCGCAGTCCTTGCAATGTAAGAATCACATGTGCATAACATGCGATGTTGGTATTACTAACGCACATCATTCAGCCCTATAATATACTGCGGCCATTTTTCAGTACAATTCAGTACAAAATACACCACCTTGTGTTGTGATGTCATTCAGTGCCAGAACCAGTTTTTACGCCAGTGGAAAACCAAACACTTGAAAGTATCGTACTTTTTAAATTGATATGATATGGAAAGGCACACAATTGTCTATATAAATGTGCTTTCCTCCCGAAGTTCCAAAACCTGGTACCTGCTTCCAAGTACCTGAGCCATCTTGACTGGGAACTTTTGTGGTTTCTGGCCACTTTCATGTCATTTTCCCACCACACATCAGGATCCTTTATGCCAAATAAGCTTTGGAGACACAAAAAGTTCATAGGGTAAACTTAACACACAATTTCATAAGCAGGGAAAGTACACCGCTACCTCAAAAAAAAACGAGGATGAACAAGTCGTTTTGTTTTTGTTTGTTTGTTTGTTTGTTATTGGAGGAGAATGGGGGGGATCAACTATGCAGTCCAAAAATACAGGACAAATCACATCCCATATATAAAGTATAAATAATGTATGTGCAATGTCGTTTCACTTACCAGAATCGATACAGTCATGCGTTGCTTAGCGACAGGGATGTGTTCTGAGAAATGCATCGTTAGACAATTTTGTTGTGTACTTTACACAAACGTAGACAGTATAGCCTACTGCACACGTAGGCTATATGGTATGACCTAAATAATGATTAAGAAGTACAGTATAGGTAAATCACATAAGTGACAATTACAACTCTTTTGTTATCAGGTATTATGTACCATATGTATAACTGTATGTGCTATATTTTTATACAAGAGGCAGCACAGTAGGTTTGTTTAAACCAGCATCACCACGAACACATGAGCAAAATGTTGTGCTAGGCATCACTAGCCGATAGGAATTTGTCAGCTCTGTTAGAATCATATGGGTCCCCAGTCGTATATATGGTCCGTCGTTGACCAAAACGTCATTGCTGCACATGACTGTATATCTATAATTGGCTTGCTGATAAACATAAGCTATTTTCGGTTTCTGCCTATTTTCTGTTAAAGCGAATATCCTCCTTGGGTTTCTTTCCGTTAGTAAAAACAGGTGTTAATGTAGATCTTTAGTAAAAGAAAAGTGGCACAAAGCGGGCAATTCCTTAACTCCCCACTGGGGGGGGGGACACCCCACAATGTAAATATCGCTGCTCTACTTCAAGCCGTTTTGGTTAAAAGTATCAGTTTAATATAAATGAGTTACATGTACACCATGCATACGTCTGTGGCCCTTCCTGACCTCCATTATACCATTAGTGTTTCTGTTACAGTTCCTACTATTTACTATTTATTTATAACTATTTCATACAGTTTTAGACAGTGCAAATGAGAATTACATAGAATATAAGTATTTAAACATAAACGGACCAACGTATCACAACAAGGGCTCGGGCCATTCAGGTAAAAACACATTTATTTCCAGGTGATCCATCAAGTGCTTCTAGGAATTGTTGAAGTTGGTGAGTGTGGGATGTATATGGATTAAATGGGCAGAGCAAATCACAGGATTGTCCACAGAAAACAATGCTGTCACTTCCGACAGCACCGAAATCTAGTTTGTTCTGTATTTACTGTAACCTGGGTTCTTAAGTGCACGGTCACTGATCTAAGTCATAAATGTTAATTTCTTTTCAAAACATTCGAAACTTCAGTATTAAAAACAAAGCACTTGCTATATTGAATTTCTTTTAGATGCACAATAATTATCATTTACTATATACTGTGGCGAGTTAAGAAATGGGTAATATTGTTTTAAGATATAGAGATGGCTTTTTTAGATTGCAAATTCCACCTTTATTGACACTTTGCTGCCAGCTCAGACTAGCAGCAGCACAGACCCTGGAGTCAACAATGTACACAACGCTCACACTTGGGGTTAGACACTAACAAACGGATACACTCCATGGAAGAACATCACACGGGTATAAATACTTAGGCTGCTTCAAATACAATGCCTTAAGTAATCAGCCCTGTACAATCTCAGTACTTTTCAGTTTGGTTGGCTCGTAAGCAAAAAAAAAAAATTGTGACCTATATGGTGGATTGAGATTCTAACCAAAAATATCACATACCTACCGACCTGTACGCAGTTTGCGTAGCAGGCACACATTTCTACACCAATATGCGCTGGTACGATTTGTTTCTGTAAAGTACGCAAAAAGCAGCTGGTCACGCTGACGCTTCTTGCTGCACAATACAGGGCGCCTTGCGAATGTCTCACACAAACACGTGCGTGCGCGCCCTCGAGACTAAAATGACGAGAATAGCAATAGTAGAAGATTGGAGGTGAGGAGAAATACGCACATTACTCGCAACTGACACGTTACTGTTACCCCTTTCCCACTGCACTGGTGCTGGTGTTGGAGTCTTGTTTAACTGCAATATTTTTCTGGTCTCAGACTTGTTAGCTCATGCTAATGCTAATTGTAGTGCCATCTACCTAATGGTAATAAAAATGAAAATAAATTTCTATATTTGGCGTTTCTCTTTTATCACGAATAATTTATTTTGTACGCAATAAATAAGATTATATTATTTGTTTTAATTTACAGATCGCCTTGCGGCTTAATAAATGTAAAACGGTCGCAGATTGTGTTGTGGATGTATCTGCTAGCTTAGCAATGGTAAAATACAATAGTTCCTGATTTTAATTCGGTACAGTTTATTCAGAATTTCAATCCTGGGAGTTTTTTCAATACATCTGTGGCTGAGTGAAATAGCAAAGCAGTGCAACGTTCCTCCTGTTGCCTCGCTTACTTCAGCCACATTTCAATAAGTCATGGGTTCTTGGCTCCAGACCAGCACAGTTTTGGTGCCGGTTTGAAGCCGATTTTGCGGCACCGGCATAATTTTTTTTCCCAGTGGAAAACGTCACCGCTTGCACACTCCGGTCACACCCACCAAGCAAGTGTGAGTGTGCGAGAGTGCCACCATTGTGGTACTCAAAAGAAAATTTGCCAAGATTGGCAGGACTGATATCATGATATGACATTTTGGCCATATCACCCACCCCTAGATCTGAACACTTTTGTTTGTTTATTTTTAATAAATTTAAACATTTTTAAAATCATGTGTTTTGCTTTGTCATTATGAGTATTGAGTTTAAATTGATGAGGGGAATAATTTATTGAAATGATGAGCATAATGCTGCAACAAAAAATTTTTTTTAAAGAGAAGTGGTCAGAATACTTCCTGAATGCACTGTAATAAACTGCACGGTGAACATTATTTGTTCCTTTTTAGGAGGTAAAATACATGGGCATGCCCTGTCTCTATAGTTTTTTAGACCAAAAGTTATTGATTTATAAAATGTTTCACATGTCACAACGTACTGGGGAGTAGTGGATGAATTTTTCTCTTTTTGGTCTTTTTCATAATTAGACCACTCAACACCAGCAAGCCAGTCTCCCCACTCCTCCAATCCCAGCAGCCTGCCTTCATCTCCGCCCACACACAACCATGGCCCGCCCCCTTTCTCCAACTTTGGCCCTATCGGCACCTCTGACAGTAGAGACCGGAGGATGACCGACCGCTGGAAGGCAGAGAAATCAGGTGAACCTGTATGATTGCGTTATACTCGACTCCAGGCCGGGTCTTCTCATTATGTAGCTATAAGTGTAATACTGACATTTACCAGTGCTGTACCTCTTGGCAGGCCCGCGAGAATGAGCCATGTTCCCTTTCTGTGTGTACGCGAGTATCTGTTGCAGTTACCATGGCAGTGCAAACGTACTAAAGCCGTTTCCCTTGACAGGTTTGCGAGAATGAGCCATGTTCCCTTTCTGTGTGTGCATGTACCTGCTGCAGTTACCATGGCAGTGCCAACGTATACTCAAGCCATTTCTCTTGGCAGGCCTGTCGGAATGAGCCATGTTCCCTTTCTGCGTGTGCGTGTATCTGTTGCAGTTAGTGACTTTTTAGTTGATTACTTCAATGCTGTGCCATTTGTAGTCTCAGAGAACAGCTGGCACCCAGCTAACGCTCCCGGCAGTGGTTGGGCCGCCCAGGAATCCCCCATGGAGGACTCTTCCACCATCTTGGACAGTCTTAAGGTACCACATCACCTGTTTGTTCAGTAATTAATTGTAATGTGTCTTTTTTGCAATTTTAATCCTTTCAAAGTGTATTTGACAGTGACAATAGCTAAAGTTCTGAAGTACACTTGACAAACTATAAAACAGAACTATATTAGAAAACACTTTACCTGGATTGTGTAATATTATATATGATGTGGTCTTAATCGCAATATAAATTTAAAATTAATTTATTAAAATGAAATACATTTCTATGCATTATATATACATTAAACATTATATCCCTTGTGGACAGTCTATAAGACCATGTCTGGTGCTTTTACAAGGCCAGCTGTAATTGAATTCTTATACTGTGGTAATGTCTTCCTAGAAATTTGACAAGAAGTATTGGACAGTTAACATGAATCGTCAGGGATGTAGAAGAGGTGTATTTTGTTAGTGTGCATGCCCCCCCCCCACCAAAAAAAGCACTGACATTACATACCTATTATTATACAAGCACCAAGCAGGCTAGTTCTGACAGGCTTATTAATTTGCATACAGGCACTTTGACTGATGTAAATAGTCTGTTCCACAAACCTTTATATAAGTCATATTTATCTTCCCATGGCATTCAGGACACCTTATACCAAAAAACACACAAGTCAAAAATATGCTCTTTAGAACTTAATACTAATACATAGTAAATGAAAAGATATAAAGTGTATATTAACTTAAAGGCACATGTCTCCTTTTTACATGAGGGCTCCTGTAAACTTTAACTTGGGTATTTTTTTTTTTTGCATAAATTCAGATTTACTTAAGTCGGTTTTACGGAAGTGGAGAGCTCCTGTGTTGAGAATATTGCTATTCTTTGGTTTTCAAGTGTCATTTTCTGCCTAGATAATCATATCAACCAGTTGATGTGGTTAATTATAATGATTCATTATCTCTTAAAAGATGATATGGTGCTGTTTTCACTGCTATTGTATATCCAAATTGCTTGTTAGGGTTATACCTAACCTATACACTGAGTAAATCAGTGAATTTTAGCGCCCGTATTCCTGTTCAGTGTAGTTAGCTGAATCTCGATTTTGAAATGTAGCCATCCTGATATCTGGCCGTACTAAAGTACTCAGCAGCTTTTTGAAAAAGTGTAACTTTATGCTGCATGTAGCAGCTCAGTCATACCTTTAGCTTTAGTCTAGTTTTAGAATAATAATCTGCTGGACTTATTGCCCGTGGTCCATAAGCAGAAATACATTTGTATTGTAACTGTATGAAAATTCTTGGACTTGATGGCATCTTTCGTTGTTCAATCTGTAGCTGTACAACTTAATATAAGGATTAAATTTTTGAATATGAGGATGTAAATTTGTAATCATAGCCTTCACAATGCTCTGGTTGAAAATAAAATGGTAGGCTGCTAACAATTAGCTAGCCGGTGCGCTTGCTGCATTAGTAGCCTGTGGTATCGCAGACTTGCCGTCTGCTCTGCCTGTGCACTAACATGCTGTCTCTCCCCCCGCAGTCGATCTGGTCCAGCTCCATGATGCACCCCGGTCCCTCGGCCCTAGAGCAGCTGCTCATGCAGCAGAAGCAGAAGCAACAGAGGGCACACGGCACCATGAACCCCCCCCACTGAGGGCACAGCCAGAGCGCTCTATGGCAAAAACCGTTTTAATGAAAACCTGAGTTGAATTAGCGGCACTGTCGGGGAGGGGGGCGAGTGACAGAACGTGCTCCACAGCCTCCCCAGGGATCTCTCCCTGGCCCTGCCGGGTGAGGGGCGTGGTGATGGCGCTCTGGCTCTCTGCGTCCAGCGCACAGAAAGGCGCGCACCCTCGCATCACCGCTGGGCACAGAGCTGCAGCTACTTACGGGATTTTCTATTGAGGGACAAAACAAGCCTGCCGCTGGCACTACACCATCTAATCGCTCGCTCTGCTGGATGGTAGGGAGACGCCACCTTCTGTCATAGGGGGGCGCTGACACAGGAGGGGGATACTGTGGAAGGGAAGGCCGTCCGGGCCATGTCACGCGGTTGGGGGGGACACAAACAGCATCCTAGAGGAGACTAGTAGAGCCCCCCTTCCCCTTTCTTGGAGTGAGGTGTTTCTGGGTGAAAGAGAGAGCATCCTAACGGCTATAGCAGAAGTGCACCTGGTTCGCAGTGAGTTGGGAACAGTTTGAGTCGAGGATTCGGAAGCAGCGAATGCAGCCACTCTGATCCCATTTGAGCAGCAGTAGATTACTATATTTTTTTAAAATAAATGTATTTAATTAAAAAAAATAGGCTAACTCCATATCCATAGGACAGAAATGCCTCGCTGCTACATTAGCTTGAGAAATCTGAAGTTTTGTGTGGGTGTTATCTAATAATTAGTATTTACAGCTGCAGTAGAGATTGCTATATTATAATACTGTATTTTGTGGTTAGTTATGTAGCACTTCAACGTTAACTATTGGTGAATGTGTACAATTAGTGTACTGAAGGGGGCGGGGTATTGATCCCCCCCTGCTGTGTCCTTTGCTTGCTTTCTTTGAGTATACACTCTAGCTTGCCAACAAAGTTCCCCCCCCCCCCTCATTTTTGGATAATATTTTAAGCAGCTCTCTAAGGTGGCTCTATATGTGCCTGTTTTTTTTTCCTTAATTACTATCAGGGTTGGCAATTTTTTTTTTCTTAAATTGAGTCAAGAGGGTCCAGCAAATTTGGGGCACAAACTGTGAGGCCACACTCAAGAAAACCACTATAAATTTATCGTGATTCATAGTGACACCCAAAAAAAGACTAAACCAACATCTAAGGGAAGAGTTTTTTTTTTTCTCCCTCCATGTTAACTTTCATATTAAAGATTTACTAAATAATGTGTCTTTGTGCTGGTTATGCCTTTCTTGCTTAATTAAAATATCTATTTATGGAATAATAAATTGAGCTTGAATTTGGAGTTTGTTTAGCTGAAAGCCTTGTAATCCACCTTTTACGTGCACCAGAAGCTCTGCCAGGCACCGAATCTTTTCTGATTATCTGCTTTGATTTTGAATTTGTGTCTTTGCTGTATTTCTCTAAGTGGTGGCACATTCAGTTACACTGACTTGACTGAATGGGAAAGCCCTATAACCTCAAATAGGGGGTAAAATGGCAAAAAATAGATTCAGTGCATCTATATGGCTGATCTGTGCTATTACCACTTGGTAGGTCTGGAATCTCTGTGGTGTCCATGAGGCACAAGGTGAAACCAAACACAGTATCTGGGGCAGTCCTGCCATCACGATTTGTGAGATACTTGTGCGTTTTGAAGAATTAAAGCATTCCACAGTTAGTGTCTTGTACCAGTGCAACTGGAGGAAATGCAGGCCTTAAAGCATGCCGCCCAGTTAGGCACTTCCTACTGCCTCAACCAGTCAATGAGTTTATTCAGAACCTTACGCGTCCAGTGGTTCTGAATATTTTGTGTATTAGAGGGAATGGGTTACCTGGTACTGCAGTGAAAGGAAGGTCATGGGGCATCCACAACAAGAACATTTAAGTGCGTTGTCACCTGACTCTCATTTCACATTTTCTAATTGGCTAGCTATAACCTTAATACAGCGAACCACATTCTGTATAAATGCATAAAATGGCCCGCAGCCCCCAGCACAGAAGAATTGATTGGTGAAAGTAATGTGGCGAAATGGTGACTGCTAGATTTTTGCTGTCACGTCAACCATTTCTTCACAGCATTAGCGCTGTAGTTCATTACAATGTGTTGGGGGTTGGACAATTTATGCTTGATGGACCAGTGGGCTTCTGGAGAAAGATTTAAACAAATATATTGAAGTCATGAATTGAGTAATTGACGTGTGCTTATGCACGGTGAAAGGGAACGTGCATCCATGTACAAATAACTGCTGAATGCGTTCGGGGTGATTTTATTGTCAAATGTGTTTTCCCCTTTACAAGAATGATTCATGCAATAAAAATCTTCATTATTTCGTCTGTGTGATTGTGCTTCATTTAATGTCATAGATCCCCCCACCTCCAGCATAGATTTTGTTTGATCATTTTCTTCAGTAAATTCTAAGGTATGCTAACCTCTGCAGTTAACTGTTAAAATGTAAAGTTGTGTGTTCATCTCTCCACAATCTCATTTAACTTTATGCTGAAATGATATAGGCCTTTAAACGTTATCTTGTAACAGAATTATTCTTGTGGTATCCATCTTTCATAATTCCGTATTCAGTACTGCGTCACACTGAGCAGCAAGCCTATTCCAAGAAACGCAGGCAAAAGGCAGGGGAGACCCTGGATCAGATGCCGGTCCATCATAGGGCACAAGGTGGGGGACACCCTGGCGCTGGTCCATCACAGGGCACAAGGAGGGGGACACCCTGATGCCGGTCCGTCATAGGGCACAAGATGGGGACACCCTGATGCCGGTCCGTCATAGGGCACAAGATGGGGACACCCTGATGCCGGTCCATCATAGGGCACAAGGAGAGGGGCACCCTGGGTGTGATACCGGTCCATCATAAGACACATTAGAGGCAAATTAGAAGCACTTATTTGCTGTAGCTTTGTTTATGGACTTTGGTAGGAAACCTGTATGAATATGTATGCATCAAATGTGTTACTCAGCTGTGCTAACCATTCTAGTGCATTAAAGTTCTGAGATTATATGTAGTACCGTCATAATTGTATTTTAAATATAGAGCTTTGAAATTAACTTTATCTCTTGTGCCTTTTCCCATTATTACAGTGCTGTCTCGTACACGATGATCCCTGCAGTTTTCCAGCTGATTAATGCAGTACTATAACCAGAATTATTTGGATTTAATCTTTATTGCTGGTTGATCCCATAGAAACACCAGCCATTCTAAACATAAACCACTGATCGTGGCTACTTTTGTTCCTCTTGGCAAAACCCACCTGCATGTGTGTCCTTTGGCACCAGAGAGAGATAAATAGCTATTATTCATGATAGAAACATCCTTCACATGCTATTGTGAGAGCAAATGATGCTTAAACATTCCAGCTTTTTTGATTTAATGATTACATGTACAAGCAAGCCACTGATAGATAGTGCATAAGATTTTATGGTGAATATCGAAGAATGTGGCCTATAGTTGTTAAAATATTCGGTCAGATTTAGTCAAAAGTCAAAGTGAACTTTATTGTCATCTCCACCATATACAGGTTTTCAGGGAGATGAAATGGATGTAAAATATGATATGCAGAACAGGTCTGGGTTGGGGACCCAATATGACGTGGGACAGGTCTGGGTCGGGGACCCAGTATGACATGTGGGACAGGTCAGGGTTGGGGACCCATTTTTTTTTTCTTCTGCCAGTGCAGGGAGCTTGGTCTCCCTCTTTGAGACTGGTTTCTTCTAAGGTTTCTTCCTTCGAGGGAGTTTTTCCCTGCCACTGTTGCCTCTAGCTTGCTCTCTGGGGGCTTTGGGCAGGAATAATGTAAAGCGCTTGGAGACAATGTAATGTTGTGAAACTATGTACTGTACAAAAATTAATTGAATTGAACTGAATATTCTTCCTTGGGGCCCAAAATATCTAGTGACACCCATGATTATACATAATAACTAAGAACCATGGTGATAATACACTGCTTGCAGCTAGGTACATGTGTTATGTTAAGACGTTCAGTCCTAAGAAGCTGCAGCTACACGGTTTGTGCTTTGGCACAGAGTCGGTTTGCCATGGGCCAGGGTGCGGCTGGAAGCTGAAGCTGCTCTGTGAGCTCAGGCTGGCTCACCTTGTTCCAGCCGCAGACAGTCCCTGCCCTGCTGTTATCTCAGTCCACTTCTGTCCCCACCCACTGACTCGTCTCCTGGGCATGTGATTTGGAGCTGTGGTGTTCCATTGCCTGAGGACACGTACATAGCAGGTAGGAGGCTAGACCAAAAGACTCAGCCCTATGTCAAACATAAGGGGTGTGGCATGAAAAAAGCATTTATAGCTGACTGTTAACAAGTAACACAAGCAATGAAAATCAAGATAACTCCCTTGAAATGCTGCAGACAGCAGTAAATACACATTTATCTGCACATTCTCTGCCATTTTGAATTAGGGAATTTTCCAAATGCTACTTAGAAGAGCAAGATACGAAAAATATAAACTGAACCTTTCTGTTCAGCAGCGTTCTTCAAACTTCTGTGAGCAAAAAGTTTGAAGAATAAACTTTAGCTTATAAATGCTTTTCAAGTGCAAATGAAGGAAGTGTTTGCTAGATATTGTATTAAAAACAAAAAGCCTGTACGGGTAAAAGGGGTAAAAGTAAATATCAGACATACTTCCAGTGTGTGAATAAAAATGAGTGTTTCATGGTTTGTAGACAGGGCTGGATATTTCTGCTGCAAATCAGAATTACAAAGAGGAAGTGAATCACAGGTGTGGCCGGGTGAGCCAGGGCCGGGAGCAGTACAGACCTGCCGCAGTGCTGACGCTGGTCCGCCTGCGGGCGCTTGGAGCAGCACAGCGACGCGCGGGCAAACAGTACACACCTCATGAGGCTAGCAACAGTCAGGCGTTAAATGCAAGTAAAATGCACGAAGTACGTACAAGAAGTCATATATAAACCTATTAAAGTTTTCCTTCAAATCGAATATTCGGCACACATTCTGTTCATTAAGAAGATTTTCTTTTATTTCTGACTATTTTGACATAAGCATCTAACACTGTTTAAATCCCTACGGGTTTAACCTAAATTATCTGCTTTTAAGTGTCAGTATGTATTTAGCGGACCAACAAAAAGCGCCCTAGTAGATAATGCTAATTAGATAACAAAATGCCAGATTTTTCCACAATTATCAGAAGTGTACTACGTGCATTTAATTATAACTACCCAATATGTTATTAAGTATTATACAGATTATTTGGTATTATAAACAATTCAGTGTCATTAACAGGAATATTACCAACCTTTAATATGGGTCTATTAGCATTTAGTTTTTATTTTTGATGTTGATGTAATATGTAATATACGTTTATGTTTATATGGTGGTTATATCGAATATAATATAATAACAAATTTTAACATTGCCACTTTGAGACACAGATGCTTATGTTTCCATGTACAGTTATAGTGGGAATTCATTCAGATATTCGATCAAGGGCTATCATGGGATTCGATTATTAAGACAGGAGGCGTTTCTTTCCCCCGGAGTTTTAATCACATTTGACCAAATTTGTCTGTAGCCTGAGTCAGCATTAGTCATAAAGATGCTGTTTATAAGCACAACCTGAAGTTATCAGGTACACTCGACTAGTCCCAACTGATACCGGCCCATTGCCTGCATTTGGTGTAGCAGTTTGTACGTGAAATAAGTAAATACTTTCCGAACTATATGATCATGTGGATCGTATGGATATATTATTCTGGGATCGTATTTTTTGTCCTGTCTCCGGTTCAAGGCACAAACAGACGTGAACGTGAGTTTCAGGAATTTGTTTCTTTAAATAATTTGTAAGCATTATGTAACCTAATTTATACAACGAAATATTTTATATTAGTGTTCTTGTAAAGGCTACTGTTTGGACAATGCAAAATACTTTTAAATTTAGCACGCTTTACATAACTGACTTCTCAAAGATGAAACGATTTACTTGAATGTTTATAGTGATATCAGACTATTAATTTCTGCTGTATTCTTTATAATAGGTTTATATTGATAGGAAAAAGCTGAATGTGAATTTTATTTAATTGACTTTTGATTGTTTCGTTTTATACATTTGCCAGTAGACGGTGTTTGTGCCAGTATAGTGTGGGAGTTTTTTTTTTAGTTTAGGGGTATTAAGTTACGTTTTCTTATAACGATTTTATATGGAGAAGGAATGGCTTTTTATCATTTTAATTGTGGGTGGCAGTCAAGTACGTTGGAGAGTGTTTGGGTACAAAACTAAATACTTTAAATACAAAGGTGTATTTATGGGTAGGGGGATAAAGCCATATTAAATATTGGGGGGTGCACGTCCCCCGTTTAGTTTCATACTTTTGATAACAGGGTGTACTTATGGCCACCGAAGTGTGGGATAAAGTAGTTTTCCTAAATTGTTGCTATTGGAAATTAAGCCGCGTTATGATTTCTCACCGTAAGCCTTGTGGCCCTCACATTGCTCTTTTAAGACAATGGTCACATTTCCTGTGGAGTATTGCTGTAAGGCGCGATGAGCAGCGCAGGCACATGTTAGGCGGACGAATTAATACCCATCTTTACCCAGACAAGACCAGCGCTAGACTTGTATCTTGGAAATTGTACTTACCAATGGGATTTAAATTTATATTCTTTCTTTACATGCATTTTTTCCTAAGGCTCTTTACATGGTATATTTTCCTTGTATATTTCATAAAAAATATGAAAGTAGTGAGTCTTTCGTCAGTGATTCTATCATAAGCGGAGTTTGATGTTTGCTCTGGGGGGCGTTGGGCGGGACAAAAACCTGCATTTTGCTTGCGTTTTGTGTTGACGAACGTATCTGATGCACACATCAGCTGTTATTTTCTCCACCTATATGGTCCCAACAAACCAGTTCTGCATTAATTGCAATTTCGACTCAGGCGACTAGGGAAGCCACTGCCCCCTCTTCTATCTCCCCACCCCCCAAACTGCGCCCATGGATTCTATGCAGAAGAATCAGGTGTATCTTTTTCATAAAATATTGGTTTTCATTTTTGTACGTGTGCAGCATTGGCCTGTAACTGCAATGGGAAGGCGATAAGCTGTATTTGGGACGCCGATGGCCCGCGGTGCCTGAACTGCCAAGATAACACGGAGGGTCGGCACTGTGAGAAGTGCAAAGAAGGATTTTACCACCAGAGAGCAGGAGATGCCTGTTTACCCTGCAGCTGCAATTCTGCAGGTGGGTGAAATCTGTAAGCTTACTGGCAATTATGAAAAATCCAAACTGCTCTTCAAACGAGTGGAATACGTTGTCTTAACTATTTATAACACCGTGCCGAAAACTTTGAATTCATATTTGCCTTGTCCATTTAAAATATTCTATATCTAATTAGTCTTTCTGTTAATGGTATTTTAACAGCAATCTTGCCAGGACACCCGTGATGAAGTTATGGCTTTCGCCTGAAATCCGTTTCTGTCGTTGCCCCGTTGATTTTCGCTGTTAGGTTCCAGCAGCCCCGCATGTGACGCTGCGGGCGTCTGTAGCTGCAAGCGTGGCGTGCGCGGCGACAAATGTGACCGCTGTGACAGTGGGGCCCCCGTTACACCAATCGGCTGCACACAGAGGTGAGACTGAGACTGACATCATGTAATGTCTATTTTCCTATTACAGGTACTAGGACAGTGATATAGCCTAGAAAAACTTTCCGGAGAGAAATATGCAAAACATTGGATTATAATAAAAGGCTTTATATTTAACCAATGAAGGTGAACATAATTTGTAGCTGTAAAATTCTCTCATAAGTATTAGCCGATACATAAATAAATAATGATGATAAAATAATTGCAGATACGTTCCATTTAAAATCACATGAAATAAAAGAACTTTGAGGCTTGGGAGTAACTGCACTATTTCTGTCTCCTATAGCTGCTGGACTCAAGGCAGCAGTCAGTCACTGAGCGGCCAGCCAGAATGCCTGTCCTGTTTCTGTTACGGACACTCCCAGACCTGCTCCCCGACGGAGGGATACTCCGTTCACACCATCTCGTCCAGCTTCAGCAGTGGTAAGCCATGGGCTTATAGCCCTTAAGATCCGCACTGCTGCTTCTCAGATCCTGCACTTACGTTCCTGTGGCAGGTTGTGGAGTGGAGGTCTTTCCCAAGCTGTTCCCACAAAGCTGGAAGCATAGAATTTCCCAAAATGTCTGATAGGCATACCAAGACATTTTTGATAATTTTATACTTCCAACTTTGTGAGTACAGTATAGGGAAGTTTTTTTTTGTCTGGCATGACTGTGCACCAGTGTACAAAGCAAGGTCTATAAAGACATGGATGGGCGAGTTTGGTGTGGAGGAATTTGACTGGCCTGCACAGAGCCACGACCTCAACCTGATAGAACACCTTTGGGATAAATTAGAGCAGATACTGCGAGCCAGGCCTTCTCGTCCAGCATCAGTGCTTGACCTCACACATGCTGTCTTAGAGGAATGGTCAAAATTCCCACAGACAGGCCCCAATATCCTGTGAAAAGCCTTCCCAGAAGAGTGGCAGCTGATACAGGTGCAAAAGGCGGGGGGGGCAACTCCATATTGATGCCTAAGGATTTAGAATGTGATGTCATAAAAGTTCCTGTAGGTGTAATAGCCAGGTGTCCCAATACTTTTGATCATATAGTGTATCTCAAGCAAACATAGATAAAACTACACATTTTATAACATGAAGCTGAAACTTAAATTAGTTATGCACAATGTGAAACTGAAAACTATGAAGCCGATTTATCACACTACAGTATGTAAATAAAAATCTTATTGGAAAATATGACCAATTAAAAATAATTAATACTCCACTGGGTGAACTGAAATGCCCGACCCTGCATGAGTACAAAGCAAGTTCATTCCAAACAGTTATGGCCCCGATGTTGTAGTACAGAATGGAGTGTGAGGTGATCGTAAGTCTCCTGAGCTGCTTCCTCCACAGGGCCTGAGGGCTGGCGAGCCGCCTCGGCCCCTGGGGTGCGGTTCCAGTGGTCCTCCAGGCTTCAGAGTCTTGAGGTCTTCTCCGACAGCAGCGTGCCTGTTTATCTGCTGGCTCCAGGTATGAAATAAAGCTGCATGTACAGTACTGTGCAAAAGTCTTGGGCAGTCACAGAAGATGTTTAAAGCTGTTATCTGGGGAGTAAGTGTATATTTGCTCAAAAAAAAACCCAGCTTAACATTAGAATATATGAAAATGAACAGTAACACAATAGAAAGTCTTCTATTCTCTAAAAAGTTCCTGCTGTCTTATTGGAGGGCTAGATGAACACTGCTTCTCTTCCCAAACGTCTCCTCAGAGGCACCTCAGCCATTCCATGTATTTGTTAAATTTTACTGTCTGCTCACTTAATTTATTATTGAAGTAAATAATTAATGAGGTATTGATTAGCCAAACATGGCACACTAGTGGTAGAGTAACCAAATGCATAGGAGTATTGGTTATCAGTGAGTACTGTGGTGACTTTAGTTGAGCTTATCAGGTAGCTAAACTAATGCACTCAGAGAGACATAAAATTACAGTCAACAATCAACCTGAAGAGCATTTAATTAAACATATTTTTGCTTGGCTGCCTAAGACTTTTGCACTGCACACAAAATACTTACGATAAGCTATATTATTATAACTGTTTAACTGCATCTGGATGACAGCAGTGAAGAAACGTTTTACTAATTTAACTTCTAAACTCCATTAATACTAATCACTGGTATTATCATCTCTTTGTGTCCCCTTCCAAGCCTCCTACCTGGGCAACCAGCGCTTGAGCTACGGTCAAACACTGTCCTTTTCGCTCCGGCTTGACTGGGGGGCTCGCCATGCCTCCCCCAGTGACGTGGTGCTCGAGGGGGCTGGGCTGAGGGTGGCTGCCCCACTTGGAGACCTGCATCAAGTCATTCCTTGTGGGCGGAAAACCACATACAGCTTCAGGTAGAAAACCATGTGTAATCGACACATTTATGATGCCTCAAAGGGGATCTTCTGTTCCCATGTGGTGGTTCAATGATTCCAGCACAGATCAGTTAGAGTAAATATATAACCTTTCATGTGGCCATTGATGAGCTGGCATCCCATCCACGGTGTCGCTCAGCCTTGTGTCCTGTGTGACCTGGGACAAGCTCCAGGCTCCAGGCCCCTTTGTGACTCCTCCTAGGTTAAACAGTTAGGAGATGGATTGATGATAATAGGCAATAATTTGATCTTCAAATGATTGTTTGTACTTCATGCACATATATCTATATCCGGGGGCGTGAATAGACCCTATATGAAATAAGCGTTGAAGTGATACTTCATTTACATTACAAGTATGCTTCTTTTCACGTGTCATCTTGCTCTCCTTTGAGACACACACACAGGTGAGAGTAAAGCTTGGGGTCTAAGCAATGGCTCAAGCAAGGCCAACAGACGTACCTTTTCTGCCGAGAACGAGATTTGAAGCGGTTACTTTCTTATCATAGACACAGAGGCCCAGCCTGCCGAGTCACACACTCTAGAATCTGCTGCTGATGCCAGATTTCACAGTGAATTTCCTAAAGCAAATTTTTTTCCTTCCTTGCCTGTGTAGACTTGATGAGAGCCCAGACAGCAAATGGCAGCCTGCACTCACGTCTCTGCAGTTCCAGACCCTCCTTCAAAATGTCACGACCATCAAGATCCGTGGCACATTTGGGAGAAGAAGTACGTGTGCTTTTTTCAAACAATGCTGCTCTATAGGGTTTCTTGACTTGTGTTGCTATCAATTATGCATATTTTCCATACATCAGTTATCAACAGCTGTTTGGTCACTCAGGGCTGGTCCCAGAAGGCTGCGGTGAGACATGACCTAAGCAGGCAGCTGGGTCATTAAAGGGCATTAAAGGACAGTCCCGCACACCGAGTCACATGAGGAAACTGAAATCCAAACGTTAAGTGATAGACCCTGTAAATCCTGACAGTCATGAGACAGGAAGTGTCCTGTTCCTGATTTTTTATCTCCCCATTTATTTAGACGTGGAACAGAAATATAAATAAACAGCCACAATTAAACATGCGACATTCCTGCTATGATCTTGATCGAAGTTGATTGGCATTGTTTTTAGATGTACCAAAGTCATACCTGACCCAAATACAAAAATATCCAAATACAATGAGAGCAAATGTCTCCTATAAGTAGTCGCTACAATGTATGACAGAATGAAATATACATGATTTAATTGCGTTCGGTAGAATACGTTATGCAGAGTAATGTGTTCTAACATGCAGACATGAGGCTTTATTAACCAGCAGTGGTATGTAAGTTATGCCAAAAAATATTTCAATTTAACGTTTTTCATTTAATATGAGTTTAGTAGAAGAGCTCTTTCAGTATTTTTGTTTAATGTTGAATATGTTAAAGTACAGCATGTCTGTTTTATGCCTCTGTATGATGTAGTTTGGCAGTGTGGGCCACACTCTGATCTCACACTTTTTGGTTCCATGTTGGGTTCCTGCTCCCTGGCTGTGTTTGTGAAGTTTGCATGTTCCTCATCTGCTTGTGTCGGTTTCCTCCGGGTTCTCCGATCTCCTCACTCACATTTGGTTTGGGTGGATGGGGGTCTTTAATACATGAGCATGCCTGAATGCTGGTACTGAATGGCATCCTGTCTCATTTCCCCCATTTCCTGAGATTTCACATCACAAAGTGATGCTGGATAAGTGTTTGTGGTAAGATCGTGGAGGGGATGACATATTATAATATTGTGTTTATGGTCATAACCAAAACAAGCCAAACTACTATCCTGTCTCCACAATAAACATTAACCACACCCTGCAGATTACTAATCTCTGAATATGACAGATTGCATGTTTACGTTTTTCATCGCATTTGCCCTGTTTCTCATGTGGCTGTAAGGAATGGGAGCTTACGGCATTGCTTGCAAACTCTGCCTGGGACATTTATTCAAGCGGTTCCTTCTGTTATTGTTGGCAAGTTTTATTTTTGGTTTCATCGGATCCCTTTGCTTCCTTTTCAGGCCGTAGTTACCTTGACGACGTGCAGCTTGTATCAGCCAGGCAGGGGCCTGGCACCCCTGCTGGATGGGTTAGGAAGTGCAGTTGCCCTGTTGGGCACGAAGGGCAGTTCTGTGAGCGATGTGCCGCGGGATACAGAATAATGGACCCTGCTAGGGGTCCCTTTAGCCCATGCATACCTTGCAATTGTCTTGGAGACTGTAATGCTGACACAGGTGAGAGCACATTCCATACCACTTATTTGTATTATAACATCTTCTTATTACTTTTTTTTAGGAAGAAAAGGCTCCTTTCTTGGCTCTTGTTCCTTTATTTGTTATGATGACACAGTTTTGTAACTTTTGTACTTTATGGTCCAACGTATAACTTTTTTGGATGACTGTGTTGAGATTAGGGCCCAAAATGCCTGCCTATCTGCATTTAGGGTGACCACCAAATCCATGTCAGGAGGGACACTATGAGCTACTTCTGGTTTTACAAACTACTTTAAAACTGAAAGGATCCTGTGCTCGGCTAAATAGTTCAGTTCTTCTTGTGCTTTGACTGGTCTGGTCTTTCCTTGAAAGACTCATCTGGCCGTTTCACAATAACATTAGTGACACATGCATGATTACAGGAAACTGACCGCTCAGCACACAGCAAGAACTCAGTACTAAAGTGAAATCTGTGTCCTTTTAATTGAAATGGTAGTTTACAAACCCTGTCCTAACTCATAGTGTCCCCCTGACATGGATTAGGTGGTCACCCTATCTGCATTGTATGCGTGTATTACCTGTATTACCTGTTTCACCTGTTTCCAGTATCACATCGCGTTATTTTCCGGCTGCAGGAGAGTGCCTGCCAGGAGATGACAGCTCCAGCATTCTGCGGGGGGTCGATTGCTCAGTGATGCCAGGGACCTCTAACGTGAGATGTGACCGATGCTCCCCGGGGCTGACTGGTGAGGCATGATGTCCCTTTAAAAGGACTGCTGACTTTCTTATTAAAAATATATCGATGTTCAGTTTGGACCTAACATACCAACAGGCCCACGCTGCAACATGTGTGAAGATGGTTTCTATGGCGACCCCTTGGGGGAAAGCGGCCCCCGGCGACCGTGCCAGCGGTGCCAGTGCAACGGGAACGTAGATCCCAATGCTGTAGGAAACTGCCATCACCGGACGGGACAGTGCCTCCGATGCCTAAATCACACGAAAGGATTCTTCTGTGAGAGCTGCCAAGATGGCTTCCATCGCAGTCATGCATCTGATAGCTGCAAAGGTAAGAACTCAAAAGTCCCTCCAGTGTGGACCTCCTTGGGAACACCTGCCCCCACACGCCAGCTGCAGCTTATATGTAATATTTTGCCATCTTCTTGTCTCCCCCTTCTAAGATTATTGAAAACCCACGGCTTATGAGTCATAAATCAGTTGAGAACATCAATTGAGAATATCATTGACACTTACATTTATTTATTTAGCAAACGCTTTTGTCCAAAGCAACATACAAGGGGGCAGAGAGTGTATTACAAGTATACAACTGTCAAGGACTAGGCTTAATTGCAGCTAAGCTGAGCTTCCCATGAGTGACCAGGTGCAAGTACGAGTTAGTACTGGAACAAGATATGCATTATAAACACAGCATGAACCTAACAAAAAAGCTACAGTTAATATTGGTATTGACAACCTGCATGAGAATTTCTGGTACAAGTGATTACAGAAATGTCGACTGATGACATTAGAAAGTGAATTAAATAAATGGTTAACAGTTGCTGTTTATGTAGCTCACACATCATAAGGTGTGAAAAAATTAATTAGAGGGAATAAAATGAATACAGAAGCACCTTCAGCATGCTTATACTCCAACAAGCATGTAACCCTGCCCTGCATAAGAGGTTATAAGCTGAAAGGATAGATGGGTGAATTCATCAGAGTTAACATGTTCTGTCATCTACCCGGAAGCCTGCGGCTGCAGCCCTCTGGGGTCCTCCTCAAGCATGTGCCACAGCAGTGGCCAGTGTCTGTGCAGAGAAACCTTTGAGGGACTCAAGTGTGATCGGCCCACATGCCCCAGCTGCTTCGACCGCGTTAAACAAAAGGTATGAACATCGTGGCTTTCATGCCATAGATAGGAACATCGTGTCTTTAAAATACATGGTTTCTAGGTTCATAAAATTCATTTAAGTTTTACAATGTTTGTTTCAGTAAAACAAAATCTGATATAAAAGCACAACTGATATCCTAGTTTTAAGTCAAAAGATCTGGATATAAAACATCACAAGACTTATCATTTGTTCTTCTGTGCTTTTTGAAAATGAGATGTTTTGATTTTCAGTCATTTATAAAAAGCTTTTACAGCAGGGTATTGCTGCCACCATAAAATTTGCCCAGTTTCTTGTTATAACAAGATACAGTATGTATCTTCTTATAATTCGAAAGTATCAAGTTAAAACATGAAAATTATTTTGTTATAAGGAAATATGTTTCTTATGAGATTCTAAATTATCTTGCTATAACAATACACGATGTAGTTGTAAGGACATACATTTCTCATTATGACAAGAAATGAAATGATCTAATTAAAACAAGAAAGATTTTGCAATATAATTTAATACTAATTTATTTGGTTAAAACAAGAATCTAAACGATTTTCTTAAAAGGAAATAAAATGAGCATTTCTCCTTATTACTTAATGGATATGTTATGTTGTTGCAATGATAAAAAGGTCAGATCTGAAGAGGAAAGGAGAACTTGAGAATGTTCTTCTATATATGATACACAAAAGTAACCACACAAAGTTTCAGCCAAATCTACAGTGGAATGTAAAGATTAGGCTGAGGAACAGCTTCTTGCCCACAGCTGTCAATCTGTTCAGTCGTACCTGATTTACGGCATTAGTTCTCCACCCTGCCCCCCTCCATACACACCTTGGTACCTCGACTGAACACTGATTTTGTTTACAGTCTGCTCATTTGTTTGCACTGTCTGCTCATTTTGCACATTGTATATCTCCACTTTGCATCTTGTCACTTTACTTCCTGCATGTTTTGCACAGGTCCATAATTCACACTTGTAGCCATAATTTATCTATAATTCATTAAAATTTATTGCATTTATTGTATTTGTATATACAGTAGTGTCAGAAGGAGTTTGACATGGGGAGGTACGAGGGGGCGATGTATACATTGTGATATCACAATGGACGCACATGCAATAGTCACAAAGTGAAAGGATGCGATGTAAGACAGACCCTTGTGCCTCCATGAAACTGGGCAAATTTTATCATGTTAAGGTGGGGGCAATATATTCCCATAATTATTCATCAATAACATGAATATTCTGCAGGTGGAGGTATACGTCCCTAAGCTGCACGAACTGGAGGGTTTACTCCAGAAAATGGAGAGTGGTGCTGTTCCGGCAAATTCCGCACAGCTACAGAGGCACATCCAGCTTGCAGAGCTCCTATTGGCTGATATGCAGATGACCAGCAACCAGCTCACAGGTGACAGTCTCACACATTCATTTATTATTCTCAATAACATTTCCTTTGATAATTAACCTGTGAATTAATTAACAGGTTATAATTAACCTGTTATCCACCATTGTGAATGGGAAGCAACGAATGAATGACGGTGTGTTAAACATTCTGTTTCATGCAGACACTGAGAGCGGTTTGCTAGGTCGCCTGGAAGAGCTGAGCCAGGCTCAATCCCGTGGGAGTGGCAGCTTGCAGGCTGTGAGCGATACCATGCGCGCTGTGAGCCAGCAGGAGCAGCAGTATCAGAGGCGTGTGTCTGATATCAACCTCCTGCTCCAGGACGTGAGGCATCAGCTGCTGAAAGCCAAGACAGACATCAGAAATGCTGTGAGTTGGCATGTTTCAATTGTCTCATTTAATGATCGGTGCTTTGTCCTGGTTAATACGATACACCCAATTATCAGTTTCGAGTAGTGATGTTGTGCTGTAAGATGGAATTTGACATTGAAATGGATTCTGTTTCTATTATATTTATAAACATACATGGATCATTTAAATTCATAGACATTCTGCAACACAGTTATACCTTGAGGGCATTAAAATGACTGTATGTCTATGAGTAGATTAGAATTTAAACAGTATATTGGAAATGTTCAACAGAAAGGTGAGAAAGTCCCTAGGTCAGCCAGTATGGCTTCATCCATTCGTTCATTCACTGAGTTTCCTCTAAAGCTTTCCCACAGAGATGCAAAACAGAATCGTTGTTCTATCTGGATGAATGTCACGTTCTTACACAACAAACATTCCAAGATAATTGTCTGTTTCTGCAAATGATCATCCTATATATCATCAATAAAATTTTAATATAGCAAGTTTAATTAGACAGGTTGCGTTTTGCAATCGATTATTCCAGATCTGATTATAAAAACACTGGTTTAATATGAAATATTCAGTGACTCATTCTGTTGTAATATTATGCTAACATTCTACTGGGGATCATTGTAATTTTTAACAAATGTTAACAAATTCCAAAACCAACTGGTTCCCCAGTAGGACCAAATCTTTGTGCAGTATACTAAAACATCTCATTCCCTTCCCCTGTTTATAATCTGTTTGTTTATTAATCCCATTTCCAGGAACTTGCTTTACGTGATGATAATGGAGACACCAACTCTATTTCCAGCCTGGCTGAGAAAGCTGTCAACCTTGCTAAGAAGTGAGTGACTCAGGACATCATGTAATACCGATTAAAAATGCATCCAGAGATTTCCATGAAGCTGTCTTCACTTAGTGTGGGTCAGAGATGACAGGGTATGTGCTTTTTCAGGCAGCAAGGAGAAGCGGAGATGATTGAGCAGACGGCAAAGAGCGCCCTTGCAGAAGTAGAGAAGGCCCAGGGTCTAATGCGCCCTGTCCTGCTTGGAGAAGACAAGATTGCTGAGCTTGTCAGTGACCTTCAGATTGGGTAAGATACAGTTGTGTTAGATAGTTGACATTTGCATTCTGACAAGTTATATGAGTATCAATAGTGACCAAGTGACCACCAGCTGACATTAATTTTTTTGTAATCTGATTTTAACATCATACGTCCTTTAACAAAGGAGACCCTATGTCCTCCCCCAGGTTTAAGCGGAATTCCACACATGTAACGGGTATGAAGAAGCAGGCAGCTCACTTGAGCTCCTCAGCCGAGCAGGAGAGCAGAACTGGGGAGGAGGCGCTGAAGCGAATCTCCCGGCTGGAGCCTCTCCTCTTCGATGGAGTGCAGGTAGATGGTCTCCTGATGATTTGATATGATATGTATTTCAGAAAGAAAAAGAAAAACTAAATGAATGTGGTGTATTCCATGGGGTAACTATAAATGATTTCTGCAACTCGTTTGTTCCTGAAAGGGGCTGGACGGTGTGGCGTCAGACTTGGAAACCCTAAAGGACCGCATAGAAACAAGCCTGCCAGAATACCAGGATCTAAAAGCAAGTGTCGAGGCAGAGCGATCGGGGATGAGCGACCTCCTAGCCAAAGGAGATGCAGCTCAGCAGGTATAAGGATCACAAAGTAACACAGCACTGCCCCACTCCCACTAATGGTGTTTGTTGAGCTGGTAGAAAGAAGCCATCTGAATTTCATGGGAATAGTTTCTGTGTGGAGGTGGTGCAGTGGTTGGCACTGTTGCCTCACAGCTCTGGAACCAGGGTTCAAGTGTCCGCCATGGTTCCATGTGTGTGGAGTTTGCATGTTCTCCCCGTGTCGTTGTGGGGTTTCTTCCTGGTAGTCTGGTTTCCCCCCACAGTCCAAAATATGCTGAGGCTATTTGGAGTTGCCAAATTGCCCATAGGTGTGAATGGTGTGTTACCGTGCCCTGCAATGGATTGGCACCATGCGCCCACAACCTCCAGGATAGGCTCCGGACCCCCAGTGACCCCAAATGGTGTAAGCAGATACAGAAAATGGATGGATGGATGGATCGTTTCTGTATCACTTTTATATTGAAAGTTACCTATTCTATCCTACAACAGACATAGATTTGTCTTAAATGTTAAGCCATGTGTGTGACAGGAAAAGTTTAAAGTGAAATTATCCATGACTTGGGGGCATTTCTGGCCCTAATGTATCATATGTACAGCATCCACCCCCCGTGACCCCATACTGGATACATGTATGGAAGATTGATGAGTTTATTTGTCCTTTGTCCTGAGAACTACAACACTATATTATAAAGTTATGAAATAAAAAGAATGTGGGCCATTTGGCTGAGTCCATTTGCACTTTGCACCTCTGACTGACGTTCTTTCACTTCTCTTTGTTCTGCAGATACATAATCAGCTTCTCAAAAGAGCAAATGCTGCGCAGGCTAATGCAGACGGCTCCCTCATGGGCATCACCAGGAACATGGAAGGGCTCCTCGATGTCCATAGCAAGCTAGAAGGTAGCTATTTAAATAAGTCTGTCCTCCACACTCCACACGTATGTCATCCCAACTAGTCCAATCATTAGCACAGACTGACTAGAATGCTAGTTATCCATGTGTGGGTCATGCTCTCAAATCACGTGACTTGATGTTAAAAACAAATGTGATAATTCATGTACAGTAACCTTGGTTACCTTTTATGTGGTAATTATTTGAATAAACACAAAATATTGCATTTTGTAAACTGACAAAACCAATGATTTTGTTACAATTAGAAAAAAACAGAAATACATTCAGCCCTCAGTAGCTGCAGGAGATTGGATCCAGAACCCCCCCGCAGAAACCAAAATCCACAGACGCTTATAAATCCCTTATATAAACTGGTGTAGTATTTGTAGGATTTTTAACCCATGCACATCTCCCCTATACTGTAACGTATACTTATACAACCTAGTATGATGCAAATGATTGTACATTGAACATTGTTGTTATAATGTCTTGTTTAAGGAATAATGACAAGAAAACACACACACACATATATACACACACACACACACATACACACACACAATGTGTTAACACTCACCAGCAACTAATACTGCACATCAAATTATTGGAATGGATTCAGTGCTGTGCTGGATTTTTTTTCTCTGAATACTAACGATCTGCGGCTAGTTGTGGAACCCGAGGACATGGGTGGGGGGGGGCACTGTAATAATATATTATACACTACATGTCAATGATACTAAAACGGAAATTATAAACACCCTGTGACCCTGAACTCGATAAAAAGCTAGATTATAACAATGTTGTACCACAATGATGGCTGCAGGGTTCAGCAAGCAGCTGAGCACCAACAGAGCGGAGGCAGAGAGGAGTATGGAAAGGCTGGGAGACATCGCAGCCGCCGTGCGCGGGGCTGTCGGCAGCAACACACAGTCGCTGGACATCCTGGGCAGCGTGCAGGGCGACTACAGGAAGGCCCTTGGAATGTTCCGGAAACTTGGGGGTGCTGTCGCCTACACAGAGGTAAATACAAGCGTTGGGCTGCAGGCTCACTTTTCGTACGTCTTGATATGCAAACCAAGACATTTTGGGCAATTCTGCACTTCCAACTTTGTGGGAACAGTTTGGGGAAGGCCCTTTCTGTTCCAGCATGACTGTGCCCCAGTGCACAAAGCAATGAAGACATGGTTAGGTGAGTTTTATGTGGAAGAACCTGACTGGCCTGCGCAGAGCCCTGGCCTCAACCCTATCGAACACCTATGGGATGAACTAGAATGGAGACTGTGAGCCAGGCCTTCACGTCCAACATCAGTGCCTGACCTCACACATGCTCTTCTGGATGAATGGGCCAAAATTTCCTAAAATACCCTCCAAAATCCTGTGGAAAGCCTTCCCAGAAGACTGGCAGCTGTTATAGCTGCAAACGGGGGACCAGCTCCATATTGATGCCTATGGATTTAGAACGGGATGTTCTTATGGATATACTGGCCAGATGTACCAATACTTTTGTATATATAGGGCAAATTCAATTAATGAGAAATGAACATTTTAGGCATGAAAAAAATTCAGTTGAAGTGTTTCCTTTGCGCAGACTGAAAGGTGTTGATAGAAGATTAATATGTATTTGTCAGGACATATATTTCACCCGGATGATGTTTTGGGAATACAATGATATAGAATCGAATGATCCAGAATGGAATGATCTACAACTAAAATACTACAGGTTACATTGGCCTTGCAGCTTTATGACATCATTTTTTGTGTTGGCAGGAGCTCCCCCCCACATTAAGAGCAAGTCATGATATGCTGAAGAATGTGGCCACGCTGGCAGATGACATGAACCAGCTGGAAGCCAAGGCCACCAGCAGAATGAAGGAGCTGGCTATGGAGGCAGATCGTGCGAAGCAGCGGGAAATGGAAGCCAGAGAGGTCAGTTCAGAGCGGCCTGGGGGCTGCGAGAGGCCTACAGCAGCAACATAACGCATATGTACTTTGAGGGCTGATGTCAGACTACAAGTTAATTTAGGAATGAGGCTTTGGGGCACGGCTGCATTGTTGAACTGAGTCTACACTGTATCATTGGTGAAGTGTAACTGGGAGACAAAACGCTGGCATCATTCCATTGTGGTTGGAGGTATGATACTTAGCCACATGAGCTAAATGTCAGTGACCTCAGACAGCCTTCTCAGGTACCTGCTTTCCAGCGTTGGGTTGTTGGCCACTTCCCCAAACAACAAGACCTCCTCTCTATTGCAATGTAAAAGCCTCTCAGGTTGCAACTGTATGACATAAAGAGCAAATCTATGAAGAATTAATAAAGACTACAGTGCCCCATAAAGTATTATTCCCAGTGCTGGTGTGTGGCTCTGCAGGGTGGGACTCTGTATTCAGTCACCCTGAGCGAGGCTCTTACCCAAACTGCTCTGGAGACTGGCTGATCCTGCTCTCTGATCCTCACCTGAGTGTTGCTTTGGACAAAAGCCTCTGCTAAATAAATGTATCATCACACAATGGGGAAAGATAATACAGAGGCTGGGTTATTTACCTACCTGCGCTCTGTATCATGAAACTGTCACTTCGATTTGAGCAAATACAAAAATAATGCAAGTCCTGTTTCCTTTGTTTTTGCAGGCCTCAGCACAAGCAGCCGGTACTTATGGCTTCGTGAGGGGAGTGAAAGACTCTGTAGACCAAACCCTGCGGGATGTTGACGCTCTGCTCTCCACCACCAGCTCACCAGGTATGAACCCCTGAAAATGTGGTGGCTCTTTCTGTAGCACTGTAGCTTCACGCCTCCTGGGACGGCACTTTGTTCCTGTCACTGACTCCATATTGCTGTCCGTATCAAGTGTATGTCACTGACATTTAACTTTTAAATTAGTAAACATTTTTTGGAAAGTTTTATGCAAAACTGTATTTTTATTTATTTATTTATTTATTTTAAAAAATGATTTCATTATAATGATATATAACGATATAATCTGTATAAACAAAGAGTAATATTAACCTTACCTTAGGGATGGTGCTGGTATTCAGTTTTAAATAAGCAATGTGCAATATAAAAATTCTCATTTTGCAAAAGCAAAACTTTAGACAGATAGTTGTAAGAGCAGCAGGAGTCTTGCTGTGTGGTGGATTATTGTTTTAAATTCCAGAAGCAAAAGGAATGTAATAATACTTTCATTGGAAACTACCCTGAGTGACTTCATCTACATCACACAGTACATCTGTATCTATATCATTTAGAGGCTAATGCAGAAATTCTTGCTCCTGATTGGTCATTTGTAGAGTGAAATTTCATAAACAGATGCACAGTGTAAACCTGACAAACGCACAGTGGCCTTACACATAGTCTGCATGCCGGTGTATTGTGTGGATACTGTAACAGTTTGGAGGGACACTGACTGACCTTCTTACTCTCGCAGGCATGACTGGCAGCACGGACAGGAAGAGCTACAGTGAGCTGGAATTATCAATAGCTGACACACGCAGAATGGTTACCCAGCAACTGTTGCCACGGCTGCAGAAGCTAGACGAGATGGAGGCAAGTCAGATGGCCAAGGCCATGAGTCTAAACGCAGATATTGACAACATCTTGCTGGACATCAGGAACCTGCAGGACATCCAAAGGACCATTCCAGTGGGGTGCTTTAACGCTCAGCCCATTGAGAGCCCTTAAAGGGTGCGACAGCTGCATGAAATACTCAAATCTGGATCTGTGTGAAATATAAGGACTTTTTGTATTTTTAAGTAACTTTAAGTATTTGTATAGACAATTATAAATGCAATACTGTGCAAATGTAAATTAAATGAGCTGATGGTGAAATTTAACAAATTCATGGAGTGTCTCCAAGGAGACGTTTGGAGTTAACCTAGCCATTAAAATAGATATCAGTAACTTTTTACTTACTTCCCGGATAAATAGCTTTAAACATTTTCCCTGACAGACTTTTGCTCAGTACTGCATATATCAGTGCAATGGTTTTAGTAAAAAAATGAATTATTTATATTTTTCACAGGAAAAGCAGAAGAGATATTCTATAGCTTTTATTGTGTTAGAATTTGTTTCATCAAATTTGTGTCTATTTATATTGTTGGCACTAGTGTATGTTGCATTAAATGCAACAAAAAAAAAACAAAAAAAAAACAGTACTACTCCAAATAACTGTCCAATCACATTCTACTTATATAGTAAAAAGGATGAAATGATATGAAAAACATTAGTTTAGGTACATTTAGATGCAAGTAAAAATACATTTAGGGAATAGTACAAATGGTCCTGAAAATAATCATTTGGAAGCGGATCTGTCTATAGGCTGCATTTTTGTTATATTATGGAATTCTTAGTTACTTAGCAACTCACTAGGTAAAAGTGATTTTGAAATTCTCTGAACTTAACATTCAATAACACAGGTGGGTCATGAACCCATAAAAGTTTCCCATACATAAAGTTTTTTTAAAGTATCAAAACACAGAAGATTTTAAATCAAATTAAACACCTTCACCCTGAAGCTAATGGCTTTTGTTTTTAATATGCTTTATTATATTTTTTACTTAATGTTTTACTTGCTAAAGGTGAACTTTAAAAATCAATGTAATTCAGCATGACACACTCAACTTAAAAAAAACAGGCCATGGAATCATATACCAAAATACACGTGGAGGAGTGTCATCAAAGGATTCATCTGAAACGGAATCAAATGTCTTCTACAAATGATATGGATGCCCAAGGGTCCATAATTGCATTCCAAGCTGTTCATTCAATGCTTATGTCATTTTTTTCCCAGCCAAACAAACAGTATATATTTAAACATATACAGTATATAACATTTTTTACTGAAAAATATGGTTTTTTTGTTCAAACACTGTGCAGGTCAACAAAGCTTGCGTTTACTTAGCTCTGATCTACGATGAAAGGCGAACAGATGAATATGTACCAAACATCCATGCACTATTCAGTATTGGAAAATTAAAAGAAGCCTTGTTTTACCTGCAAAACAATTTAATGTAAATAATTGTTCTGTTTTACTTAAAACATAAAATGGATTGAAAATGACCCCAAATATAATAAAATGATACTAGCTGGCATAGGATCGCGACGATCAACGCCGTGGGTGGGCACGCACTGATAATGGTGGATAGAGTTTAAAACAGTTTTGGATTAAGATAGCTTTGTACAGCTTTGCTTCTGATGTGGGAAAACATGGGTATGAGGTTTCAAAGCAATATTTGATTAGAACTCACAAAAAACAGGTGCATGACATATTTCAAAAATTCAGGGGACTTTTGATAGCACTCCATGTGACTATGCTGTGTAACCTCTAAATAGATAGATAGATAGTTCAATAAATAAATTAAATTCTCAAAATGACAAAAGGCACTATATAAACTGAAACAACACTTTTGCTCTTAAACTTACATTCTTATTCAGAGATCTGTAATAAAAATTGAATAATACCTACATAAAATATGTCTTGGAGTCATAAGGAAAAAGACAGGCATGCCACACACTACACAGAGTGAAAGATGAACTTAAGATACATGTTCTTCCAGAGCACAAACTCTGACTTTGTAGCAGTTCAATGCTATTAGAATCACTACAGACTATATTCTACTTTACAAGTAAAGGTACATGCCAAATGAAGGTGTCCAAGCATGCAGTTGCAGGAGAGACCATATTTAACAGTGACAGTGGTCAACAAGTTATCACTAAAGGTAATGCTCTTCTCTCCTCTGCACTTTTTACATGCACGTTAAAAACCTTTTTACAGTCTCACAACCGCAATACATGCCTTCCTGCACAGTGGAGGAGGAAAAAAAACATTGGTAAGAGTCCACAAGTTCATAGACATTGACTGGACCTGCACACAGAAAAGCAGAGGATAGGGGAACTTATGCACAATAAAACAGACGGAAGAGGGATTTATGGCAATTGTACTCCAGCTCCAGCAGAGGGCGTTCTATCCAGAAGTGTTGATGTAGAGCTGGCACTTTAGAATGTAGTCGATGACTGGCTGATTCAGGTAGTCCAACACGTGCCCATCTCCATGCTGAAGAGCTAATCTGTACAAACAGATGAACGTTTCAAACTCCATTGCCATGACATATACAAAAGGTGACATTTTATAGAAATGCATATATTTGCATGTGTTTCAGTGTTTTTTTGACTGACCTGCACTTTGTAGAACTGACAACAGACATTGGGTGGTTGATGTCATCTTTGACCACAATGATATTATCCTGTAAAAAATAATAAGTTGTAATATCTCATTGAAAAAAATAAAATGTCAAAAGAGTCACCAACTCAACAATATGCTAATAGATCACTTCCACAACATCAATGAAACTGTTCAGTATAAAATGCAATAATAGATTTTTTTGTGATTTAAAAAATATATATAACACCTTCCCCTCAGAAATTTAATTGATTTAAGCCTAAGCTTTAGCCTAAGAAGAACATAATAGGAAATGTATTTGAATCTAAATAATTTCAGGATGTTCCAAAATTCTAAATAATAATAGGTTTATTACAACAATGCATAGTAATGTTCGTTAAAATCTGAACTGGTGAATTTATAGTCTAATTGCTACACACTTTAAATGTTTCAGTATAAATTCAGCTACACAGCCACATGGTCTGATGTTTGCTCAGGTCTGCATACATTTTATTTGCAGATCATACTCTGAATATTTGAGTTTGAATTTTTACATTCACCTGTTCTTATATAAATAAGGTCCCTGATTACCATGGTTACAAAATTCACATTAAAACAGAAGAATGTAAGAAACATTAGTTTGATCGAGTTAATGAGTGAATTTCAGTTTCACCAACAACAATGCTGAGTAAATGGGCAATAATAAACATGTTTAACTAACGAATTTACTGTGTCCTGAAACACTGAATTGAGGTTCACCTAACATTGAGAAAGGTTATTTAAGTGGTTTTAGTGAAACTGACCTTGTATTTGCGCAGCACAGGAGAATGGTTCATAATGCTCTCGGTATCAGTGCCGTCACGGGGCACGACCACGATGCCGAAATCCCCCACGATAACGTCCATCTGAAAAGCGAGGGGAAGCAGGGCGCCATTCATGCAGGGGCCTCTTCACACCCGTTTCATTTTCCCTTCATTGTTATTACACAGTATTTACACACAAATAAATTGCTGCTTGAATACTGAGATTCTACCAAACACATTTTTATGTCAGTTTCTATACGTGTTACTTCTCTCTTAATCTTATAAAGGATTTCCTAGTATGCTTACTTCTTATTATATTATCCTGAGTATCTTTTTTCCATTAAATTCTTTAAATATTTCTAACAGTTGCTATGTATTAGTCTTTTCAAACCCAGGAACTTGTTGTTATATTGTTCTATATTTATTTTCATAATTTCTATGCCATAAGCTATGAAATCTCACGTCACTGCTGTCCCACAGCCCGGGGATACAGAAGGACTCCAGCAGGTCACTCCCACAAAGAAGCAGGATCCGCAGCTCTGCACGACAAACAGGGATTCACAGTCGCATGATTATCCACAGAGGTCACATATCCGATTGCAAGCAATGAATACGCAGATATTCAACTCTAGATTGTTTCAATACCCAGTAAATACTATCTCAACTTCAGTTAACAAGCATCATTAACATAAAAAAAACTTAGAAATATGAAGACAAACTTATTCAAAGTAGCCAAATCTCTGTAATATTTTGCACAAAAACCACGGTTACTGATTTGAAGAACTCACCAATTTCCTCATAACGAACTGCAGTGCCAAGGTTGGCATTCTCATCTTAAAAATAATTTACAGAAAGAAAAAAACGTTAGCTCCTTGGTGAAGGAACAAGTTCATCAGCCTGCATGTGTAAACAAAAAAAATCTGATTTAATGACCAATTTTAAAGGGTGCATTAAGGTTCTGGAATTCTACACAATGATATTTAAAGGAATGGATATATGATGGAAAACTAGTTACTTTGCCAGAAAATCACCTACCCTGTTTTCCCAAGCTGATGTAGTCTAGAGAGATCACCCTATTACTACATTTCTCTATGCTGCTACTTAGTACACTCTGTTTACTCGGTCTTGCCTTTTCTAAAGGTTGTATGCAGTTACACCTATGTGGATAACATCATACTACATACCGTATCAGATAAAATAAATTCAAATTCTGAGGTTTACTCTGTTATTGAGTAATATCACATCTTAATTTGGAGTCTACAACATATGTCATTGCGAAAGTTTACGTTAATCTTTCACAGCTCTCACACGCTATCTTGGTCTTAATCCATTACTCACAGGCCTCTGATCATAGCAAAAACAAACACGGCTCCTACAGCCTTTTCATAATTTGGAAACCTTTTGAAAAGACAGTTGTGATCTCTCCTTAGATTTATAATCTAAACAGAGGAACAGGAATAAAGCAAATGCCACCACAAGCAGCACAGAACTAAATCACAAATGAAAAAGAAATTTCATAATTTCAAGACAATATATGAATTATCCTGAATAACTCAAATTACACCTTCTTTCTTTTTTATTTATCAAATTTGTTTCTGTTTAAAACATTTTAAAAACATTGTATGTGGACCTGTATCTACATTGAAGAATACTGGGATAAGATTGCTGACAAACTCAGTTTGATCTTAAATGTTCAGGTGGATGCTGAAGCTCAGTTTATGTCTTGGGTTACCAAGTCCTTATGTTAAAGGTTCTAATCAAGAGAAGCTTTTCAGTATTTTGACATTTGTGGCCCGGAAAATATTCTACTTAAATGAATAGATGATAAACCACCTACACTCTTGGGATGGCATAGGTTAGCTTTTAATGCTATGCAGTTGTGTTGGGCCTAAAGGGGGAACTTTATAGGATCGGAAAACCTTTTTTTGATATATTGGTCAATCACACAATCTCACAAACACTGTACTGAAAGGGCTGCTCGACTGTAATGGCGTGAACCAGTGATTGTCACTGCCCTCCTTGCAATGTTTTCTTTTTCCCTCCTTCCTTTACTGAATATCAGTAGTTGCACTGCTAATAATTGTAACGAGACTGAGTGCTCTTACACCTGTTACTTATAATAATTTAGGGCTTGTAATTCCTTTTTTCTGTGTGTCAGTGGAATATTATGCAGCCTTTTGATTTTTTGTCCTGTTTTGTCTGTGAATGTGAGCTGTACTTGTTTGTGTGTTAAAATTGAAACCACAACAAAGACATTTTCAAAAAAAAAAAGCATTTTAAAAAGAGTTTTGGTCATCATCAGACACGTGTCCACTATCTAAATACATGCGCTTACCCACAAAGGAGAAACGCTCGTTGTGAGGACGGACACAGCAGATTCTTCCTAGGCTTTCACTCATCTTCCCCCAAAACTTTACTACATGGAAAAGAGAGAGAACATGAGCTGTGTTTGCATTATTACATCACTAATGATACTACCTGCTGGGCTGATGATTCTGTTTCTCTTATCATCCACCTTCCACCCACTTATCCTGGTCAGGGTAGTGGTGGGAGGGTTACACAGGCCATAAGGCTGGCTGACACTATGGGTAGGATGCTAGTCCATCACAGGGCGCACATACATGGTGCAGGCAGGACATCAGTACCCAGTCCTGGAGGTATGTGGCAACAATGACCACTAAGTCATCAGGCCAACTATTATTGCTTATCAATTTACAAAAAAAAAAAAACTAAACCATAGAGAAAATAATTAAACATAAATAAACCCCCCCTGCTTTTATCACACTGCAAAAACTTTTCTTTGATAAACATCTCAACTTTTTTAAGCCAGGACGTAAATGAAGAAACTCTGTACAGGAAACATTAAGCTACTTACGAGCTGTAGGCTTGTTGTTTGGCTTGGAGTTCTGGTAGATGGGACTGGTCTCGTTCTGTGGCTGACCAATCACGGGTGTTGTGGACGGAGAATTGACGTTGGAAAGAATACATCCTGTCACCCTCTAGGAACGAAAACACATGCAGCAAATATGGAAGCAAAAATACTCTGAAACGGAGGCACAACAAAGAAACACTCATGAAAGTGATTCAAAATGAACAACAAGATCACTGCTAAGCTTCACACAACACTGACAGATTTGTGATAAACCCAGGAAAGATCTACTGAATTTTAGAATGGAGCAGGACATTGCTCTATTATCAAGGAACAGATGTTTACAAGCTGGAGATACATCTATTATCAAAGAGGAATTTGCACCCAGCAGACATACTCCAAAGCTCTCCAGCTGCTTACAAACAGTCATTAAAGTCCTTCAGCATATAAGCAAAATGACAGTTTCCATTACCCCAGATGTTTGCACGGTGAAGGACACCCCTCAAGATTGGAAAAGAAGATTTTGAAAGGTGACACAGAAAGTGGAGTGCTGATCTACCAGAGTGTTAGCTTCACGGCCCAACAGAGACATTTGGATGTAGGGGCTACATTTTCTGTTAGGTAGTTGGCAGTGATCATCTCAAAGCCCCCGGGATGTTTACAACTTATACATGTCACTAGCAGGTCCTGCTCAATCCAGTACTGCCTTTTGTTAGATACGGATAGATACTCCCTCAAATTTTGACTATTTGCAATCGACAGCACACCACAGACACTACATGGGCTGAAAAGACTGAACCATCCAGACCTTCAACTCCAGACAATCTCCAGATGATGAGAGTGAGGGAGAGATTAGTTGCTGTGATATATCATCGGCACAAAGACCTCAAAAGTGTAACCAGTGGATGGTCAGTCATTTCAGAAAGTATATTGCCCAACCTGTCTTTTATCATTCATTTGAACAAGTTCTCATTCAGTAAGCTATAAAGGACATAGATTCTGATCTTCATGTCTCAACTGCATTGCACTAACTAGCTAAATTAAAATTGCAAGCTAGCAATACTAAAAACACAACCAGACTCTAAGGCTGCACTTATTGCCCAGTCATATTTATTTGCACATAAAATTTTCAATGTACTATATACACATGACATCGAAAGTGCACTGAATCTTTATGGATATCTGCCGAGCCCCAAATAGATACTTGTCCGGATCCTAAAGATAGGACACCCATTTCCCAGCAAGCAGAAAATGTCATCTGGATGTCGAAGGCTGTGTCCTCAGAAGGCCATGCTAATTTATGCTGAGCTTGTAAAATATATGTTTTATTATTGCAGTTTGAAGGACACGTGTTAAGCCAGTCCCCATGAGTCACAAGAAATAGACCATCAAAATGAATTATAGTGAGAGGCAAAGCTAAAATGACAACCAAAGTATTATCTTTAACGTTATCAGCATATTTTATTTACAATTTAGAGCAATTGTTTCATGTTAATTTGTGTGCCTAAATTTTGTACTCTTTTGCAAAGACGTCAACCTGGAAACGTAGGTTTACTTGTCAAGCACAAACATTTGGACACCCCACTTCAAATATTTTGTTTCACTTAAATGCCAAGAAGGTAACAGCCTCCACAGGGCAAACAATTTAATATGTTAAATTTTAATGCAGAACAATTTGCCGAATTTGACAGACTAAAATAATACATTTAAATTGAAACAGCTCCTTTGGCCAATATCTTTAAACTTAAATTGTATTTTGCATCTAGAACCCATAATCTCCTGTCACTTTCAAAAAGAAAAAAACACCAATTTGAAAGAAGCTTGTTAAAAATCAGTGTCAATCAAACTATTTGTGTTATATCACATGACCAGAAGGGGGGTTAGAAAAACAGGTGCTATAATAAACATCAGACGAGGGGCCTGTATCACGTAACTGGATTTCTTGCTTAGCCAGATAACTTGTCGGTTTTAAGGTATCCCAGTTTAAATGGACTTTATCTTCTTCATTCCCTAACATTTAGCCCGGACTACCTTAAATCTAATCAATCTTGCTTTGGGATACAGGCCCCTGGTTTAACTTTATGTTTAGCATTGCTAGCATTTGGAAATGAGTCACTGAAAATCAGGCCCTTCATATTCTGCAAAGTTGATGTGAAAAGTCCCATTTCAATAAGGTTCATATTGTTAGTGGTTCACCAGTGTGGACATTCTGACCAATAACTATAAATATATTTTGGTCTATTAGCACCAATACCAATAATCAGCTGGGAGGGGGGGTATTAGACTTCGGCAGAGGGGGTTGCCAGCAGTGAAACTTACTGCACTTGCTGCCACAAATTTGCAGAATGACATTGCACATTTATGAATTACAAGATGTCGCGAACCTCTTATACTTAGTAAATGAGCTGACGAAATCTCTCATCCTCTAATACGGATAATGGCTGATTGTGCAATGCTATCTTCTCCATTATTTTAGTAGTTGTGTTTTAGCTCTGGTGCTGTTTACTTGGAATATTGATAAAGTTTTAATATCAGTGGGAAATATCAGTATGTTAACCGATATTTCATAATTTATTGTTTGTTCAATCTTCATAAAGACAATATGCAATAACAAAAAGAAATGCACAGCTCAGGAATAATCAATTCTGAACCATAGACCTACAAAGAATATAACAACTGTGTTTTCCAAACTGAGTCAATCTTTCTATGGAAAGGTCCCATTGGGGAGCATGTAGTGATCATCTCAAAACCCACGGGAAGTTTACAACTAGCAGCTAGCAGTTTCTGCTCAATCATGTCAGGAAAGATCAGACAAAATTCAAGATTAAAAAGATTCCACACTAATTATCATGAACCTCCTTCTTAGGTTTTGCCTTATGATCCCCAAGGCACCTGATTTAATCTCAGCTATGCAGGGACCCAAAAAAGATTCTATATGTTGGACTCCTGCCATTGGTAACTATGTCACCGAGGTTATTTCTGTGCTTGGCATAATGAGGTCACAGTGATGTTTACCTTCATGAGGTCACGGTGATGTTCCAGCACACAGCACGTGGTCTTCCAGGAATCCTGGTAGCACTCCCATGGGTCTACCCTATACGACAAACATTATTTTAATATTACCTAAACATTATCTAACATGACAAACACTGTATTCCTAATCCATTGAAAACTATATATGCAAAGGCAAGGTTTAGAATGAGGACAGGTACATCTGAAGGCATTCACATGAATTCATGCAGAATAAAACAAGAAATGCCTCAAAATAGATATCAGGTTTCACAACTGGGCTATGCAACTTCTTTGTAGTGGAATAAGATGTGCGTTCTCTCGCTTTCCGCTGGTACATTTTATCCATTATGGCTGCCTATGATGGGGACGTAGCGAAGAAATTCTTCCATGTTTATTGGCGTGGGATAATTAAAGACACGATGCTTTAGATATAAAGATCTTTACAAGTTACAACTCTATCTAAAAATGCCCACTGTCCTTCCAAATATCAAAATGACGTCTATTACAAATCAGAAAAAGTGACCATTCAAATCCAATATACATTAACAAGTAAGCTCACAAGAGAATTTATATCCAACACAAGATAACTTATGATTGCAGGGCACATACACACACAATCACACTCTACAGGCAATTCCAAAACACCGGTGAGCCTAACTGCGTGCCTTTGGACTGCAGGAGAAACCCACACAACAAGGAGAGAGCATGCAAACCACACAAACTGAGGGCAGGGGTGGAATGCAAACGCCCAAATCTGCAAAAACTGGGGTAATAAAATATGAAAGGGAGAGGTTTCCAAAAGGCTAAGCTGAAACTCATTTAGTCATAAACAGAACTGTAAGGTGGTAAAGAGAAGCACCAAAGACTAGAGTAATCATTTGCTACTCTGAGCAGTGGGGAAACACAGGGCCCTAGCAGGTGTTCATGCTTTTGTGATCCTTTTTATGCTCAGAAATTGACTGACAGAGTCTGTCTGCGGTTCGATTCTGCAGTTGGCATCTATACATCTTCTCATTTCATGTTCACTTTTTTTAGTCCTGAAGAAAAATGGACAGTTACCCACCTATTAAGTTTGAAACATTTCACAGTTTTTTCAGTGCTGTCATTTCACTGCTTTGATCGTCTTCTGAAATCTGCTCTAGAAGGACTCTGGGATTCTCCCTGATTTTCCTGTCAAACCAGGTCCATTCTGTTTGTATACCAGTCATCCTTCTATGACTCACACATATTTATGTAAAAAGTGGCCACAGGATTTCAGTGGCTATGCTATAATAATACTGTATCTTCTGCAGAATTCTAACAACATGCAGATTAAAATAGCTAACCATTTTGTTCTGCCTCCCGCTCAGGGCCATCTGGTCATCATCCCACTAGGCTGTGATGCTTAGTCATCTAGTTCAGCCAGCTAGTCATGGTCACCAAACTAATATCACCCATACCAACAGTACTCTATAAAAGTTGTCTCAAAATTCCAGATTTATGGGCATATCACTTCCAGGAGAGTCACTTAACTCTCCATTCATGTATTTTCTGTACCTGCGTGACCTTTGCACGATCGTGGGGGTCTGGAGCCCATTCCACAAGCTATGGGTGCAAGGCTGAGAATAACCGAGGATGGGGCGACAACCCATCACAAGGTACACACACACGCACACACACACACACACACACACACACACACAGCATTAACACACATTCACACAAATAAAATTGTTAATGAAGTACAAAGCTTGGCTGATTTTTGATTGGCTGAGTTTTGGGGGGGGGGGTGTTATTTAAAGTTGACTGTTAAATAAGTAAATGTTAATGTATGAGCTTTACACTGACACTCACCTTATCCAGTCAGATGACTCAACGGCTAGCTGACACATAGTGAGACGGTGCCGGCTGGAGACCAGACCCTGAAAGTACACAGGAGTATGCATGAGATGCAGGTCAATCCTTAAGCAACGGGGGATATATCACTAAGATCAATCACTGAAAAATGAGCAGTATGTGACACAGGTTCATTGCTACAATGTCAGAGTATGGCAAGGGCGATATATACGGTATACATCATATACAATTTAAACAAGAAAGTGAAAGAAAATGATCTTTGATTAATTCCAATAAACTGTCGATAAGGAACATTGCTTGATAGAACATAACAGCCTATCATATCACAGAAATGAACTCAATTCCAACCAATCATATGGTAGTCAGTTAAAAATGGACAACCTACAACAAACAAACACAGTGCAAGGTTGGGTGAATCAGCAGAGCATGCAATTTTGGTAAAATGGAAGAAATTAGCGCTGCCTCAGAGGAAAATTTGGTGGTGAAGAAAGCAACAGCTTGGCAGCCACAACAGGAACTTCACTACCCAAAGCATTACCATCCAATAGAACATAAAGAATGAATGAGAGCACTTACGGTCACAGACGCCAGCAATTAGGGTTTCTACTTTCAATCTGAAGAGAAACAGGACAGCAGCTCCCCCATCACCAGTCCAGGCTGATAAAATTTACCAAGCGGGCACCAAATTGTGTCCCATACAGGTTAAAAATGGGATTCAACATTTTATTTTTCAATACAACAGGATCCCCTAAAATACAGAACGGGTGGCAGCTCTACCAGAAACGTCACGCCTGCCCACTGGCACAGGCAGCAAGGCAGTCAGACAAAAAGCCAGGCAACAAACCATACTGTCCGCATTTTCAGGTCTTATTACAAAAAAGTTTATTTTGTGTAATTTATTTATCAAAATTAGGTTTAAGTTCCCATTCAATTTGTCATTTTTTTCATGTTACAAATCTGTTTAGGGAATCATAAGGGAAGTTTAAGCAAAAATGGGGAATTAAAGTAAAGAAATAATGACGAATTATATCATAACAATCATCGATATCACCTGATATGAAAAACATTATCAAGATAAAATATTTTGTAATATTACCCAGTCTAACGTCAGAGTGATGCCTCGAGATGTTAATATCAGGTAAATTATGTTGGTAAACATGTGAAATCATGTCTGATATCTGATGATGATTGGAGCTCCTGTCTTACAGCTGGCATTTTGATGCATATTCTTCTGAGCGTATCACTGAGCTTCTCTTATGAATAGTGGCAGATTGTACAGTCGTGGCCAAAAGTTTTGAGAATGGCACAAATACTGTACTTCAGTGTTTTTAGATCTTTTTGTCAGTTGTTTCTGTGGTGTATTGAAGTATAATTACAAGCATTTCATAAATTTC
>JAAGVU020000043.1:17870699-17881682 GCA_011763525.2 Mormyrus iriodes | reverse complement strand
CCCCGCCCTCCGGCCCTGTCTGCCACATCACTGACCACGCTGTAGCAATCTGCTGAATTACACAGGCCCCGCCCTCCGGCCCTGTCTGCCACATCACTGACCACGCTGTAGCAATCTGCTGAATTACACAGGCCCCGCCCTCCAGCCCTGCCTGGCATGTCACTGACCGCACTGTAGCAATCTGCTGAATTACACAGGCCCCGCCCTCCAGCCCTGCCTGGCATGTCACTGACCGCGCTGTAGCAATCTGTTGAGTTACA
This sequence comes from Mormyrus iriodes, assembly GCA_011763525.2. NCBI lineage: Eukaryota > Metazoa > Chordata > Actinopteri > Osteoglossiformes > Mormyridae > Mormyrus > Mormyrus iriodes. The sequence continues at coordinate 17,881,422 of JAAGVU020000043.1, read as the reverse complement.
CAGGCCCTGCCCTCCGCCCTCTCACTCTCCAGCTTATTCTCCTGCCTCTCTGTCATCTGCTGATTTTCTCCATGACTCCTGGCTTCTACATTGACCCCTGCCATCTTTGCATACCTTCCTGTTTTGCTTTCCTTATCATCATTTCGCCTCAACATGTCTTGGACAGGTTTCATTTTGGGGAATCTTTTTGAAACCTACATTTTTAATTTACCCAAGGAATCGCTATAAAATCTAAATTAGTATGCAGTGTAGAAGCCCCACAGTCATCGGTGTCAGTCTTTTGGGGATCTGCTGTCAGCTTATACATGACTAGAAACCCTCCAGTGTACCACTGTGGAAAACAGCAGCCACCAAACACATAAGCTCTGAAAAGTTAACACTACTGAATTCCTCACTCTATCACAAAAATCCAAGCATCCCTATCCCCTCACTTGGATGCTCAGTTCTATATAAATATGCATCACTTTGCATTTCTCAGGAGAAGCTAAGCCGCGTTTGAAGCAGCCCATTATGACATGTTTCCGGACGCATTCCCTTCTTTAAATGGCCGCATGACCCATTCAGGAGGCCCAGGGCTGGTTAGACGTAACATAGACGGCCGCCTAGAGTGCCAACTTCTGAGAAGGCAGAAACTTCCCAGCCAATTTCATTTTGCCTCAGATGGGGGGTGCCGGTGGTGATGCTTGCCTAGGACGTCAAATTGGCGAGGACTGGTACAATGGAGACCACACAAACACACGACCAGTCAGTCAGATCCAGTTATCTTCGATGAGAAATGAGTTCTGCAAATAACCAAACCAACCCAGACTTAAGAATAGTGGGACTCACCAGAAAAGGTCTAATAGGAATGTTTGTTCCTGTTTACGCACAATTCATCTCTGTTGTAAGAAACTTAATGACCCGTTTTGTCTATGTACTACTCGGTTTCCCAGAGGACGCAAACATCCTTCACAGTTATATATTTTAAGTGTTTGTAAGCTTTAAAAAACACCAAGAACGGTCCATATGGGCCTTTGAGCTGAAAGGAGAGGGCAGACACACTCTCTCACGCTGGTAGAGGAGAGGTATTTAAGCCATGGGTACATTAGGCACGCTTGGAGGGAACATAAAAATAAACAAGACTCACAACAACACCAACAAGCCAGTGGAACAGGAGTGCCAGACTAAAAATAGTGCTTCCAGACCTCCTGGTAGATATTGCCATCTTGTGTACCTCGTGGGAACGTTAAACTCATCCATTATTAAGAAACACACATGCCCTTCCCTCATGCTACCTTGACTACACTGAACTGGGAGAGTAACTGAACACCAGTGCTTTCCATTCAGATGATCATCACGTAGTTACCTACATGTGGTTTTCTTTCAACAATTAAAACCTATTAATTTTAATATTGATTGTTGTGTTTTGTCATTTTTTCTCCATCAAAACTTTGTGTTTATGCATTAGTTGGTCTTACACTTTTTCTTATATTGAAGAACATTTTAGTACATAGCAGGCCTCATTTTCACACAAGCTTCCTCAACAATTTTTACGTTATCAGAACAAAATAATCATACAACTGTATAAATGTTTGGGTTGTGCCCTGATCAAAATGCAAGGAAAAGGTTTAACAATTTTAGCCTCCATTGAAACTTTATACGGTAACTAGCTAATCAGTCGGCCATCTTTTTTTCCATTTTTCCTCGGTAATCACTTTGGGTAATCACACAAAATAAGTTCAGTTTAAATTTTGCTAGTTAATAAACTTTGCACATTTTATGTATGTTTTTGACAACAAAACCAGCTGTATTACCCAGAGAACCTCTATCAATCCGTCCATTTTCCACATCCACTTCTCTGATTGGTGGTGAGCCTCTAGCCTATACCAGCGAGCAAAAACACCTGGCTGAGGACACACCAGACAGGATGCCAGTCCATAACATAGTGCCAAAGGAATTTTCATCAGGTAAACTGTTGCTCATATCCAAGTTTACTAAAATTCCTTAGTTATGCCTTCTGTTTAAGAAAATAATCATCACTGACTGCTACCCTGAAGTTGTAACAGTTCCGGATATTATTATAATTATTTATAAGTCTCTGTTTACAGTAATATTAACTATGCATGCAAAAAACAGATATCTAATCAGTTCCTACATTTTATTGACTTGTGTAACCTTTATTTTTTACTATACCCTAATATTTCCTACATATTTTCATGTACCTACAACTAATCCAGCACTGCACTCTTTATTCTCATTCCCACACAAAATATTCCAATAAATTACCATCAAAATATCTCATGTATTCAGGTCAGCAGCAAACATTTTAAACATGGTTATTAATAATTCCATATATTTTTACATAGTCATTAAGACTGATATGGACTGAATATTACTAAATATATGGGAAAGCTAACCAAATGTGGATATTCAGTCAACAAAGGAAACCACTCATACAGCTGAATTAATTTCTGAGTTTTGTACAAGTACAGAATTCAGCCAAAGTAATAGTCCAAAAATGTATAATTACCGTATAGTGAAAAATATGTTTACTACCCGAATACATACATTATAAACAATTTACAAACAAACTAATAATAGATTAGTTCAACATAAATATTTTTGACCTCAATGCCAAAAGGGAATGGATTCATACATGATCTATCCCTGTAACAACCATCTATATCAGACTTCACAAATACGTCATCAGATTTAAACTGTCAGAAAGCCCCCTTTTGGAGAACAATTTTCAGCATAATTCTATAAAAGGTTACCCTTTGAGTTGTTTATTTGTGATTTTTATTGTACAGTGAGCACAAGATCAGCCACAGAGTTAGTTTTTCTTATTTACAGCTGTCCCTGGGTGGCCCAGCTGAGCTCTCATACCCTGATAATGAGGCCCATGGGCACTACAGGACAACCAGGACCCTCACAGACCCCATAAAGACCCCTTTACCTCCCTATATTTCCCTTACAACTTGGCAGCTTAGTACCAAGCAATGTCATGGGGCAGCTGACAGTATTACCATTTGGTATTCTCCTCCATGTATGCAGCGTGAAAAGCTTCTCCACGTCCCTGCAGCACTTAATCCATGTTTATTAAGAGTAGGCCAATGAAAACATTACAAAAAAATTATAAGAATTAATTTGTTCTCCTTGCAACAGCATTATATTTCTACATACTAGAACTGCAACTAGCAGGAAGACAAACATATAATGTGAAAGTTTTTACTGTTAACAGCGGGAGTATTAAAGACAACAGTTTTTCATTGCGGATCTTTGACTGAAGGATTTTGGGTTGTTGGTGATCAGACATGTATCAACTTGACCATGAAGAATGTCTTTCAAACTCTGATATGTCCAAGGGTCACTAACTTTAGCATCAGCATTTGTGGGGAATTTCAGTACTATGCGCCATCAGTACACAATTATGTTACATTATTTATCCTGGTTCAGACTTCAGAAACCTGTCAGTCCCGTGAAACTTATGCAAAAATGTAGAGTTGCTTTTCAGGGTGTTTGAAAAAACAGCCACAACAACAGACTGAAGCACACACACACACACACACACACACAAACACACACATACACATACATGGCATAAAATTACGCACAGGCTAATTTAGCATAATAACATCTCAGCATTGCCAGAGTTAGTCAGATTCTTATTTGGTGACCCACACCACTATCATAACTTGACCTATTCACTGGAATCTTAAAACACAAACCACACATTAAAATCTTTTATCTGCAAGGTTTTGTTCTATCAGTCAGTCAGTCTTTCCTTGTAAATGACACATTATCAACTCATCAATTACTAACAGAAACAACGACTGTTCATTGTACCAAAACAAATTTACATACATAAATATGTACATACTGTATTTGTCTAGTAATTTTCCCTCTACAACCATCTGTTCATATAATAGCATACCTAAATAGTGTTTATTATAAGAAATACTAGGCGGCAACTCAAAATTAACGTGCCATTTCCCTGGACAACGCAAATAAAACCTTGGTTTCTCTTGGAGACAAATTTAGCCTGTGCTGGCACATCAGCATCTGTGACCCAGTACTGCAGATACTTTGTGTACAATGTGGAGAAGATCTACCACTGTCTGTTTAATGGTCGAATGAACCAGCTAATAGCCCAGGATCTGCTCATTTCTCAGTCTAACCACTCCGCTATCCAAGTGTCTTGCCATCAGAACGTTTCATCTCATCTGGGATGCCCGGCTTGTCTTCCCAAAACATGCACATTTCACCCCCAGGATTCTTTAAAGGGCTTCAGAACTTCATAAAGTCCCTCAAGGTCACCACAATGAGGATCATCGGGACCCTGGACTGTATCCTGTTCAGAAGGCTGGATATTTCATTCCCATTTCTAATAATTCTTGAGTTTTCAGTAATGGAAAATCACTTGTCACTCACAACTGCAGAATATATCCTACTCATTAAGACAGCATTCAGAATTCATCTATTGAAACTGCAATCCATTTTCAATAGACATCTGACCTGACTGCTACTAAACAATTGCAATTAATAGAATTCTTTTCACATGACAGAATACTGAATGAACAAATATTTTATGGAAACTAGCCAAAAGAAACATAGCCACATAGAAAAAATGTTATGTGATTCTCTGTCTGCTTTTATCTATTTTATATGCACTAACAGAACTTGAACTTGTACGCACTGATTTCTGAATATAAATATACTGATTATGTGCAACAGAGATTTAGTATGTATACAACAAAAGCTTCATGTGTAATAATTTATATTTTAAATTCCATGGCCAACATGATAACAAAAAATTTAAATAACGGATACAGTGAGCAAAAAATAATACAGAGTGTGTTATTAATATTTAGTCATACATAGAGTATGATTACGTCCGTAATGGCGCGTTCAGTTTCAGTACCACTACGCCTAGACAGCGACTGACAAGCCGTGGATTAAAAAAGCGCATGTATCACCAAAATACCGCAATATACGCACACACAGCAAAACACATTTTCCTAAGGGACACAAAAACAGCGATGGAAGCCTAGATCTTCAATGAAACCTCAGATGATATAAAGGAAAATTAACAATCTTACCGAACATATAAATATGTCCTTTGGTGACGGGGTTAAAGCTGCCACAGGACAATAAGATGACATGTGTTTTAGAAGCCTCGGTCATGATGACTGGCTTTATTTCGCCCTTTTTCTTCCACACTGCACAAACGATGCGTTTTGTTGTCTTTTTTGCGATCACAATAATAGGCGAGGTTCACGCTGGCAGCTGCACCGTCACTCTTCCTAGGCGAAGCGCGTCACGGCTCCTAAGTCCTTTCATATTTAAAGGTGCAGACCGCTTCCAGCTTCTTCCATGTCGCTATTAATATCATGTGCACCTTTTTATTACAAGCAGAAAATTACACTCATCGAATGTTATAAAAATTCACCGTCCAATGAAACAACCAAAAACATGAATTAAATGTAACGGAATAAACAGCATCCGCATCTGGATGAGTATTTTCATGTAATCTCCATTACCTATATAGCAGATATCATTATCTATGTACCATGTTTTGTGGTTACTCCAAAACGTGTCTAAAAGTGTCCTTGGCCAGTATCCAAATTGTGGCAGTTTTCAAAATCATATGTAATCAGAAATTTATTCACTTCTATATCTAATACTTTGAATATGTTTTTTGCTAATTGGATAGGTGCTGTGCCAAAATGGTTTTCCTTACTGCCATCCATCCATCCATCCATTGTCTATAACCGCTTATACCATATGGGCCTTACTGCATTAGTGCAATTTCAGTAAATCATAATAAGTATTGTACAGGAAATCACTGTAAAAACAAAACTGCAGTAATTGCGTTTTACTGCTGGTTGCGCACGCACACATGAATTGGGTATCTATATCTTTGTGGGGAATCTCCATTCATTTCTATGGGCATAACCACTAACTCCAATTTTGACAACCTTAACCTCTACACAGCCGTAACCTTAACCATGCCAGGGTCGGTGCTCTCTGATTCCTCCTCCTGTGTCCTTTCCCCTTTGGCCAGAAGGCACTGCTGGTCATCCTGCCTTTCCCTCTCTCTGTCCTTCACCCTTGAGTGTGTTCCCTGTTTCCTGGCCTGCCGAATGGCTTAGTGGGTTCAGCACATGGCTTAAAATCCATGAAGCCTATGGTCGTGGGTTTCAATTCAATTTTTTTTCTATATAGCGCCTTTCACAATAGAGTCGCCCAAAAGTGCTTTACATGATGTTTGAGAGAATATTAAGAAAAAGAATTTCACTAAAGAAGGAAGGCCAGATGACAACGGAGGAGAGGAACCAAAAACTCACAAGTAAGGAGAAAAGAAAACCTCTGGGGGTCCAAGGTCAACTGGCCGCCCAACCCCCCTGGGTATGCTAACATTATTGCACAGAATAGAGTGGGCTTGCTTGCTAAAAGCAAGGTGCAAGCTGTGATTATGGCCGTGCCAAAGTCCAACAATGAGTCTGTCCTCCACGCTGGCCTGTGTAGGGTGGCAGACTGGAGGCTGCACCCACGATGTTACAGTTCATAAGTCACATACATGATGTCACCCATCCATGGGACCGAACCGGGGCTCCAGCTCAGATGGTGCCCTCCCCGGGCACCCCCAGGACATGTGGGAAGACAGAGAGCATGAGTGATCAGAACATGCATTGACACATTAATGGACAAGCATAGTAGATAAAAATGGCATGTACAGCAGCACCAGCAGCCATAGTTATGGTGTGTAATACGTTAAGTTGTGGGTAAGCTAAACTGAAATAATAGGTCTTCAGTCAAGATTTAAAGACTGAGACCGATTCAGCATCCCGAACATAGGTTGGAAAACCGTTCCACAATATAGGGGCCCTGTAGCAAAATGCTTTACCGCCAACTGTCACTTTGTTTATATGCGGAACGACAAGGAAACCTGCATTCTGTGATCTGAGTGGACGACACGGCTTTTAAACTTCAAGTAACTCTGTCAGGTTGGCAGGTACTAGACCTTTAAGTGCCTTATATGTAAGTAGGAAACTTTGAAGTCAGTCCTGAACCTATTAGGAAGCCAATGCAGGGAACTAAGAACAGGGGTTATGTGTTCAAACTTCCTGCTCCTGGCAGTAATTCAAGCTGCTGCATTTTGAATGCGTTGCAAGGTGTTTAATGTGCAGTGTGTGCTCCCGGATAACAGAGCATTACAGTAGACTAACCTACTGTATACAAAGGCATGTATCAATTTCTCTGTGTCTTGAATAGCAAGAAATCATCGTAGTTTGGCGATGTTGGTTAGCTGTAGGAAGCATTCCTTTGATATTGCATCCACATGCAATTTGAATGAGAGGTTTGTGTCTAACATGACACCTAGATTACGGGCTGAGCTGCTGAGGGCAGTGATTATAGCATTCCTATCTACGGACTTGCCACCAAACAACAGAAAGTCAGTTTTCTGAGCATTTAATAATAAGAAGTGTTCAGCCATCCAGGTCTTGACTTCATTGAAGCACTTAGCTAAAGTAACAAAAGGTGAGGAGTCGTTAGGCGTAACCTAAATGTATATTTGGGTGTCATCGGCATAGGAATGATAATTAACATTGTGTTTTCTTATTATATTACCTAATGGCAGCATGTAGAGAGAAAACAATAAAGGACCAAGCACTGGTCCCTGAGGCACTCCATGTTTGACTGATGACATAGATGATGGAGTATAATTTTTTGAGACCATAACATATTGATAATGATTAGTCAAATATGATTTAAACCACTTCAACACCATTCCACACAATCCGACCTGAGATTTGAGTTTTTGGGTTTGAGACTGGCTGAGGCCAGTCTCATTGTTATTTTGTATTTATTGTTTTGTTCCCTAGTGTTTTGCTTTTTGAGTTTTCCTGTTCTAGGTTTGTCTTCCTTATTCTTTGGTTGTACTTTGTTTTCTTGTGTCTTTTTCTAGTGTAGTATCTCCTTGTTTTCTCAGTTTTAGGTCTTGTAGGTTTCACAGTTCTGTGCTCATTAGTATTACTTATTTCACCTGTGCCTTGTCTGTTTTCCAGCGCCTGTGTTAATTGCCCATCTGTTGCTCATTGTCCTGCGCCTTCAGTTGTTGATTGTCTTATGTTCTGCACCTGTCCGTCCTTATTAGTTCCAGTCATTAGTGTATTTTAGTGCTTGCCTTTGTTTCATTCTTTGGTCATTTACTGTATAAGGTACCTGTGCTAATGTTGCTCTGCTTGAGGTCCCTAGTCCTGTTAAGTTGTGGTTTATTTTGTTTGTTAATGTGCTTCCTGTTTTTGTTTTGACCTTTTAGACATTCCTATGTGTCTGATGGTGCTAACAAAAATCTAGTGCTGATCCAGCAAACATATAATTTAAAAAAAGAAATGTTACAAATGGGAAGTTGTACCAAAACACGGTTAGATAGTCAAAACCTAGGTCACACCGTTGGTCTGGGGGTGACAACTGGAGCAAATACTTAAAGAGATGTTAAATCAAGCACAGAAGGCCTTCGCAGGAAACTGTGGCCTGCTATCAGATACAATGTCTTCCGTTACGCAGTAGAATCTGAAGACCCTAGTAAGGAGAATGTCAGTTAGCTCGGTAGCAGTAGGGAGCTTGTGGAAGGGTATCAGCCGACACATTCTCGAAAAGTGGTCAACCATTGTAAGAATCACAGTATTCCCCTGGGATCGAGGTAGATCAGCTATAAAGTCCAGCGCCAAATGAGACTATGGGTACTGTGGCACAGTCAAGGGTTGCAGGAGGCCAGGAGGCTTTCAGGTGTTGGCTGAGGGCTGGGCACAGACTGGATATGACAAGATGAATTGCTCAACCTCTTTTCAACCCAGCCACCAGTACTGCTGGACCAGGAGGGGAGCAGTGATGGCAACTCCTGGATGCCCAGGGCCAAGTGAAGTGTGCCCCCATTGCATAGCAGCGAGGCAGAGTGCAATAGGGACATAGTTTGCCTGTGGGGCAGTCAGCTGGCACAGGCTCACAGTATTGGAACACCTGGAGGGCGGTGCCCAGATCCCAGATGCCTGGGCCCAAGAAACAGGTTATTGGCAGGATTGGAGCTGGGTCCTCTGTCACAATCAGCAGATGGAATTGCCGGGAAAGGGCATCTGTCTTAATGTTCCTCTCCCTAAGGATGTAGGACACCTTGAAGTCAAACCCAGTGAAGAAAAGATGTGGGATGAGGTGCTTGGCAGATCGTAAGTACTCGAGGTCTTGTGGTTAGTAAGCACCAGAAACGGATGCACCGCACCCTCAAGCCAGTGCTGCCACTCCTGAAGGACAAACTTTATGGCTAATAATTCCTGATTTCCAATGTCACAGTTGCCCTCAGCTCACAACAATGTGCAGGAAAAGAAAGCAGAGCCCTCTCCTCCAGCCAGCCTCCAGACCAGGACAAGGAGACCGGAACCACCACCTATCTCGAGCAGACAACAAGTGAGTAAAACACTCCTACCTAGGCCGAGGGCGATGACTCCTAATTGGGGCAAAATGGGCAGAAGTAAATAGGGTGACCCGGCTCCCCACAGTACAGGCAGAGCTGGTGCTGGACATGGCAATAACGCTCCAATGGAGACAGAGGTGCCGAGCTGCATGGGTTCCGAGTCCGATGGGGGTAGCATCGGAGGAGTACAGAAAACCTACAGCAACTGGGATCTCAGAGGACGGGGGGTGGGGAAGTCTACGGCAGGGGATTAGCAGTGGTGACACCCTGCTGAAGCTGACCAACCAGAGAAGTAAGTTGGTTGATCTGGGGGCAGGTGTCTTGCAGCTGGAGCTTATGGTGAGGTATTCTGTCACGCAATAGAACACCCGGGGAAGCATGGAGTGCCGAGTCCACAGGGTTTTATTTGGCCCCAGGCAAACAAGCAAAATTGGCAGGCAGCATCTTAACTGGGGTCACGGAGCTAAAGAGGTCAGTTCAATGGAGAAAGCTCCAGACAGAGAAAAACGCATGAAGGGGATCCAGGGAGATCGGGCAGAAACAGGAACACAGCGGGTAGGCCTGGTCAGGGCTAGACAGTGGACAGAAAGAGATTGCTCAGTAAATCATCTCTCAGATCAACAGTACCTCACACTGAGTACAAGGCAGCCTGGATCAAGGGGCAAATGGAGGAGTGGTCAATGTTCCTAATGAGCTGACAAGCTCACAAGGGAGTGTGACAACATCCAAACACACACAGTGTATTTTCATGTGGTCTAAATGGACATGTTGTGCTGACCTAGACCTAGACATGCTGTGTAGGTGCAATAAGATTTTGACAGATAAAATAAAATGTTCTACATTTGAAGAATGAACCAATGAGGTGCTCAGGGTGAGCAATAAATCATAAACACCTTCCCATTAACAAATGATACAGCCAGAAACACTCTGGATAGAAATATTGCCTGCAGTGAGTTATATTACGTTTCAAATGGTAATTAAAATGCAGTTATACCCCTACATGTTTTTTCAATGCATTAGTACAAGACTTTTATATGCGTAGGTATAAAATTGCAGTATAAAGGAGAACGGAGAATGATTGCAAAAACCTTCAATATCGTGGAACAAAGTTGTGACTCATTAAGAACATAAGAACATAAGAAATGTACAAACGAGAGGAGGCCATTCGGCCCATCAAGCTCGTTTGGGGACAACTTAACTAATAACTCAGAGTTGTTAAAATCTTATCTAGCTCAGATTTAAAGGAACCCAGGGTTTTAGCCTGCGCTACAC
>JAAGVU020000043.1:17841201-17867255 GCA_011763525.2 Mormyrus iriodes | reverse complement strand
ACCTGGGTGCAGAGGGCTACAGCCTCCGTGCCACCTGCTCAGCCCGCTGAGCTACACGGTGGCCAGGTGAAACAAGACGTACACACACCGGGAACTAGGGGAAAACTGGAGAAACAAGGGTAGACCAGACACGGAAGAACACCACAGAAGGAGGGAGGCAGATGCCGATCATGACAAACCTAAAGAAAATACTGTCTTTTGCAAATAAACAACTTACAATGCCTCAGCTTTTTGGTTAATGAGATGTCATCTTCCCCACAGCGGAGCGCAGCATAAAAACACATGGATGTTGTCATGGGACGTGTCATGGTTCAAATGCCGGCGGTCTGTAGGGGCCAGTTATATTTTGGAGGTGGCCGCACCGCATCTTGTCTATTCTGGTTCCGCTTAGAAAATAAAATAACTAATATTTCGTTTTTATTATTTTGATGTCTGGTGGCAACACTGGTGTCCACGTATTTACTTGATTTCGCCATTGGCGATCCCTTACATCCACCCCTACATTTCTTGCGGAAAAGCTGCGATAAATATGAAAAATTTGTGGCGCTTGTTTGATTTTGCGCAAATTTGCGCAATTTGCAAAATCACTATATCCTGGAGGGACAGACGTTTTCCATTTAGTATGTTTCATATTATTTACGTTATTCCATTAGCAATGTACCCATCAATCTATTTATCCACTCTCTAAGCGGACATTACTATTTTAGTGCCTTGAAAACCACTGCTCAGGGAGACTATTGTGCCTTTGTCACTCCAGACCAAAAGGTGGCGATATTCACTTTTAACTTCGTTTCAGAATTAAGGGGTTCCTCGCACTACTCTCCTTTACCAGACGGATGGCGTCAGTAAAACCGTCCGAAGGAAATGAGGAAACGGGGCGCGTGAACGAAGCAGGGACAATTGTAGGGTTTCCTTTCCGAGCCGAGCAAGAAAGATGGTGGGTGTAACTTTGACGAGCCAACAGAATCCAAATCCATCATAGGAAACTAAGCCAAATTATGTCTATTTAAAACAAGCAACATGAATCTTAAACATGTACTGACGCTGTCACTTAAAAATAGACGTTAAATAACAGGCCATTTAATTAGAAATTTAATCGCAATACCATCTCAGAAAACACAGAGCCAATCATCATATTAAGAATGTTTCACCAATAATAATTAAACCAAGCACGCAAATAGATATGTGCATGTTTTTTTTTGTGGAATTCGGGCTTCAGTTTCCTTGTCCTACTGATTTCTAACAGGCGGACGCGGAGCAGAAGAAGAAGCGCACCTTCAGGAAGTTCACCTACCGCGGCGTGGACCTGGACCAGCTCCTGGACATGTCCTAGTGAGCAGCACTGACTATTCACCCCGGGGGGGACGCTGTCTGTAGTAAATACGAAATTGCTTTTCATTGTACGGATTAGTTTCCCCTTGTTTTGGGCGGAGATTTTGCACGGAATCTTTCGTTTTGACTATGGAGTTGTTTCCTTAAACAACTTTAACGAACTTCCCCAAGATTGACTCCCATGCAAATTGTACCATTGCATTAGTAAATACTGTGGTAGAAATATGGCATATTGGATGTCCTTAAATTGGACAGTAGCACTGTGATATTAATGCGTCGCTATAGTAGCGTTATTGGATGTGGTTTTTGGGTAACCGGTTCTGATAACTATAACGTAGGTACACGGGGGAGTAGAATACTTAAACTTCTGTGCACGTGGATAAGTCTTTACTGCACTTAGTGCACAAGTTAATAGGTTAAAATGTTTAAATGAATAGGTAACGGAGTTCTGAAAATTGTACATAAAGGACAGCTAGTGTAGCATAATCGTAATGCTGTAAGCGGTGAATTATCCGTTCTATACATATTTAGAACATGAAAAGAAAAATGTATATTTTCTGAACTATGTAATGTATCATTACCTGCAAATATGCAGCCACAGGACCAGTGGTATACAAATGTGAAAGGTACGCATCTGTTGTTGAGGGGAGTATTTTATTCCCCAGACATAATTTCACGTTAGGTCAAACAGATTGTCGATGCCTTTTTTGCAGTAAGATTTTTTGCAGGCCGGTCTGAGATAATTATGTTGACAATTGCATTCAACATGGGCTTGGTATAGAATTAATAGAATTTAAGTCTACTTACATCGCTTGCTATTTCAAAGAAAGCTGTCGTCTTTTTTTTTGTTCTGGATTGCATACCACTTTGGTCCAATTGACCAAAACTGCATGCACTTGGGCAGCTCAACTCATTCAGGACCTAAATAACGGAGGGGATCCCTGTGTGCACTAAATGATGAATCTGGATTAGATGGGGGGGCAGCGTGTTTTTTGTTTCATCTGGCATCTGCATTACTTTTGTAGATTTGAGTCAATGATTTCTGAGCTGCTACAGGCTTTTAATCAGAGTTGTTCAGCTCAGTGCTGCAAAAAGCCAATATAATTTATATATATTAAATTCAGTTTGATTGCAAAATGGAACAGAGCTCTGGTTTAGTGTCACCCCCCCCCCACACAGACGGCTGCAGTGTCAGTCCTGGTGTGTTGTTCTGTAGTGTATACATGTACAATATCAGTACCTGCCACTGAACGGTAACTTGTACCTAACGTCCGGTGTCTCCTCTCCACTCTCCATTTTAGTGAGCAGCTCATGCAGCTGTATTGTGCCCGTCAGCGCCGGCGGCTGAACCGGGGCCTGCGTCGCAAGCAACAGTCGCTCCTGAAGCGCCTGCGCAAGGCCAAGAAGGATGCTCCCCCCATGGAGAAGCCAGAAGTTGTTAAGACCCACCTGAGGGACATGGTCATCCTGCCTGAGATGGTAGGCTCCATGGTCGGCGTGTACAATGGCAAGACCTTCAACCAGGTGGAAATTAAGGTGAGGATGGGAGAGTGTGTGAGCCATGTTTGTGTGGGTACTCTGCTCTGTTATCCTCATGGGTACATTCCCTTGCAGCCTGAAATGATTGGACACTACCTTGGAGAGTTCTCAATCACCTACAAACCTGTCAAACACGGACGTCCTGGTATTGGAGCGACACACTCTTCCCGCTTCATCCCTCTGAAGTAGAGATGTTTTGGCTTCTTGGTGTAAATAAAATTACTTGAAATGTAAATTTCTTGCTCCTTATTATTTTAATGAAACGTGCAAGTACTGTTACCTGATCCCAATGCAGCTGTATGTGACCTAAAGCCAGCAGATGTGTTTAGCGAATAGGAGTGTTTTTTTTGGGAAAAGAGTTAGTGTGTCTGATAGGCTGCTATGAAACCTAGTAAGTGTGAGGCTCCACTCAGGGTCACTTACAGTATGCACATGGCCCAGCATCAGCAGAAGAGTCATGTTCAGTTATGGTGATGGGCTTGTGATTGGCGGCAGTGTGCGGTTCAGCATGTGAGGACACTGGTTCAAATTGCAGGGTTAGCATGATAATGTCACCCCCAACCCCCAATTTCTCCAGGGACTGTTAGTACTGCGTACTCAAAAACAGAAAAATGTACATTGCTTTAGATTCAATTCAATTTATTTTTATATGGCACCTTTCACAACAGCTACAGTACCTAAAATCCCTGCTGCTCTGAGCTTAAGCAGGAGCTATTTGTGGGGGACAACATCCATGCCTTCTGGAAATCTAAGTAGATCACATCGTAGGCCTTTTTGTGGTCAATTTCTCGTTGCTTCTTCAAAGAACTCAAATAGATTAAACAGGATCTACTGCTCCTAAATCCATGTTGGCTATCCCTCAGAATGTTATTTGAATCCAGATAACCTACCATTTTCGCTTGGATTATAGCTTCCATTAATTTTCCAGTTATGCAGGTTAAACTAACTGGCCTATAGTTTGATGGATTACTTCTATCCCCCTTTTTGAATATGGGTGCTATATTAGCATGCTTCCAATCAGAAGGCACTCCACCAGCAGATAAGGATTTCTGAAACAGTAAAGTTAAAGGTTGGCAAATAATATCCATTATATATTTTAAAACTATAGGTAAGGTGCCATCAGGGCCCTGCAATTAATTTATTTTGAGCTTAGCTAAGCTTCAATTATGCATATATTAGTCATAGACGAAGCCGAATTAGGAATAAGTGTCAGTACGTTACTCATATACTCTACAGTGAATACCCGAGCAAAATAATCATTAAATTCATTAACTATAGCAATTTCATTTTCAATTATAAGACCCTTACTATTCTGCAGACTAGTGATTTCAGCTTTTAGAGCTTTCGAGTTAAAATATTGGAAGAAACTTTTTACATCATCCTTAGCCTCCAATGCAATCTTCCTTTCGACATTCCTCTTTGCGAGTCTAATATGATTTTTTAACTCAACCTGTAGACTTAAATACCCCTGCTTAATTCCGACATCATTAGTTATTTTCCATTTGTGGAACAGAGCCCTTTTCCTCCTGACCTTATTCTTAATTTCCTTAGTAAACCACCTTGGTTGCAGTTTCCTACATTTAGTTTTGCTGAAAACGGGTATGACGTCCTCTTGCTCTTGCAATAATTTGCTTTTAATAAATTACCGTGCCTCTTCAACAGTTTTCTTATTTAACTCCATCCAGTTTACAGTTTCTAGTTTCCTTCTCATACCATTAAAGTTAGCCTTCCTAACATTGTATATTTCTGTTCTGGTCTTTGCTCTTTGGACACTAAAATTAACCTCGCATTTAACCATGTTATGACCACTATTGTCAAGTGGTTCTAAAACCTCAAGTTTTCCAATCCTATCCAGGTCATTAGAGAAAACAAGATCGAGAATGGCTTCTCCTCTGGTAGGGGATTTAATAAACTGTGTAAAAAGCAGTCCTGTACCAATTCCACCATCTCAAGTTCATTTACAGTAGAGCCAGAAACTATGTCCCTCTGTATCCCAGGTAAATTAAAATCACCCATAATTATGACATCATTTTTATTACCCATAATCCTGATATCATTGTATAACATTCTGCTTTCCTCTACAGCTACACTGGGAGCTCTATAACAAACACCGACAATTAGGCCATTTGAGTTTTTAGTGTCTGGTTTTACCCATATAGCTTCTGCACTTTTGTTTTTATCTGTGAGCTCCTTTGCCTGCAGGTTTTCTTTTATATATGCAGCGACACCACCTCCCTTCTTGCCTATCTGGTCCTTAGCCCCCCCCCCCCAAAGTGTAACCATCCAAATTATATTCTTCTTCATCATTGTCACTCAACCATGTTTCTGTTATTCCTATAACGTCTGATGAAATAAAAGCCTCTAAGTCATGAATTTTGTTTCTAATACTCCTGGCGTTTAAGTACAGACAGCAGAGGGTAGACCTTTTACAGTGCCCACTTTCGTTATTATTTGGGGCTTTCCGTCTCCCCCCTCCTATATTCTTAATTGGCCTCCCTGCCCCCCCAATGCCTAGTTTAAACACTCCTCGAATACTCTACACAAAAGGTGCCTCAATATACTGGTTCCCCTCCGGTTCAGGTGCAACCCATCTGGCTTGAACAGGTCCCACCTGTTCTAGAAGGTCCTCCAGTGCCCCATAAACCTGAAACCCTCTTTCCTACACCAACCTTTTAGCCATGTGTTTAATCTACTCATCTCAGCTAACTCACCCTGGCTCTCACATGGCACGGGAAGTATTCCAGGGAATACCACCATGGACATTCTGCTCCTAAGCTTATCTGCTACTTTTTTCCTGCAAAACAGCCCTCCTACCTTTGCCTATGTCATTGGTGCCATGACCACTGGATCCACCCCGGCTGGGGCCAAAAGCCTGTGTATACAATTCGGGAGGTCCCATACCTGGGCACCAGGCAGGCAAGACACCGTACAGGACCCTCTATGTCACGTGCACATGTAACTGTCTATACCTCAAATAATTTAATCCCCCACTACCACAGTGTTGGACATGGTCAGTTATAGAAAGTTAAATATCTGCAGGCTTTAGGAACCAGAAGCTTTCCAAGGAAATGTGTGAATGAAGATCTGCCATGTCTATAGGTATGGTAAAACTGGTTTAGTTTACCTGTTACTTAGTAACTTTTCAAGTTTTATATTAAGAGGGACAAGGCATGCTTGATGAAATACCCCATGTAATTAAGAAATCGAAATATAATTTGAAACAGCGTGAAGTGGTACAGTATTATAGGATAATACCTCAATCTGTCTTGAACTGTAACATTTGTTTTGATGGTTTCATGGCAAAAATGCTACTGATCGTCTTCTAAGACTTGTACCAGGACACTGAAAGTAATAAAAAATCATGCAAATGTGAAAGAATGATCACGCTGCCAAATTCTGCCAGTCTGGCTACAGCAATGAAGGCTTCTCACACTGGCTGTGTATTGTTCAGTCATTCATCCACTTTCTGAATGACTTATCCAGTATGTGGTCACAGGGTTAACCAGGGGGCGATCCCAGGAAGAACAGGGCACAGGTGAAACAGCGGAGTAGAGGGGAGGCCAGTCCATTTCAGGGCACATGTACATAGAGCAACTTAGGAATGCCAGCTGGTCTATATTTGGGGTAATTAGAGTAAACCCATGCAACAAAAGGACAACCAAGCAAACCCCAGACAGAGAGCAAGGAGCAGGAGTGGTGTTAAAACCTTTAGCCCCAGATATGTGAGACTACAATTCCACCCACTATTCTACCATAGATATAATTTTCTATTTTCCTTTTAGCACCATTGAATCTTTTTTTATTGGTATAATTTGACCATTTTACACTTCTTCCTTCTCACTGTGTTTAATTCCATCAGCTAGCAAACAACCAAAGGTCTCATCTTATTTATTGCGAGAGATACTTTTACAAAGAAAGTACTCAGCGTAGCTACCAGGGGTGGAGCAGTTGTTCATTTTATTTCACATCCACTTTGTAGTATGCTGTGACAGTGTGGCACTCATTATCCGAGACACAGTCAAATGTGCATGTATATGCAAAAAAAACTTTAAATATATGAAAAGAAAATTTATCGGATTTCAAATTAGTGTTCCCCAGGGGAACTCATTGGATCACTGCAGGCTACTAGTAGTGTTGCCAACTAAGTTTCAGGGGAAGTTGTTAGAGGCATATCGATTTGTTTCTAAAAGTTGCTAAATGATATCATAATGTCATTACATGGTGACATTACGTAGACTACTGACTGATGTTACTCAAACTGACTGGCCGTCTCGGTGAAAAATGTGATTAGACATGGTGTGTGCATGTGCCGTGCAATGGGTTGGCTCCCCATCTTGGGTTGTTCCCTCCCTTGCGCCCATAGCCTTTGGGATAGGCTCTGGAACACCCGACCCTGAACAGGATAAGGGGTTACAGAAAATGGACAGATGATTGGAAATTTGTTAGATATGTTTATCACATTTTTTTTTAAGTAATATAAACAACTGATTTTATGATCAGATATCTTTATTTTTAAAAGCCACATTAAATTAAATTGCATATTACACATTATTGAACAATTACATTTATTTTATTGACTAGTAAAAACTATACATTCTGACCAATTATAGTTTTAATTAGTGGATTGGTAGTTAACATGCTACCTAACTGATCAACAATTATGTATACAAGCTAATAAGGTATATCATATATTCTATCTTACTAAACAACTTCAGCTAGCAACTTAACGTGTGCGCTAGGGACCTCTCTCCAGGCTGTCGTGCTGCTTGGCTGGCTAACTGCTCAGTGGTTATCTCCACTCACGCTGCAGTGCGCAGTTAGTTAACAGTAATTCATAACAACGAGCACAATAACCAGGCAGACAGACTGTGTGCTGTGGCTGAGTGTGTGGGAGAGAATCGTTTTTGAGTCATTTAGCATTTGAGTAATGCGTCTGAGTTGCTAAAAGTTATGAGATAAATTTTAAAAGTAGCTAAAGTTGTGGTTACTTGCTTTTTTGGGGAAAAAAAAAAAGTTGCTAAAATCAGCAATGAAATTGCTAAGTCACCAAACCAACCGCCGCAAGTAGCTCGCAGTCGACGCGTGAGAATGCTTTTCCCAGAATGCTTTCTCCGTCAGTATTTCCGGTGCTTCGTTTCCGGTGCTTCATTTCCGGTTCCACATTTTGAGTTTTATCCGTGAGGCGTGGAGGCTGCACGTGCTTTACTGTGTTTCGGGTATGTAAAAATATCGTGAATTAGCGTATCTTATGCAGTATTAGGCGCATTTACATTCTGTTGTTTTAAAAGTTAAGAAATTTAAAGTGGATTAATAACTACCTTCTTTAATGGTCGCTACATATGAATCTTTCTGAAGTGAAAACAGTGAGATGGCCGATTTTAAGAAATATGGCAACTGACTGTCGCATCTGGCCCGCGCAGCGCACAAATATTAAATGTATGTTTTATAAGTGAATCAAAATCACTTTGAAATGAATATCAGTACATTATGCTGCTTGACCACTATACGTATTAACACAAGCCTTGTAACAACTTGTAAACTATTAATCAGAAGTTTACCCGTTCCACTACACTGCTTGTATTTGTTGTAATACATTTGCCGTCTCCTGTGAGCTTATTTATAAAGAACATTTTAAAGAACATTTTGGAAACCAAAAGAAAAACGTATCCTGAAAATGTTCAGAGCTGTCGTATGAACGTTTGGGGGAAACAGACAAAAAGCAACCTCTAGTGCTTTTACAGTTAGTTTTAGCGCTTCGTGAAATGCGCATACATATACAAATATATTTATTGCGTATAATTTGTTTCAGGCGTGCCTACTGAAATATTAAAGTCAGTTGGCACCAGCACGTGTGCTGCCTCGTGTATGTATAAAAAGCCCCGTGAGTAAGTGTACCACCGGCAGCTTCATGGCATATTTAGCTTTGTTAGAGGACATTGCGCGCAGCCAAATACGACGGGAGCGAGTATTTAGAGATCGCAATGATTTTTTTTCCAATGAAGATTCGTGGCTTATCAGCCGT
Organism: Mormyrus iriodes; assembly: GCA_011763525.2. Lineage (NCBI taxonomy): Eukaryota > Metazoa > Chordata > Actinopteri > Osteoglossiformes > Mormyridae > Mormyrus > Mormyrus iriodes. Next base: position 17,858,362 of record JAAGVU020000043.1, on the reverse strand, counting down.
TTTAGACTGCCAAGAGCGATTCTCATGGAATTGTGCAATGAATTGGCCTCGGCCCTTGAACGACCTACATCACGAAATCACGCTGTTCCAGTCCAGCTCCAAGTACTGACAACACTTGGATTTTTGGCGACGGGAACATACCAACGCGAACTGGCTGACAGGTCAGGGATATCCCAGCCCACACTGAGTTCCCTTATTCCTCAAGTAGTGGCTGGCATTAACAAACTGTCAAGACAGCATATTAAGTTTCCTTGTGGTGTGGATGTACAGGCAAACATCAAAACGCAATTTGCAGCCATGTCCGGTTTTCCTAACGTGGTCGGCGCCATTGACTGCACGCACATTGCAATAAAAGCACCATCAGAGAATGAAGCTACTTTTCTGAACAAAAAAGAGTTTCATTCCATCAATGTGCAACTCATCTGTGATGCCAACATGGTTTTAACAAATGTTGTTGCACGTTGGCCCGGATCTACGCATGATGCTTTTATTTTACAAAAGAGCAGTGTAGGACGCAATCTTGAGGCAGGGGCACTTCGAGATGGATGGCTGATTGGTAAGTTAAATATACTTATATATACATCATATGAGATGTATGCCAGAGTTTTGTGTATGTCTTCCTTTGACCAATATGCCCATGTGCCCCTTACAGGAGACACTGCTTACCCACTGAAGCACTGGCTGTTAACCCCATTCCACCATCCGTGCAGTGAAGAGGAATGTCGGTTCAATGAGGCGCACGGAATGGCACGTTCAGTGATAGAGCGCACCATAAGCAGTTTGAAAAACAGGTGGCGGTGTTTGGACAGGTCGGGTGGTGTTCTGGTATACCACCCAACAAAGGTGTGCAATATTGTAATAGCTTGTTGTGTCCTACACAACTTGGCCCAGCGACACAACCTGCCTCTTCCTGCACCACTAAATATTGAAGCGGACGATATCATTGTTGAATCCCTGCCTGAACCAGATGACCCCTCTGCTGTGAGACTGAGGGAGGATGTGTGCAAGAGAATGTAAAACACGCCCAGGTAAAAAAAAATGTTAAGCCAATTTTTAAGATGCAGCTTCAGTAAAATGTCCATACTATTCTTACAAATGTAAACTATGCTCATTACAATAAAGCTAGGATAGGGGAATAACACAAAACATTTCCAGCTCAAATTCCATCCACCCATTTTCTGTAACCACTTATCCTGTTCAGGGTTGCGGGGGATTTGGAATCTATCCCAGAGGCTCTGGGCACAAGGCAGGGAACAGCCCAGGTTGGGTATCGCAGGGTACACTCACAGTTATGGGCAATTTGGTGACTTCGATTAACCGCAGCATGTTTTTGGACTGTGGGGGAAAACAGGAGCTCACACTTATAACTATAATTTTTGCCATGTTCACAATAAAGCTGCTTATGCACTTCAGCTTACGCCTGTAACCATGTGTAATAGTTAACCCACACATGAGCGATGCAGGGTGTACACCAGCTTAGTGCCCATTGCTGTCCTGCATAACCCCCCACAGTCCTGACTAGATTAAATACTTAGAAGATGGGATCAATGAGAATTAACTCAGACTGGAACTGAAAACACATTTAGACTCAACCAGCAGAAAAGCAATTGTTTCAGTAGCAGTCATTAATTTTTCATAAACTCAAACTGTATCATAATTCCCCTGTAACGTGTGAATTAAGTATCTGTGTTTTAAATTATAGTGATAATGAAATGTATCAAGAATTATATGAAATCGGTGCAATATAAACATTTTGTTGCCGATATCAAACCTGTGAAAACCTTATGTTGCAAACATGGGTCCATGAATCCCATTTTGGAAAGAAGAGTACAGCAGTGTGTAAACCATGTAGGGAGAGAAATGTTTGATGGCTGTTGTGTGTCCACAGAATGGCTGCTGGGCGTGCAGACAGCGTTTTGTTCTGGGGGAGGCTGAAAGCTCCACACCTCAGCCTCACATTGCTCTGTGGCTTTGGTCAAGGTCAAGGTATGGTAACATTGGTTGTCTTCACGTGTTGTGCAAGGCAAAATGTGATGATGTGCGCCACGACATGGATTTGCACTATACCGTTAACACCGTGAGAAGTTCAGTCTAATTATACAGCAGCCTATTTATAAAAAATAAAGCATTTTTATTTTTTTCAAAGCTTCAGTTGTAATCTGAAGACTTATATAGTGTATGTAACCAGTTTATCTGTGTTGTATGAATTTTCTATTAAATATACTCTTACACTGTCTTGATAGCACATTAACAAATTCAAAAACAGATTTTGTGTCTTCAAGCAAGGTGCGTGGTAAAAGGCACAACCACCCGTTTCCCATGCCAGTGGACATCAAATTCCTTTAAACTCCAAGCCAGACGTATTTTAGAGTAGGCACCCCTTTTTGTTTCCATAAATGTGCCATTCTATCATCCTCAACCAAAAAGCTGTACTGTTCGTAACGGTAGCTGCTCTTCTGAAATCGTAAAGCTGAAAAGTTTTGAGACGCAGTATGTTTTTTTATAAAATGCTACATAAATGGACCTAGTTTATTGGTGATTTCATGTTCGTTTCAAGTTTACATTTTTTTAACAACTGTATAAACAAATCAACTGAGGTGAAACGGGAGAAAAAAGTATGCCTTCAGGGTTGCCAGCTCTCACGCATCTGGTGTGACGTTCACACTTCCAGAGTCTCATGGTCCCACAAGAAATCTTACGGCAAATCTATATTATATCATTATAAAAGCATTGAGGCAGTTTACAAACTCTACAGACAATTTACAAGGTAATAAAACCGCTACATAGATGTAAATGTGTGTGGAGACATGTATCGAATTGAAAATCTCACTCCAGTCAGCTGACCAAAGCTGGCAACCCTGCATTTTATTTGAAATGAACTGTAAAATCACTGTAATCAACTAAAACTGCTTATCATTCCCTTTGAGTTGTTACTGGCAATTATGAAATGAATGAGAAAACTTATGTTACATTTTATATCATTTCGAAATGAGGCTGTCCATACCCAACTAATAGCAATTAAAGTGTAGTATATAATATAAAATGTTTTTTTACATTTGAATAAAGGGACAAGACATGCTACTCCTCCCAAAACTTGAAAAAAGTAATACTGTGATATAACACCATTACCGTCCAAAACGTGAGAAATACCGCGGTGATTTTAGGGCGTGTCACCCACCCCTTATTTTAATGTCCATCTCAGAACCTCGTGCACAGTCAGGATGGGTACGGTTATTTGACTGTAGGATAGTCCTATATCTTCAGTCTTCCCTAAAGTGCAAGGAAGTTGGTGCTCAAGTAGCAACCAGTGATGTGTATCTACCCTTTGCTATTAAAAGGATGGTATGAACTCGGCCTAAAGCATCAAGGTTGCTGATCTCTACTTTGCCTATGTTTTGTTAATAATCAGTGTTGTTAAATCTGTTAACTCTATTTTAATTTTGTTTTTACAGTTAATCGTCCTCCCCAATGTGAGTCTGAAGCACACGTCATGTGGACATTTCCTCTTTCCACAGATGAAGATCCCAGTCCAGATTCTGGTTTTCCCCAGCATGCAAGAATAGTGGCGAACATTCCCAAGGGTATGGATGGTCGGGCGTGTTAAATCACAATGCCGTAATCCACTTCACGGTGGTACACAAACACCCCAAAATGATGATCTATAGGGTTAGGTGTGAGTCTGTCTATGCAGCAGCTGGATGCTTTGATGCCTAAAGGCAGATGGAAACTCACGGACATTGGATATGATGACATCAGAGACTGGTGCTGGCATGAGTGTGAGTTTTTGGTTTTCAGGGAATAGAATTTTAGTCTGATTTTTATTGGAGTTTATCTGGCCAGTTGTGAAATGTGTAATGTGTAATATGGTTGTATGTAGGGGGCTGGGGTGGGGGTCGGGGAGTGAGTGCAGGTATGTTACAAAAGCCGGTGGTTAGTTGGCACTGAAAATATCCTTTGGTGCTGATCTTGGAGTGCATCTGAGGCCCGTCTCTGCCTTTGGGGGCCTGTGCATGACGCGGCCGGTGATTAGAGCCCCATGATGCCACTTCCCCGGCCTGCGCACCCATGTCTCGACCAGCAGCGCCCACAGGGTTCGCTGCTGGAGTCTGATCCTGCTGTCCAAGAGCTACTGCCTGCTGCAGAAGACACAGGGGCCTGCATGGCTCTGCTGTGGCTGGACTCTTTGGTTGTACTGAGAAGTCATTTTGGCTTTGTGTCGCCTCTACAGGCAGGCTATGCTGTCCAGGAGGAGGTCACCTGCGCCAGCGGGAACTTGATGATAAACAGCTATCAAATTGCATTTCAGACGTTTTCTTCAAGATATCTGGTGTTCAGAAACAGTTTAATAATTAGCAATGGCTTGTGTGATTGTACTTTAAAAAAAAAAAGTGTCCGCCCCATGCGGTTTGCCATGGGGTGTTGTGTGGCGCTCTGGGTTTGCCCTCAATGCCCATCATCAAAGCCCTTAACCCCATTTGCTTCTAGGACACTGTCTGGCCTTGCTGTCTGATCCTAATTTGTATCTGGCTTTTATTTAATGTCTGCTAAATAAATGTAGATGTTGCTGATTGTTCATGATATAAAACACATGCTGAATTACAGACACACTTAAAATGTGTCACTGGTATATCATTGACAGAAATACAACATCTGGCTTAGACGCAGCCAGAAATAAAAGTGAATGGGAATTGCCTTTATTGGGCTAAAAAACTCAAATTGATTTAGATGAATCTTTAGTCATTACAGATGTTCATCTCAGAAATCAAATTGTGCATAATTACTTTAGTTTTTAACAAATATGAAGAAAATGAACGCTGCTGGTTTTACTTTGGTACTTCAATAAGAAGATGCCAGAGTGGCCTGAAAAAAAACGAACTAAATCAATCAAATCAATTTATTTTTATATAGCGTCTTTCACAACAGAGTCGCCCCAAAGCGCTTTACATGATGTTGAGAGATAGGAATAATATAGGAGAAAGGAAAGACAAATTGACTAAAGAAAGAAGGAAGGCCAGATGACAATGGAGGAGAGGAACCAAAAACTAAAAAAAAAAACCTCTGGGGGTCCAAGGTCAACTGGCCGCCCAACCCCCCTGAGCATGCTAACATTATTGCGCAGAACTAATCAAAACATATCCTCACACTATCTGGGGGGGTGGGGTATTCCAGAAAGGGTACAATACAGAAGGCTTTAGAACAGAAACCTGCTTTCTTTCCGAAGGCGAATACCTTAATGAATGGTACAGTTTCTCACCCCAGTCCATGATTTTTTCAACAGCCTAATGTTGTCCTGGGATCAGTGAAGTTTAATTTGATTAAATTTAATTTAATTTATTTGGATGCCTGTTTTCAGCCTCTCATTTGAAGTATTGCACTGTGGATTTGTATTCACATCCTTGCAAATTTAATCCGCTGTCCTGTTTCTTCCTACTGAAAGATTCTTATACAGTGTAGGGCAGGGTTGCCCAGTTCTGGTGCTGGAGGGCCAGAATCCAACACAGTTTGCAGAGTTCCCTGCTCAAACATCTTAAATAGGCTAATTGACAGGTTTAGAAGGTGTGCTGAGCACCTCCAGGACCAGAACTGGAGAGCCCTGACAGTAGATGCAGAACACATTGGCAAAGCAATGGCATGTCAGGCTATCCACAAAGTATGCTTAGAACTCAAAAGGCTACTGTATATTTTTTCTTATTTTACCTAGACATAAGCCTCTGACAATAAAGGATATATCCACTAAATTGCAGGTTTACCATTCATTACAGAAATGGTGGGTGTAGGTACATGGGGGGACAATAGGACAAAATAGACTCTGTTCACCACTCAAGGATTTTTAGGGAATGTACATTGTGTGACAAATTTACATAGGCTAAGTAAATTCTCTATGCGTTGCTGTAGTTGAGAGTCCCATCCTGTTGAACCACACGCCGAGTCATGCACATCGCTCCATTCTTCATGCTGCGCTAGGAAACTCCGACCATGCAACAATTCATCTCATTCCAGCATACAGACAAAATCTGAAATCTGCAGAACCTGTTGCCACTACAGTGAAATGCAGACCAAATTTGCGTACTGGAATCCTTCAGCTCGTCAATCTATCTTTCAATAAATCTTACAATATACCATTCGTTAAATGTGTCAATAAATAATGAAATATACATTGAAATAAATTTAGCAATAATAAATTTTATGATTTATTGACATTTAATTATTGATTTATTTGTTGGACAATATATTGAAACATAATTACAGATAAATTGACACTTTTAATTAAAGATATGGTACAAAAAATCCTCCATAGGGTGGCACTGGCAGTTAAGCAAAAAACATGATTTCTGGGATGCCATAGCACATCATTCACAACCACAAAAGCCCAACATTACAAAACTAGTTTGAAAATGACGGTTGAGAACCACTGGTCTAGAGCAGTCCTACAAACATTTTTTAAGCAAATAAAGAAAAGCTAACTGAGAAAATCTAGAGTTCAGATAGAAATGTGCTTCTAATTTCCATTAACAGTTTTAGCACTTGGTGAAATGCCATCCATCCATCCATTGTATGCCACTTATCCGGGGTCGGGTCACGGGGGCAGCAGTCTAAGCAAGGATGCCCAGACCTCCCTCTCACCAGCCACCTCCTCAGCTTCACAGGGGGAATCCCAAGGCGTTTCCAGCCCAGTGGAGAGATAATCTCTCCAGCATGTCCTGGGTCTGCCCCGGGGCCTCCTCCCAGTTGGACATGCCCTTAACACCTCCCCAGGGAGCCACCCAGGAGGCATCCTAGAGAGATGCCCGAACCACCTCAACTGACTCCTTTCGATGCGGGTTAGCGATGGCACTACTTTGAGCCCCTCCCAAATGTCTGAGCTCCTCACCCTCTCTCTAAGGCTGAGCCCAGACACCCTGCGGAGGAAGCCCATTTCAGCCACTTGTATCCGTGATCTCATTCTTTTAGTCACTACCCAGAGCTCATGACCATAGCTGAGGGTTGGAATGTAGATCGACTGGTAAATTGAGAGCTTTGCCTTCTGGCTCAGCTCCCTCTTCACCAAAGCAGAACGGTGCAGCATCCGCATTACTGCCGACGCTACACTGATCCGTCTGTCGATCCCCCCCCCCTTTCTCTCACTCATGAACAAGACCCCGAAATACTTGAACTCCTCTGCTTGAGGCAGTAACTCATCCCCCACCCGAAGAGGGCAGTCTACCCTTTTCCATTCAAGAACCATAGCCTCAGATTTGGAGGTGCTAATCCTCATCCAGGCCGCCTCACACTCAGCAAAAAACTGCCCAAGTGCCTGCTGCAGGTCACAGCCTGATGACCGCTGTCAGGACCACATCATCTGCAAAAAGCAAAGACACGATCCTGAGCCCTTCGAACCATACCCCCTCCGCCCCTTGGCTGCGCCTAGAAATTCTGTCCATAAAAGTTGTGATCAGAATTGGTGACATAGGGCAGCCCTGGTGGAGTCCAACACCCACCGGGAATGGGTCTGAATTACTGCTGGCAATGCGCACCAAACTCTTTGGTGAGTTTGTACAGGGATCTGATGGTCTGCAATAACAGATCCCATACCCCATACTCCTGGAGCACCCCCCACAGGACCCCCCGAGGGACACGGTCATATGCCTTTATCAAATTCACAAAACACATGTAGACTGGTGGGGCATACTCCCATGAACCCTCCTGTATCCTTGTGAGGATGAAGAAATGGTCAAGTGTTCTGCGACCAGGACGCTATCCGCATTATTCCTCCTGGATCTAGGGTTTGACCAACGGATAAACCCTCCTCTCCAGTACCCCAGCATAGACCTTTCCAGGGAGGCTGAGGAGTGTGATCCCCCTAAAGTTGGAATACATCCTCTGGTCCCCTTTCTTAAAGATTAGGCCCACCACCCCAGTCTGCCAATCCAAAGGTACTGTCCCTGATGTCCACGCAATCTTGAAGAGGTGTGTCAGCTAGGACAGCCCAACAACATCAAGAACTTTCCAGAACTCAGATCGAATCTCATTCACCCCTGGAGCCCTACCACCGAGTAGTTGTTTGACTACTTCAGTGGCCTCAGCCCCAGAGATGGGCAGGTCCTCCTCTGAGTCTTCCACCTACTTCCTCCGAGGAAGGCATATCAGTGGCATTTAGGAGATCCTTGAAGAATTCCTTTCACCCCCCGACCATTCAGGCTCCATGCCCTCTGACTCCCTCGGGAGAGAAGAAAAGTTCTGCCGGAGGTGTGAGTTGAAGATCTCCCAGACAGGAGTCTCCCAGCACACCCTCACTATATGTCTGCCAGGTCTATCTGGCATCTTCCCCTGCCATTGGACCCAACTCACCATCAGGCGGTGATCAGTTGACAGCTCAGCTCCTCTCTTCACCCGAGTGTCCAAAACATATGGACGCAGAACCAATGACACGATTAAAAAATCGATCTTCGAGCTGTGGCCTTGGGTGCTCTGGTGCCAAGTGTACTTATGAACACCCTTATGCTCGAACATGGTGTTTGTTATGAACAAACCGTGGTTAGCACAGAAGTCTAATAACAGATCACCACTCGGATTACAATCAGGCAGGCCGTTCCTCCCAGTCACACCCTTACACTGTCATTACCCACGTGAACATTAAAGTGCCCCAGTAGAATTATGGAATCCCTAGACGGGACGCCTTCCAGCACCCTCTCCAAGGCCTCCAAAAAGGTTGGATATTCCAAAGTAGTGTTCAGCACATACGCACAAACAACTGTCAGACTGGGAACTCCAATGCACTGGCATCGAACCACAGGAATATAAGTAGCTTTACCCCTGCCTGGTGCCCCTCCTCACTGGGCAACTCCAGAGTGTAATACAGTCCAGTCTGTCTCCAGGTGATTGGTTCCAGAGACTGAGTCATGTGTCGAGGTGAGCCCAACTATATCTAGTCGGTATCGCTCTAACTCCCGCACCAGTTCAGGCTCAATCCCCACCAGAGAAGTTACATTCCATGTACCAAAAGCCAGTTTCAAGCCCCTGTCTTCGACTGCCACCTGATCTACATTGCACCTGACCCCCTCGGCTACCCCTGCAGTTGGTGGGCCCAAAGGAGGGCGGACCCATGTTATTTTTTCAGGCTATGCATGGCTATGTCCCATGGGCAGAGGCCCGACCATCAGGCACTTGCCCTCAAGCTCTCGCCCCAGGCCTGGCTTCGGGGCAAGGCCCCGGTCTTCCCACTCCAGATGGGGTAACGTGCTCCTTCATCTTAACACTCATTGGAGTCTGCTTGAACCGCACTTAGTCTAGCTGCTCACCTAGGATCAGTTTGCCTTGGGAGACCCTACCAAGGGCAATTGTGCCCGACAACATAGCTTCTAGAATCATGGAGGCACACAAACCCCTCCACCACGATAAGGTGGCGATTCATGGAGGGGTTGGTGAAATGCACATTAATAAACACAACAGAAATACTGAATATTAGTTATATATTAGATATATTAAAATAGTTTATTTGTTGGTGAAATGCATTAAATAATAAACTTTTAATATATCTGATATATAACTAATATTCAGTATTTCTGTTGTGTGAATCAACATATTTTAAATGCATGACTTTATATATATCAATGTGCAGTATATATATTGCATAATATCTAAGTTAATAGTGTGCATACTGAAAAGTCAAAGTAAACAGGTACCAACATGTGTGCACCCCCACGTAATAGGTAGACTGCTCAAAACAAATCACATATTAGATCTCAATGAACAAAATATTCATGTTCTTTATTGGTATACATAGTGTAATTCATTGAGAACAAAATTATGCAAGAATGGTCAATGGATACCAAAATCATAAAACTACTGAGGGCTGGTTTCAAAATCAGAGTAAAAAACCGACGTGAATTTCATCACAACTCATAATGTGGCTCAGCAATGTGTATGGCCCCCACATGCCTGTATGCACTCCTGACAACTGGGCATGCTCTGATGCTGATGAGACGGTGGTTGGTGTCCTGGGGAATGTCCTCCTAGACCTGGATCAGTGCATCAGTAAGCTCCTGGACAGTCTGTGGTGCTACTTGGTGGCGTTAGATGCACTGATACGTAATTGACCAAAGGTCATCAATTGGATTCAGGTTGGGGGAACATGGTGGTAGTCAAGGAACTGCCTACATACTTTTGAGCAGTGTATAAAATGGCCTGTAAGTGTCACATGCAGAATCATAGCATATTTAGCTTTGTTAAAGACATTTAGTCAGGTTTCACCCTTTGGGCATCTCATCATTGCATATAATAAAGTACACCATTTCATTACTTTGCTAGTGAAACACTAGCTAGCTAGTTGGGGGGGATTATGCTACTAATGTGGGATTGCGTGCTTTTGGAATACCCTCCTAGTTCTTCATACATCCATCTACTAGTTGGTGGTATTTGGTCCAGTATTAAATCTTCCCTTTGTTTCCCCAATTCCATTAGCTTCAAAACTCACTGCATCTGCAACAAACCCAGCTCTGCCCCTTTTCTTTGATGTGTAATTGTTTTTAGATATGCTAGGAGAGTATTGCATAAAGGATTTCTCAGTTAGCTAGATAACTTAAGCCAAATGTGAACATGTCCAAGACATTCCTATTAAACAATCCTTATTTGGCTTAAGTCATACAGCTACTGAAAACATCCTACTTTGTGAAGTGCCCCACCCCGTCCAATTTGGGTCTATGTTTGGATCCTTCCTCCTAAATCCACCCACAGCAGCCCTGAGAACAGTACCAAATGGACTGCTAAAGGGCATGTTTTACTATGATGCAACCCTTTAAGACTGCTGCAGTTACACCTTTGTGGAACTGGTATTTCAAAGTCATTGCAGAAACATTAGTTGTGTGTTACAAGAAAATGACCATCAAGTAAAACATGCTGTGGCAGGGACTGTTGAAGTGGGGGGAAAAAAAAAAATTCACTTGACCCCTGTTTTAGGTAAACGACCAACAATGATTTGTCAAGCAGTTTTGCCACCCCCCCCCCATCTGAAAGGCTTTGATGGCTACATGTAATATACATGCAAGAAGGTTCATGCAGCCTAATGCATACAAGTTAAGGCACAGAGCCACAGTCAAACAGATCTTTAATGTTCAGTCAAGTCACTGACATCACACCTAGAAGGCTGCACTCAGTGCTGACTAAGCATGGAAAGTTAGCTGAACCATCTATTACATTCCTATTTGGCTCCAGTCTGCTTCAAGATTTCCCCTGATGCCACTGCTGGTCAACTTCCTTGGGAAAGACTGATCTGAGCCATGGATGCTTCTACAGTTGTGATGGAAGCCATAGTAGCGACTGATCCATTCAAGGCAGTCTGCAGCTTTTGAGAGCCCCAGCAGTCTTGTTGGTTTCGCACATTTGTCGATAACCCACCTGGGGAGGGGAGGATAGCTACAGGGCCCACAGTTGCAGCCTTATGCCACTCTGAAAGCAGAGAAACTCAATCAAAACCACACTATCCCTTCAGCTGGACCCAGGTCATGTCAACTTACCTGCCATGTCACTTGTTTTTGTAGTTTGCCTCTTCCACACACCTCCATAAGACACAGGGGTCTTTGACTGGTCATAGGAACCACCCTGGGATTCCATGTACGCCTGACAGCTGTTGCACACACCATCATTTCCATCTGCAGACTTCCAGCTAGGAGGCAATACCACAAACTGAAAGCCTTAATGTGCAAGATTTACTAGCCATTCCCATTAAGGCTCAGCACACTGGGAGCTTACCGGTCCTCAATGAATGAGCATGCTTTACTGGTGGAGGCCATGTGTGTTACAGGGACAGCCTTCAAGTGACATGTAATAAACAGCTGTAGAAGGAATATAGTCAGTTATTCAGAAGTAGCTGACAAGACAAGACAATTTGAAAAGCAGCTTTACCGAAGGGCTAGTTTGCTGGCTGAACCTGAAAGCTTCCAACTGGAACTGAAGCTTGTGGTCCTCTGACCGGGGCTGGAAGAGGGAGCAGGAACCTGTGCGCTTGGCATCAGTCAGACACCTAGGTGGATTCACAATGGCAGAGTGCAAAAAACAGGGCCATGCAACACAAGAGGGTTGAACACTTTAGTGCATTATGCCTGTAAATACCATAGTACAAAAAAGGTGGCAGAAATGTAGTGTCAGACTTCACTGAATGGTAGGGGGACACTTACCCCTCATTCTCAATGAATGAATACCAGGGATGAGCTGTCCAATCAGGGACCAAAGTGGCTACACAGTGGTCCACAAACACACGAAGGGACATGAGACTAGCCAGAACCGAGGCTTCAAAGTACATCATTTCCCCAAGGAAATAAACAGAAGAGGACCTTTGAGTAAGCCAGTCACCTAGAAAGATGATGTTAAATCATTACAAAGTAAAGGCTCTGCTAAAAACAGCCCCCTAAAATCAGGGGTTGGACAAGAGCTATGAAGTGCCCTACTTGACATGAGCCTCAAGGAGAATTCAAGGATCTCTTCAGCAGAGCCGGTACCAATGAAAGGAACCCAAGTTGGCTGCAGATCATTGCTTACGTTGTACCTCCTGTTAAACGACAGAGGACTCAGATCCAAGTTGACCACATACACGCATGCACAAAAAAAAAAAGCCACTCACCTTCCATAGTGGCACTCTATAGGAACAACTACTCCTTCCAGTCGAATAACCCCATCAAAAGGTACAGGGGAATATATAAGGTTGTTGGTGTAAATCAAGGCATCTGGAGTGAACTGAGACAGCAGAATTAGATAAAGGACATTTAAAATTACTGAGTGATCAGTCTCATGGCAGCACTACCTGATGCTTACCCATAGCTTTGTGCCACAGTCCTTCAGTTCAGCATGAATTGTGAATTCTGCCTCCCCAGAGGCTACAGCAAAGCAAGAACTTGGCAAACTGGCATCCAGTCCTAGCCGCAGATCCGCACCATTGATGAGGGTGCCCGTGGAATACAAGTCTGCATTAATGATCACTTCTATTGTTGTTGCATGGCACTTCACAGCAACAGGGTTTGGTCTGGGAACAGTGTCAGCCAAGCCAACACTCTTCTGGAAGACTTGTTGGGGAAGTGATGCAGGATAAGGCTTGCCAGCACCCATATCTATACCATTTGGCTTCTGGGGGGCAACTACTGTATACATATCACTGACAACAGCAGCTGGTCTAACTAGTTGTGGGGGAGAAGGATACGGCTCACCAACAGCGACTCCTGGGTTGATTTGCAGAGGATGTATTAGTGCCGTTTCAGGTAGTGTTAACTGGCTTGTCGGATTCAACTGCTTACGAATTGTAGGGAAGCCATCATACGTCAATACGGCAGGAAAAGAGTCTACTAGTATGGAACGGTAGAGCAGACTAATGAGGACCATTAACGATCTCGCGATAAACCACATTCTGGTAGGTGGTGTATAGCTACAGCACTAGGAAAAGTCTCACTGATAAGCGGCAGCATTACTCGATCAAAGCCACCTGTCTGTTTTTATATACGTAGTGGCTAGCCTAAGTAAGCGTGATTTGGTGCGCGTCTATTAAATGAGGTATAACAGCAGACCTAAATTCACGTCCTGATTAATCTCGTCTCATCCCTAATTCAGCGCAGCTTGCGTATTAAGCGTTCCGATAGCCTTTGCACTTGATGTAGGAGACCTGCCCTTTAACGCACGCCATCATTTTCACAGACCGAACCAAACGGATCGGTTTAACCGTATAGAAACGGGGTTTTCAATCAGGTGTTCGCAGAGACGTCTTAAAAATAGAGAAAACGTAGGTATTAGTACCCTGTTTATGACATGCCAAAAATACAGTGTCCCCCATTCCAGTCGTCAGAAACGAAAAAATTCTTTTTAAATAAGTTCCTGTTAAAGTTTATGGTCTTTTAATAGGTGGGTGTAAGCAGGGGTACGATAAAGGGGGTAAGTTCGGTTACAGGGCTGCCGGCTCTCCCGTATCTGGCGGGACACACGCTGTCAGACTCTCGCGCTTTCGCGGGACGTCTTACGGCAGACCTGTATTATTCCATTATAAACCTAATATTAGCTACATCAAAAGCTCTGGGATACTTAGCAAATCCTACAGATTAGGAAATCCCACAGTCCAAAAACATGCTGAAGTTAATTGGAATTACTAAATTGTCTATAGGTGTGAATGTGCCCTGCGATGGGTCGGTGCCCCATCCTGGGTGGTTCCGTGCCATGCGACCCTGAATAGGACAAGCGGTTACAGTAAATGGATGGATTGCTCTGGGCTCGGGAGGGCAATATCTCTAGCCGTGCCACTGGTTGTCAGTGGCTGCCTATGTTTCTCATCGTCAGGTAGCAAAATTAAAGCATTTTCTTTTCAGAAATAGGGCTCTGTAAGGAAAAAAAAAACTCAAGTGTAACATTATAAGGTGTTCAGTCAGTAGTTTAATATCGGTGTGTAACCCGAGGTTTAAGTAAAATGATGGTAGGATAAAGCGAATTTTGTCAGAATAGTTTAATGTATATAAATACTTTTAATTGGAATGTTTTAATTTTCCTAAAGAGATTAAATTACTTAGAAAACATGCGCTCTAGGTCGGTACTGGATGTAGGGATGGTCTATAACCATTAGGTGTCACTATTTCCCTGTGCCGGGTCCTGTGCTAAGGGGACGTAGCCTTTTAATCCATCCAGCCAAATTAAAAACGGCATGATGCCAAATCCCCGTGACCGTGTGCTTTGATAGGCCGCTGGAAAAGAGATGGATATGAAAGCAAGTCTATATTGTAGAAGCACTTAATTTAGCCTTTTTGAACACACTTGCAAACTTCACAATGTTCTATGGAGACTTTTTTTTTTCTACCTACTCACTTTAAATAACATTTGAATAACTTCATGGTCATCTGAAATTATACATACTATCTCAGTACGCAGAAAAAATATTAAGGGCAATTCAGATCACTGGTGTATATTTTGCATTGTCCAGTTAAGCCCTATCCGTTGCCAATGCAGCTTTATTATTATGCATGCAATCTCTCTCAACAAACACTGGCAGTAAAACAGGTTGTACTGATGGACTCTATGACTTTGCACCAGCATCAGTGGATGCAATACCACCTTTCCAACAAGATACTTTGTCAGATTTCTGCCCTGTTAGAAATATTCTGGTATTGTGTAAGTGAGATGATTTTCATATGGAATCAGCACCCTGACAGATGGGTCTGGATTTGGCAGATACCAGGAGAACGTTACTTGCCTGAATGTGTTGTGCAGGGTGTAAAGTTTGGTCGAGAAACAGTAGTGGTGTGGGCTGGTGTTTTGTTAAGGGCTGGGCAATAACCTCAGGCACAAACACTAACTGTATGGCATACAATCACATTTTACACAATTCACTGATTTCTATTTTGTGGCAATATTTTGGGGAAAGTCCTTTCCTCAGCACAATAATGCCCCCATGCAAAAGGCTGACTCCATGCAGATGCGGCTTGCTGAGATGAGAGTGGAAGAACTTGACTGGGTCGCACAAAGATGACCTCCACGCTGATCAACCTAAGGGATGAACTGTAACACTAACTGCAAGTGAGACCTAATCAGGCAACATTAATCCCCAACCTCACTGGTGATCTTGTGGCCGAATGGCAGCAAATTCCCCTAGTAATCTTCCAGTGGAAAGTCTTCCCAGAAGAGTTGAGGTTGTTACAGCAGCAAAGTGAAAACCAGGTTCATATTAATACCCTTGGTGTTAAAATGAGACGTTAGATGTCTGGATACTTTTCGCTGTATAGTGTAGCATTCAAAGAATAATCAATGTGATTCAATAACAAATGCACTATTGTTGTCTATCACTTATAGTCATTATTATTAGTGTGATTGCAAATCAAGCACTATTGTTATCTGTCACTTTTAATCTTCTTATCACTCTTCTTCCGCCTGATTTTTGGCACATTTTTACAATTATTGAGATATCAACCTTAAACCAGTTTCCACTGATCAGTCCTATACCCGACAGGCGTGTTGAATTCAGCCTTTGGGTATGCACACTCATTCTCTAGATTCTGACTTTTTTGTCATTTTCTTCATCCTTCCATCCTCCCATTCACTTCCATTCATTATTTAGAGGCATCCCACACCATGGCACTCGCACTCGTTATTATTAACAAATTGCTGTAACAAATCCTTTTCATGTTTGCTGCAGATCAATCACACTCCATTTTCTTCAGGAAATGCAATTTTCTAGTTTAAATGGTGAAAAATGTGCATGGAACCGGTAGGCAATTGGGGTTAGGCAGTCATTGGTTTCACTTTCTCATTTTTGATATAAAGATATGCAGCATGTTTTCAGTGTTGAAATGTTCATTCAGATTGTGTTTGGAGATATTAAATGTGGTATTTATGCTGTCTATGCCAAGCATTTTTCTAGGACTTAAGCTAAAAAGTTCCCTGGTTCACAAGAAGCTGTCTAGGTATCCTAGCTTGCAAAAAAATGCTGCAGTCATGAGTTTTCTACATGAATATTTTTGATTGTTCTCATTGAAAAAAAACTTCAGAGTTTCTGGTAGGAGAATCACAAATGGTGGTTTTCTCTAGTGAGCACTGCTTGCCTGACCTGCTTTCTAAACAGCACCTGACATTCAGTATACATCTAACAAAACTCATCGATGTCAGTATAGATCTGTGGTCATGTGAAATGATTATATCAGTTCAGATTCTATGTTTTGATAAATGTCCAGCCAATGATATTGAGTTAATGCAATGGCCCAAATGTCAGTAGTATTCTTCACGTAGCCTCTGTTCTGGATCAGAATGCCATTCTTCAACTCACCTTTTTCCAGGTAAATTGCTTGCTAGACTCCATTTTGCCAGATCAACACTATAAAGCAGGATACTCTTATTGCATACTGGCTATGTCAGTAGACGTGTATTTCAGCAGAACCTTCCAGGATTCAGTTCCACACATTCTGAATCATTCACTTCATATTATTTGTAATTGCATCACCTTCGGAAGTCACTAACATAATCTTGTTGTGTGAAACACAATGACATTAAAACTTTTGAATCTTGAATTAGAATGACAAATATCTGAGAGCTCTTCCAATGTGTACTGGGCTACTAAAGCATTTTAAAGGAGTTTAACCAGTTGTACAAGGACATAAGAACATAAGAACATAAGAAATGTACAAACGAGAGGAGGCCATTCGGCCCATCAAGCTCGTTTGGGGAGAAC
>JAAGVU020000043.1:17829885-17840857 GCA_011763525.2 Mormyrus iriodes | reverse complement strand
ATATCCCTCATCTCTTTTAAAACTATAGGTAAGATGCCATCAGGGCCCTGCGATTTATTTATTTTGAGCTTAGCTAGCCTTAGTACCACATCCGCCTCAGTTATACATATATTTGTCATAGACGACACTGTATTCGTAATAAAAGGTGGTAAGTTACTCAGGTTCTCTACTGTGAACACCCGTGTAAAATAATCATTAAACTCCTTTACTAAATCAATTTCATTTTCGATTTAATTGTAATTGTCACGTATGATCAGTCACACAATGCCTGGCACCCAAAGTTGTGTGTCGTCCCTGTGCATTCCTTATAGCAGTGGTATTGATAGGGTGATTACTTGGCATTTCACCAGCAATGGAAATTAAGTTCTTTCAAAGGTAACTTAGTTGGTTCACTGACATTGGTGCAATGCCATGATTCACTTTTATGAAACAGAGTTTTAAAAAAAGTCCTTTGATGTTCGAATGCAGTACTGGCAGGTGTAGTGCACCAGTGGTTTATGTGATGTCAAGAAAATTGGTATGACTGGTGCGAGTGCCTGGTGATGGGTTAAGATCCTACCCTGGGTTTTTCCCTGCTTTGTGCCCATTGCTTCCGGGATAGACTCTAGACCACTTCAACCCTGCATAGGACAAGTGGATATAGAGAATGAATGGATAAACTTTATTGATCCAAGGGATAAATTCTCGTATATAGAGTGGCAGGGAATGTAGAGCACAGACAAACATACATTAGTGGAAAATAGACAAGGTGCAAAGACGTGCAAACAAAATAAACATAGGTCAAACAGATTAAAAAGTATACAAACAGAATCCTAATGATGGAATATTCAGTTTTTTGTGACTCTGTTTGCTGTGTACTTTTTAATCTGAAAATATCTGAAAAGAAAAATGCACAGCAATGAACAAAATAAAATATAAGAACTACCAATTATGAAAAAATGATCAGATGTTTATAAATATTAAATAATGCTTTGATAACAGTTTCACAAGGACAATGCATTATTTAAAAAGTTTCCAGAGGAAATTAACCGCTGCTATTCCTGGAGATGTAGGTGCTTGTTAGGTCGCTTTGTTCTGACTCTTCTGTGCAGCTCATCCCATGCAACTTTCGAGGGATTGAGGTGTAGAGAGTGAGCAGAAGGGAGGTAGTTGGTCTGAATTGTCCTTCAATTTTTTTCATCAAAAGATAGTTCTTGAACAGTTTTGAGGCATTCTGGGTTGTTGTCTTGCTGAATAGTGTAGGAAATCAGACATAATTCTCAAGGAATGGCATATCCCTGAAGCATGCTAAGCATGCTAAGAGAGAAGCATGCTAAGAGAGAAACATGCTAAGAGAGAAGCATGCTAAGAGAGAAGTATGTCAAAAGACAAGCTAGTGTATCCAAATATTTCAGTTTCAATTGAATAGTCTTAGGGCTGCATTATGAACCTGGAATAGCAAGAGAAAACCTCTCCAGCAATGGGAGAGCATGCACATATGGAGAGGCAGAGTGAGCGGCCATATGATTAATCTTTAGTTTGAGAGATTTAGCAACAGTTTAGCCATTCAGATTTGTAGCTACTGCAACTTGGTCATTTACAAATGGAAGAGAAGATTGTTTACCTGAAAAAGAAAGCAATTGTTTGTGCAAATGTTTTCCCTGAAGAAATTAGTAAAGTAGCTAGGAAGTTATCTGGCTCGACTGTAACCAGCATTCTCAACTCATAATGCTTAAGATAAAACTGACTACGTTTCTGAATCACAGTTTCCAGTTTCAACCTTTAGTATTCCTTTAATTACAGAATCAAAAGGCATTACTGCTGGCGTTATTTATAGAGTTTCAAATGCCTCATGTGCTTGCCATGCTCATTGGACGTAGGCACACCATTGTGAGTTGATGATGCCTTTAGGCAAAATATTTTAAATGGGCAAGGACATAAGGACATAGGTCGTAAAGCTACAGTACAGGCACGTGGTGGGGCTTGGGGTACCTGAGCCTTTTGCCCACACGATTGAAAGTGCCCCCTTTTGAAGTTCTAAATTCCCCTTTTTGATAACCACCGATCAGGCCAATCAACTGTGGGGACCCCGCCCCCCCACCCAGTCGGTATCCTAAGCCACAGCCCCCCCACCCCCATTTCAGCACCTGCCCCTCGAAAAGTCTGTGCATGGCACTGCTATGGAATATCCATGTATGCAGATACATGCAGTTATGTTTGATGGTGATGAATTTGCTTGTCCAACGGTAACTTAGTCGGCTGACAGTTGTTATTTACTGTAAGTCTGGATTTACAAGAGTGAAGAATAGTCGAGGACTGCCGAGCACTGTCATACGTCGCTCTGGATAAGAGCGTCTGCTAAATTCCGTAAATGTAAATGTAATGAATTTATGTAGATCAATAGGTTCATTTGCCAGGAATCCATGGTGAGATTCAAACCCTGATCTCCCGGACCCAAGCCTACAGAATGGCTACAGCACTAGGTATTGCAACCATTTTGTAGAAAAAAAGACTCATTTTCAGAATAATGTAAACCCATGGATCTTTCAGTTTGGCATCTTCTTCCTTGGAGAACAAATCAATTAAATTTATTTTTACAGAATGCCTTTCACAATATAGCCGCCCAAGGCACTTGGCATGGGTGTGCAGTAATACAGTACTACATCATTTATACAGGATAAACCATGAAACAGGGAAAATGGAAGACAGAAAGGAAGAATGAAAGAAAGAAAGCCAGAAGCCAGTGGAGAAGCGGAACCAACAGCTCCCAAGTAGAGGGAAAAAAGCCTCTGGGTGTCCAAGTGTGTTACAGTGTATTATGTATTAAGGCAGGGATCTCAAACTCCAGTCCTAGAGGGCCAGAGCCTTGCACAGTTTTTGGTTTACCCTCATTTAACACACCTTATCCAACTCTTTGTGCTAATTACCACACAGCTCTAGAGCTGAATCATTCATGGTGAAACAGGGAAAGGTCTAAACCACAGGGGGCTCCAGCCCTCCGGGACTGGAGTTTGAGACCCCTGTGTTAAGGTATGGGGAAGCTACACTGAAGTAATAGGTCTTCAGTTGAGAATTAAAGATTGAGACTGATTCAGCATCCCAAATATGAGCTGTAAAAAATGTTCCCGATATAGGGGTCCTGCAGCAGAAGACTTTACCACCAGCTGTTATGTTATTTGCTCGTAGGATAACAAAGAAACCTGTGTTCTGTGATCTGAGTGTACGATGCAGCTTGTAAACATGAATCCTTTGAGTGCCTTAAATGTAAGTAGGTGAACTGTGAATTCAGTCCTGAACCTAACAGGAAGCCAGTGTAGGGACCTAAGAGCAGGGCTTATGTGTTTGAGTGGGAACTTCCTACTCATAGTAACAAATTGAGCTGCTGTGTTTTGAATATGCTGCAAGGTGTTTAATGTGCAACACCAAAGATAAATGCCAAGTCATTTTTAAAACCTCATGCTTTCAGGGTTGCAGGTAGCCTTTCTCTGCTCCTAGCAAATGTTGTAAATAATGCAGTTGTTCAATTGATTAAGGCATCACACATGGGCAGAGGGACCAGGTGACAAATGTTCTTTGTGACATAAGGATGAATGGTCTGCAGCTCGCAAAATTATACTGGGGAAATACCATGCTCATTCCTGCTTCCTGGTTATTAGCTTTTTCTTTCAAGGTTTTCACAGGCCACTGAGCCCTTTCTTTCCCCATGTCACTTAACAGCACTGGCAGTACCTAGGACAAATTACATTATCCTACATCATATCTAGAATGTATGAGTATAGTCCTGGACTGAAATGAGTCTGCATTTTATTCAGTCTGCAAAATTACCTATATGAATCAGCTAGAGAGACACAGGGATTATTTAACCTCGTAGTCATTTCGAATAAATAAATTTGCACACTAGAAACAGTAGACAATGGTAAACATGTTCCACACTTATAAGGAATTTTCCCTTAAGACATCAGGAATGTTTGAGAAACCCCACATACACACAGATGATCACAGGAAACACATCACAGTGGTTTGGAATCATTAAAGTATTCTCCTTGATTATGATTCTGAATTTTGTACTTCTGCACTTCTCACAAACCTCTGGAATACTCTACCACAAATTTTTCTCATTCGATAGTTGCAGTGAATTTAAAATGTATTTCTCGATTAAATTCTGAACTATATTAGAGGTGTCTTCAGAATGTTGTCCTTGTCACATCCTGCTTGCCATGTCCACGTGACCCTCCTGTCTCCTCCCTGGCATGAACCTAACAAGCCATACCTGTTACTCGTTTATCTTACCTCTTGTTCTTAACCCTTGTATTAATCACTCCCAGCTGCCTCTCATTAGCTCCCTCGTCTCGTATACATGTGCTTCCTAGTTCTGTGTTCCCCAGTCCAGTCATTGATGTCGTTCCTTCTTATCGCCTGTGCCCTTTGCGTCCCCCCCATCCCATTTGTTTCCACTCTTTGTTCAGTTAGTTCAATAAAAACCCTTTCAGTTTCACCAACATGCCTTTCCTTGAGTCCTTCAGCCTTCAAGTCACAACAGAATGACTAGACACTGCAAACTGCCTTCTGGTGCTACACATCTTTGCATGCATGGTTTCCCCTGCACCCAGATACCTACTTCAGCCAGAGCTTCCGTCAGCACACCTCAATGGTTTGAGGACAACCTCCTGATGGACCTGCTCGATAACATTGATTTGGAGGAGCACCACAAGCCAGACAATCTCGATGAGCCTCCTGCCATGCAGATTGCCCCATCAGTGCTGACCCCATATGGGTTACAGTACTGGGGAAGGAGACCAGAGGTCCAGGGGCTAATTTTGGTGTGGAGGGCAGAGTCTTGCATACCCTTGACCCAAACAAGTTCCCTAGCTTCAGTGAGGAGGACTCACTTTGAGTTAGAGGAAGTGATGCCTGAGATGATCCTGCCTGAGTCTCCTGGTCTGGCCGCACACCGCTTCTCCAAAGTCCACTGCTTCCTCATGAGGTGAGGCCGCCCTGCTTGCCAACTCTTCACAGCTTGCCTCAGCTCCACTTGCTGGCTCTCCACAGCTTGCCACAGGTTTGCCTGCTGGCTGCCTGCAGCTCACCGCAGATCCATCTGCCTGCTCCTCCCAGCTCGCTGCAGTCCCGCCCACCAGTTCTAGTCGCAGGAGGAAGACATGGAGGAAGCTAGCTGTACCTGTGACTGTCACCCCGCCTAAGCCGGTGTCCCCAGAGTCCTGCCCACGAGAGGTCACCACTGCACCACCAGCACCAGGCCCATGAGGGATTGTCACTACACCTCCCGTGTCTGGCCCATGAGAGGTTGCCACCATGCCTCCAGCACCAGGTCCAGGAGAGGTCATCACTGTGCCTCCAGCGCCCAGCCCAGAACCCGTCTTTGCCTCTACCGTGCCTCCAGAGCCCATCTTCATCTCTGCCGTGCCTCCAGAATCTGCCTTCACCACAGCCACTCCCCTGGAGGCCATGTGCCAGGCTCCTGGTCCAGAGAGAGCTGCTCTGCCCATGCTCCAGGCTCCCTGCTCAGAGAGGGAGACTCCACCTGTGCTTCAGGCACCCAGCCCTGAGAGGCCCAGCCCCGCCTGCTGATGTCCCGCTGGCTCCAGCCCCGTCTGCTGGATCATCACCGGTGGTCTCTTCATCCACTGCCAGCCGCCACCAGCCTGTCGCCCCATTCCCTGACCACTTCCAGCCTGGAGGACACCATTCCAGGAGATTTAGAGTGGAACCCTCTGGGCCTTGCCTTGAGTCCCGCTCTGTGAGTCCCTGCCTCTTCCCAACGCTTGTGCCACACTGGACCCAGGTCCCAGAGCACCCTCCGGTATCGGGTGGGGCCCAAGGGAGGGGCTGGCCCTAGATGGGGGAACACCATCCCTGGTAGTAGTCCAGCTTTCCGTTCACCCGCCGTTGCCTGGGCAACCCTCCTGCTAAGACCCAGAGGGGTAAACCCACAGCGGCTTCTGACCCTGCTGTCCCCTCAGCATCCTCCTGCTCCTGCCCAGCAGTTCCCTCAGTATGCTCCTGCTCCTGTCCGGCCATCCCCTTGGCTCCCTCTGGCCCAGTTGTCCCCTCAGTGCCACCTGGTCCCACTGGCTCTCCAAGGCCCTTTGGTCTTGCAGTTCAGATGGGTCCTGCCTTGTTGGGGAACAGGCCCAGGAGGACCCACATTCACTGTCCAGCTCTGCAGGGTCTGGGAGATTTCCCAGACATTCCCTGTTTTCATTCGTCGCACCTCAGTCCCTGTCCCATTGCCCTGTCCTGCCTTTGTTTTACCCAGACTTGTGTCCCCTGTGGCCCTCTACTGTGTTTCTGTCTTTGTCTCTGTTTCTCCACCTATCTGCCCTGTCCTGGTGTGTGTTTTGCTGGATATCCTCTTTGCTGTCCCTAGTTTTGCCTGGATCTGTTCCGTGCCCCTAGTAGTGTCTTATGTTTTGTTCCATTTTCTGTGCTAGTATCCGTCTGGTGTTCCCTGGTGTGGTGTATTCTGTAGTGTTCTGTCCTGTTGGGGAGCTCTGGTCTTTTAGGATGTCAATCACATGTGCCCTGTCAGTCCTGTGCTACCCTGTCTTGTTCGGTGTCCTGTCTGTCCCTAGCTCTGTGTCTCCACCCTGTCATTTAGTCCCCTTGGACCCCTCCCCTGTTTGTCTTTCATGCCCAGAGGGTATGCTTTGGCCCTTGTCGCCTGTGCCCTTTATTCCAGGCCACCCAGTGTGATCCCTCACAGTCCTGTTTGTTTCCACCCTTTGTTAAGTTACTTCAGTGAAACTCCTGTTTCACCAACAAGCCTGAACTCGAATCCTTCAGCCTCCAAGTCACAACAGTCCTCAGATGAATTATTAAAGGTAAGCCTTCCATCTTGCCCTAGCTAATGGTTCCAAGACAATATTGCAAAATAAGAATGTTACATTAACAATGTAAGTCCATCACACATTTGAAACTTTATTTTCATTATGCTTTTATAATGAAAACCCAGGAATGACAAATAAATAAGATTAAATGTATAAATAGATGTTATAAAAGAAATATTTCTACAAGGCTTCATCTTCCACAATACCACTGTCTGCGGAATATGTATAAATTCATAAATAATGATAGAGAGGCACGAATAAATAAAAGAAATATAAATATGTAGGTGTTTTATAACTGAATAATCTTTTGTGTAGAGGCATTTCTGACAAAGTCTTGGCAGCTATTTTAGCTGTACATTTTCATTGACTGTACAGCAAAGCTTGTATCATGATGCTGTACATGTTCATGGTAAAGACATTTGTTTTCTTAAACAAGCTTATCAAACAATCTTATTTCTTGCTGGTACCAGCTGACATGTAGCTGATTATTCTGCTGATGGTAACTGCACGGACTTGGAAACCTTTCAGTATTTGGCACATCTGCAATCTCTCGTCAAAGGTGTGATCTCTGAATCCGGGATTCTGCAAAAATAGTTTAAAATCTGCTGTGAAGTTTTTATTGTTTTCCTTTACATTTTTTTTTTGTATTTTAGCTGTATTGTGATTAAGAAAAGTAAGATGTTTGAATATACTGGTTAGAAAAATAGAGAAATTCTCTTACCTTTAAAGTTGGAGGGCTTGTAGGTGAAGTTAAGAAGCAATGCTATTTAAGACAAAACGATAAAGAAACGTATGGCTCACTTTTATAAGCAATAGACAAGAGTACATGCGTATATGTTAATAAGTTAATTGATACTCAAACATAGTCGACACTTTAAAGCTTAAAATATATTATTTTTCGCGATACTGTGAGGAAATGTGGTAATGGTCAATCTTCACACCTCCGTGAGATCACTGATTGCCCGCACCACAGTGGAGTCCAGGGTGGGGTCTGCGTACTCCAGAAGCAATGCTTTGTAGTGCTCAAGATCCGCAACGACGTTCCGCAAACATTCTTTCTGCAAAAACAGCACAATGACACGCTTAATTACCATAACTTTTCTGGGTCATAGAATAATTGTCAATCAAATTGACAGGGTTATGTACCTGATCAAAGCCGCTGTTCTGAAATCCAGCGCATCCATTCTCCGTCTGTGGACATGAATGTAAATGAAGTATATTAATAAAATAATAAAATATTATACGTCAGTAGAAATGCCGCGTAGTTATTCACGTAGGCTATACGTCGCATAATATTTATTTGTTCGTTCGTTCGTTCATTCATTCATTCAACATTCATGCATACCTGCACTTCGGAAGGCAGACAGGCCGACACGGTTGAAGTTGTAGTGCTCATTTTTATACGTTGCTCTGAGCAGTTTATTCCTTTGAACACATTGTCCTGTGCACAGGAAATATTGCCTCATTAAACCACTGTAAGCTCTGTTCAGTTTTAAAATTAACCCGATTTTAATACATAAATGGAAATATTTTTTCTTGATTTCCCCCAGTGAACCATTGCTAATAATCACAACGATAATAATAATGGTTGTGTCACTTTGACTGGGAATTATTTACATGTGCCATAGCCTCCGTCACATTCCACAGCAATGCTCTGGAAAATGTTGCACAATCCCTGTTGTTCCCAGGACTCAGTTTGTGGAGCGCTCCAAAGGGGATGGTCGCAGCCAGCGGAAAGCAGAGCTGGACGAGCAGCAGGCAGGAGATGAACGCTAGTACGGCGCAAACAAACAGGCAACACACAAATAAAATCTTACGATTTTTGTGCAGGTAATAATTTAAGGGTAACAACCTATACAATTCACAACAATATTTAAGATATAATTAAACAGTATAATCTTTTAAATTATCCTAAAAGTAGCCTATATTATTTAATATGCACACACAAAAAAGATCATTACTTATCATTAACTTATAACTTATCAGCACTTATCATTACTGTATAATTCGCTTGCATTTTCCAGAATGAAACACCAAGGCGGTGGGAATGTATCTCCTAAAATATTAATGTCAAGTTAAAAATACTTACAAAATTTTATGTTTGGTAGCATTTTGTATGTGCGTGGCTCTGAAATTTGTTTTTGCCTTTTCGGTTCATCTCTGTTTATATATATATTGTTTGACAGCTTAGGGATTTTCCTTAAACCGCAAAATAAGAGAAAAAACCAATACATACCATCTAAGAATTTGTCCCTTGCGTGTGATTTCCTGTTTTGTCGATACTACTAGAAATAATACGTAGAAACTGGAATTAACGCTGGACGCCGTTTCGATTTTACGATGTTGGGAGCAGAGTCAGTCGCCCTCTGTTTTGGAAGTCTGAAGCAACATTAATTCTTTGAAAGTAATGGAAAAGCCGAAAGTGACGTTAATAAGTTTAATCAGCAGGCCTACTAGACAGGAACTTAATCACGCATTGTGAATGAGAATATTGAAAAGACACGAGGAAAATAAAAATAAAGATTATTGCACTGCTTTTATTCCTTTGTTTAGTTTGCACCCCCCCCCCCCCCACACACACACACACACACACAGAGCAGCAGAAAGCAATTTTTGTTTGTTAGGTCATTTATATTTAAAACCACATTTCAGTAGCACTGGGTATCTGGCTCCTAACTTGTTCGCTGGCATCTGTTTCACTAGCAAAGTAGTGAAATATTAAAACTAGTGTAAATAACTGTAATCTCACGTTTTTCTTATTTTTTCACTCGCTCATTTGTGTCACCTAATTAAATGGCGCCCTAAACAGCATATAGAGCAGGCAAGCCCACCTAGTCTTAATTCTATGATAAAACATGAGGTGACGTCCATCCATCCATGCTTGGTAGATTAATGTTTACTCAATTAAAATGTAGATCATGAAAACTGTAAACACATGTTGATTGTAACACTGATTTCCAACCAAGTTATGTGTGTACCCATCCCCAGGCTGAAGCTAGTCTAGGGTGGCTGCTTGGACCGCTGCTGACTAAGAAGTTAGTGGATGGATGGATGGATGGATGGATATAATGTGATCTAGTTCTTGCATGCAAATATACTGCCTCTTACTTTTTTTATTTTAGATGCATACATTACCTGTATTTAGTCAAAATTACCTAAAGGAAAACGAAATACGTTGTGTACAAATCAAATGTGGTAATATACTCTAAGAGCAGTGATGTGAAATCTTAGCCAGGAAAGTCTGGTACATACTGGATGGAGTACAAATCCAGATACATCCACTTAGATGTATCTGCAGGCATGAGGAGCTGGTTTAAAGGAAACCAGGCTACTTGTATTAAATCCACATGAATAATGAATAATGTAATGAAATGTTGTTTTTCTTGAAGTCCATTTGTCACAAAGAATAACAGAATACATTTATTTATTTAGTAGATGTTTTTTTCCAAAACAACATACAAGCAAGGTAGATGAGTAGGTCTGTCACATACATACCACTGACAAAGGTCCAGCTTAAATATAATTGTAACTAGGCTGAGCTACCAATGAATAACCAGTAACATGTGCACATTATGATTTATCAGTATGACATTTCTATTTCTGCTGCCTTTGTAAAGCTATAGGAATTATACCTGTGTTTGCTGGTATAAAGCTCAGCTAAGGTTTTAATCTAGTTAATTAACTGAATTTAACTAAGATTAGACAAAATGTATATAAAAGAACAAATGCTTCAAAAATCAATGTTAAATTCGAGGTGAAACGATTTGTATGACGGGACACAATCAAACCAAATAATGGTTAGAGAACTTATATAACAATAAAACTATCTACCATTATTTTTTATTAAAAAAATGATAAATTACATTAAGATTAGCGGGCTCGCGAAAAAGGTTTTTGTTGTTCTAAATGGCTTTTTTTGTAATTTGACAATTAATTCAAGGAGCAAAATGTATATTTGTATAATACCAAAACTGTGTGCTTCCAGCCGATTTATGTCACTTGGCGGTGACAGGGGCCACATGGGAGCCGGCGGGTAATAATGCTAGCTCGTACCTCCCAGGCTGGGGGCCGCATGGGAGCCGGCGGGTAATAATGCTAGCTCGTACCTCCCAGGCTGGGGCCCGCATGGGAGCCGGCGGGTAATA
>JAAGVU020000043.1:17812410-17825115 GCA_011763525.2 Mormyrus iriodes | reverse complement strand
TTGGTTGATTAGATAATTGCATTAATGAGAAATTGAACAGGTGTTCCTAATAATCCTTTAGGTGAGTGTATATTTGTATAATTTTGGCAATATAGTGTATTTCCATATAGTGGAAGACGAATGTCTTTTCGTTACCAGTTCTAGTTCACTCTTCTCTCAGTTTGTTTATTTTCCCACGAACGAGTTGCACGGTCTCCGAGTGTCGGGAATGATTATGAGCTCCTACGGAAGCAGTAAACTTTATACTGATTTTTTTATGCAGATTTTTTGTACTAGGTAATTGTAAAAGGGAACCATGGATAGAATTGCAAAGCTTGCTAGTTTCTTTCCTTTAACTGACCAAAAATGCGGAGTTTTGATGGTTTGAACCCAGCACACTATTGCGGTCCTTCGAATGTCATAGTTGAATGTGCATGAAATGCCACGTTGATATTAATATCGCACAAGCCTATTAGGGCGGCACAGTGGTGCAGCGGGTAGCACTGTCTCTGCACACCTCCGCTTTGTGCGTGTAGAGTTTGCATGTTTACCCTGTGTGGGTGTGGCTTTTTGGCGGCCTGTGGTTTCCTTCCACTGTCCAGAAACAAGCAACTTAAATGCCTTAAATTAACTATATGTGTATCCCTGCAGTGGTTGGTTGGTTCCTGCCTCACACCAAATGCAATGAATATAATTAATTAATATAACGATTACTTGATGAATCATCAGATTAATCAGTAGATTACTCGATTTTTTGATATAATCGATAGTGGCAGCCCTATAGACAAATAAACAGTGCAAATGAGATTTAAAAGTACATACAGTACCAGTCAATAGTTTGGTTACACCTAACCACAGCAAGGCTTATTTGTAGTATTCTCTACTTTTTAGAATTTTAGAATTACAAGGACATCAAAACTTCAAAGTAACATATGGAATTATATGCTGACCAAAAATATATTTTTTAGGGGGGGCTCTGTGGGTTGGGACTCAGAAGGTTGCTGGTTCAGATCCCTGGATCAGCAGAGTGATCCCACCATTTGGCCCTTGAACAAAGCCCTTAAACCCAGTTGCTCCAGGGACTGGCTGCCCCTACAGTCTCAGTTCCATGAGGTGGCCTCCTGGGATGCTTTTCCAGCTGTCCCGAAGGAGGCCCACATATGCTGAGCGCTCAGTGGCCGCTTTTCCTTCACTCTCTGATCAAATTCCTTCAAAACCATTGCTACTGTGTTTAAGTCAGGTGGGGAGGTCATGTGATGTGATCAGCCTTCTTTGTAGGCACTGTGGCATGTCCAAACCTTTGACTGATACTGTACACAAAGTACATACTGAAAAACATAAACACCAGGACTTCGACTACAGGATAATATTATGATTTTATTATATTTTAGTATTTGCGTGTATAGGCCTATATATTACATTGTGGGGACCAAATATCCCCATAATGAGATAATGTGGTCCTCAAAATGGGAAACTCAATTTTATAAAAATCTGTGAATGCAATCAAAAAATTAAAAATGCCCAAAGTCTTGCTTTTTTTTGGGTTACTTACAGTTAAGGTTAGTGCTGGTTAGGGGTTAAGGTTGTCATACTTGGGATTTATGCTGTATAAATGAATGCAGAGTCCCCACAAAGATATACAGTCATGTGAAAAAGAAAGTGCACTCTCTTCCAGTTCTACGCTGATACTTTTATGTATCAGGACATAAAAATAAAAAAATAAAATCTGGTCCTAACCAGGTTCTAAAACTATTTAAATCTAACCTCAGGTGAGTGAAACATCCTGTGTCTGTCGCTGTGTGCGTGTATGTGTGTGTGTGTGTGTGTGTGTGTGTTGAAACTGAGGTTATAGTATACATGACAGTCAAATATGATTTTACACTTGTTGATTTAAGCGACTGTTATTAGGTGAAACATTGTAACTGTTGGAATTTCAAAAAATTGCATGAATGCATGATGATTCTCATTTTGATGTGTTACAAGTGAAACCCCCTTATAATTACCAAGAAAGTGGAGACTCATTTCATCATTGTGGCTATAGGAAAACACTGCAATGTTTGTGAATATCTGTATTGCTATGCATGGTTGTCAAAACAGGTCATGATAGATTAACTTTATTTTATAGATACCAAGTATCATGTCTACATTTAGTTTGTTCCAGTTTATCTAGCTACATGCTCTGTTGCATTGACACTTATCGGATAAGAAGCGGATTTTGTTTCTATCTAGATGACACAATCACTGGTTACAGTTGTAGTAATTGGCCTACATATCAACCCCAGACATCTGATGGTTCTGCATTTTTGCAGGGTTATAGCTATCTGGATAGCCTGCATGTTCCTTACTGATATCTAGATGACATTCTGTTCATCAGCACAAGAAAATGCTACTTTGCAATATTTCACATTTAACTCGTTTTATGATTTATTTCATAAACTTGACCACATAATAGTTTTTTTTAATTAAAAAAATGAACATTGAATACATGAATCTCTAGTGACGTTATCAAATCTATATAATTTCTCCTAATCTTTTAAAAGTAGTGGGTAGAGTGTATTTCTGTACATTCACATCAATTCCAATAATATACATCCACATTAACACCCATCTTTGTGCTAATGCAGAGTTAAGCTATTGCATTTACAAATTTATACATAACCAATAAAATTCATTGCTATGTTTAATATTTAATACATCCGTTATTTAAGAGGACTGGGCATCAGAAAGTCCTAGACTTTAGAATCATGATAACTTCAACCAGAATTTTGAAATGTTTCCAGTAGGTAGTAAGAAATTCTCTTAATTGCCAGTATATCATTTTAGTCTTATCATGTACAGACCACAGAGAAAACTAGGGAACCTCTTCTGTCTGGTCTTGGGTCGGGCTCATTGTGACAGGACCCGTCTTTGCCGTGTCCGGCATGTCCCCATTTGGCCAGCAGGTGTCGCTACATCACATTGATGCTATATTGTAAAGCCCCCAACAATAGTTTTGGCCATATCCTTTATGAGAACTGGAGAGTGGGCCTGTATTTCACTGTTTTCTCCATTCTGTCAGAAGCACAGGAAGCTGAGGAGGCCAGGCTGCAAGGTGGGTGTGAAAGGGTGTCTCTCTCTGACTGGGTTACAAGATTAAATGATTAGAAATAGGTTCTCGTTGGCATGTGTGAACAAGAACATAATCCTAACTCTTACATATAAGGGTGTTGGGCAAAGATGGAGAATTTTTTTTCAGTCAATAATCCCAGGATTGGGCACTTCCTGCTCAGATCTGTTTGTTTAAACAGACTTTAATTGCACTCTTTGCACACTGAGCATTTCTAGTTGTTGGGTCTGATTTTAACTCAGGCTTCTGGGATGCAGACACTGATGTACCTTCTCCACCTTTATGGCACCACAATCTCATCCTACTGATTCCCCTGGATGAAAATTCTTTTGTCCTAAACATGCGTGAAGATGTGATACTCAGGTATCAGACCAGTATATGGAGAATGTGGATCCTGGAACAAGAATATCTCACTTACACTTACAGGTCTTACCTCTCATTTCATCAACAAAATGTTGAATAGCATTGATTATCCATGATTTTTTGTTTATTAGGATCTTTTGGCACCAATTATTTGTGGCCCAATCCCAGACCTCCATCCACGGGTCCTTTGTGAAGTGGAACCCAAAGCAAACTGTTCCATTGTCAAGCAAAAATCAAACCGGCACTAGTATACAAGACTGAATTCTAGAAGTTTTGAATATGTGGTAGGAACCGATAGCTCCTCAGGGTAGTGTGCTGAGCCCACTCCAGCTCCAATTCCATCATTAAGGCCCAAGAGCGTTGGTTTGGTTTTGACACTGGTAGGGACCAAATCAGCCCCGACCCCCCCCCCCCCCCCCCCAAACTCACATGGTACTCCCACTGTATTGGTAGGGACATGTCCCTACCGTCCATACCCATTTCTACACCCTTGTTATAGACTGAACACCAAGAATGATGAGTTGTCCTACCAGGAGAAGGTTGGACTCCTGGAAGAGTGTTACCACAGTAACAACCGCTACCTTAACCTTAAGAAGACAAAAGAGCTAGTCATCAATTTCAGAAAGCAGACCATTCTTACATTCATCATTACATCAGTGAGGAAGCTGTGCAGAGGGTCAGCAGCTTTTAGGTTCCTGGGCGTCACCATCACTAGCTGCATCATTATCTTTACTTCCTCAGACATCTGGCAACTGCTCGGCTTAGGACCAGGAGGATCACCCTGCCCAGCCTATTTTCAACCAGCTCCCTGTTGGCAGAAGGCAGAAAAACATCAGTATTTCACTTTCAAGCTTCTGAATGTTTCTATTCACAAGCCATTAGGCTACTCAATAGGTACTAATTGTAAGACATAAGGGCATTGTACAACCCAATAGTGGAGCCAGAAATAATAGCATAGGTGGGCTATTGTTATAACAATTCACTTGGCAACAAAATCTACACTACACACTCAACTATACATTTTTACAAGCTTTTAAATTACCCATGCGGGCCTGGATCCATTGGGGGGACAGGGTGGGCCTGGCCCACCCACCTAAGAGGGAGAGAGAAAGAAAATAGAACGTGTGTTATAATGACTATTATTATTATTATTATTATTATTATTATTATTATTATTATTAGCAAAACTGTTTAGTTCTTGTGCACATAAGTTTATATTAAAATAAAATATTCTTGGACTCCGTCTTCATCTACCAATCACAGTTGATGTGAACAGCAGCAAACATCCAATTAGTGCATAGACTTTGGACCTTGGGCTTGTTTTCTATAATATATTGGTAGTCACAGGTTGGAGTTTTTTGGGCTTGTTTGTAAGGTGTAGCTGCTCATTTGGGCTTGCTCCCTATGTCCTGTCTCTCTCCACTATTCCTGTCTAATAAACTGGATCCCGTCCCCTTCGCCCCTCTCCTTGCCCATACAAATCAAAACAAACCAAATCGCATGATTGATGGAGTTTCCAGGGACTAACTGGGCAAGATACGGGGAAAAAATACTATAAAAAATGGGAGAAAGAGAGTGCATTAAAACACTGGATATAACCTCAAGTGGGGGATGATTCAAAGTTAGTGCATGGATTTAACATGAAATACACGCATATCGTGCAGATCATGCAGAAATATGGGCACTTCATGCAGATCTCAACCGTTAGACACTGTAGAGGATGGTGTGTTGTGCCGAACATGTCATCTGAGAGGATCTACCATCCCTGCAGGCCAGGTAGTGCTGGAGGAAAGCTGCAAAGATCCTCAGCCACCCCAGGCACCCGCTGCTCACCCTGCTACCACCAGGCAGATGGTACCGCAGCATCGCGAGCTGGACCAGCAGGCTCCAGGAGTGTTTCTTCCACAAGGTCACCAGGATGCTGAACTCCAACCAATATCAGCCACCCCCTAGGTCACCACCTCCACTTCCCATTGCATTAGTGAATGCTACTGGTACACTAAACTGTACTGTGTTACACCTGCAGTCTGTCTGTCTGCCCCATGCTATATTGTATGCATACTGTTTCGTATTGCAGTATTATATTGTTGCATTTGTGCATATGTAGAGCTTTATATAGTTGAACAGTTGTTTTATGTGCCATCTTTACGTACAGTACACTGTTGTACAGATGTTTTTTCGTACAGTTTGCATTTATTTAATGTACTGCACTATGAATAGGAACTCATGACTCGGGACTTTCACTCACTAGTTCACCCGTTCTAGTGATGTAACAATAAAAGTGATTTGATTTGTTCAACATGCCAGCAAAACCTAAATTACCTAATTTTCCTTCTGGATAAATAAAGTATCTCTATCTATGTCTATCAATCTAGCACTGATAAACATAAATGAAATGCTGCCCCGGCCTCATCAATGAGGCTTATGGACATTCATGGTTAAAAAGGCCAACACAATACATTATAGCATGTACATTGTATGTACTGTATATATAAATGTATAATATATTATTATGTTTTTCCTATCCATCATCTAAGAACTTATTCTGATCATGGGAGGCATGGAGTGTACCCCAATCAGCATGGGCAGGAGACTGGGACACATCATGGATGAGAGAGAGAGAGAGAGAGAGAGAGAGAGAGAGAGAGAGAGAGAGAGAGAGAGAGTGTTTATATATTAATTAACCACAAGCTAAGTCTTAGTTACATACTGATCTCATGTTCATTCATCATTAATGAATCGTGATGTATGTTTTCTCTCAATGGGTTTTTCCATATTTCTTACTATATCTGTTAATTGTTCATTCTGAAAATCTTTGCGAAGTACTGAAGGAACAAGTAGGACAAGTGAAATACTGATCTCATATTTGTTCAGCATTAATGAATCTTTTATCTCAAGTACCTACTATATTTGTTCGCGATTTGTACTTCACTAGTACCTGAGTTACTAAGTATTTGTGCCTCCTCGAGTAAAGTGTCACTGAGTATTTTTATAACCATCATTGCCTGACTTTATATTGGACACACGTTCCCATTCAGATATTTTCCTAAAAAAACAGACTATGATCATTTGTCCCAGTGTTTGTCTAGTGATTACATAACCCGGATTTCCGAATTTATCAAATGCCATGCATGCCTGTAGCTTCGGACTATCATAGGCAATGTCTCATTGCTGCAGGTGCATTATGCATACTGTACAGTCATCAGGATAATGACGCTGTTTGAAGCTGGTCTTATCACATCGGTTGACGCATAATATTTTTTTAACCCATACGACTGCAACAGGGGGCGGCACGGTGGAACCAGGGTTCGAGTCTCCGCTATGGCTCCATCTGTGTTTGCATGTTCTCCCCACGTCGTCGTGGGCCTCCAGATACTCCAGTCTCCCCCCACAGTCCAAAAATAAACTGAGATTAATTGGAGTTACTAAATTGCCCAATGGTGTGAGTGTGACCTGCGATGGTTTGGCGCCGCATCCTGCGTTCCTCTGGGATAGGCTCCGGACCCCCCGCGACCCTGAATAGGATAAGTGGTTACAGAAAATCAACACCATAATACGCCTTGTCACTAATTCATGAGGCGGTATTGAGGTTGTCCCTGTTGTGCAATATGTTAAAAAAATACAATAAGCCTATCTCACACACTCATGTGTAATTCAGAAAAGTTTGTTATGCAACAGGAACAGGAACAATCAATGTCGGACAAAGGATCATTTACAAAAATACTTTTGGATGAGAATAAAACACCGCACGTCAGTTCGATCAATTTCCCAGCATCTGGGGTTTCACGTATTTTGTTTTTATTTTTCTCTTCTCTAGTCCGTCTCGTGCGTCTCGCGTGGCTTCCACGAGCATCAGTCCTGCGCACTGAGGCTGCCGGGCCGCCATCACCGCGAGCAGCAAAACAAGACCCGAATTAGGGACTGGCGGCGGCGGCCACCGGAGCGACGACACCGATCCGGAGAGAGGGACGCAGACCCGCAGGGAAGGTCTAGGGGGAAGCCGAGTCACCTTCTTTCCCCCTCCCCACCCGCCCACTTTCCTGTACCCCGACGACGGTGGAGAAATCGAGAGGCGAAAACATGTCCAACCTTAGTAAAGGCGGCACGAAGAAGGACACCAAGATGAGGATACGGGCCTTTCCTGTGAGTGCTACGCGGGGATGGGCGCTTCGAAACGGTCGAGCCTGCGCACTCGAGCACCGGGGATATGAGCAGGCCGCCTGATAACGACCAGGCCGGGGGTGTAGTAATACAAGCGAGAAAATTCACATTTCTTTAGACATGCGATACCTCTGTGTTACATGCAAAAAGTAATTTAAATAACTTCTTCTCCTCTTTTTGTAGGTTTGAGCAGTTCAGTTTTAGCCTTATGTAGAGAGCCCTGTTACCCTTTTTTTCCCCGTGTTACTGGTAATTGATGACTGTGTCACTGCCAAGATCATTTAGTATGAGAAATGCATGCTATTAAATTGTTAATTATCATTTACTGGTCTTATTTACAGAGATAATTATTTAACTTTAGCTTGTTGGTGAACTAGCTTGTTAGCTAACGTTGAGTTTGTGCAGCAGATAAACGATTGTTTTCTTCGGTTCTGAATGTAAGGACAGCAAATTATTAACTTAGCTCAAATAATTTGATTATTAATAAGTAAAGATTCAAATGGCATATAGTGCGATCTCTTTTCGTCTGTGTGTTTGCTTGGTGTTTATCTCAATTCAAAACTGCGTTTGCAAAATGGTTGTCGCAGTGGCTAAACAAAGTCAGTGACTGAAGTGAAGATTCTACAAGACAATATGCATGTTAAGCCCTTTAACCACTGCCTTTAATGCCTTCTAATTAAGTTAGTATGGTCAGGTCAACGATTTGTTCAGCAATCTCATGTGGTTTAGTATTATGTGAAGCTTGCATAGATTCGACTTTCTTGCTTGTTATATGTTATAATGTAAAGCATGATGATTATAGATATTGCGGTGGATCGTTGTCAGGCAAAACATTTTAAAATACCTATTTATATGACTGTCCCAGCTTAGTTAATTCACCATGGCCCATGAAAGTTGTCTAGTATGTTTGTGTGTGTGACTTCATTCATATAGGCTTGCATAATCTGTGGGTTGTTAAATTTGTAGTATTTGCCAGATTAGATTCATCTGGACGTTTCAGAAAATTGTAGTAAGAAAACAACCTTAATTGTACGGTATAAGAACATGTTTTGTAATTTTGAAGATGTAAAATGTTCTCTTTATTAATGTGAAATTTAATGTGTGGCATATTTGCACCTGCTCTCATGATAAGTCAGCAAGGGGCAGAGTGCCAGGTCCTGCCCCCCGTCCCTGTGCCAGGCGACTTGTAATATGGAGTGGACACTAATAATAGTAGTAATAATATAAGTAACATTAGTTTCATTTCAAAAACCCAAAGATGCCTACAGTAGGTGAGGGAAGAACAGAGAGTGCAGCTAGTTAGTGATAATTGTAAGAAAATAAGCAGACAATTGAAAGAACATGACAGTAGTAGATAATGCAGTAATGTAAAAATACATGCAGGTATTACAGGCACTGTAGCCAGTTTGCTCAGCCTCAGGGGCAGATGGTCACAGTGTCTCAGCACCTGGACTGAGAGCTGCAGTCCACTCTGAAGAGAGGAATGGACATGGGTGCAGTTGCCTAGCTGCATGGAGGCCTGTGAACAGAGGCCCTTCACCAAAGCTGGAAGAGCATTCCTAGAAGCTCACCACATTTTGTTTCTTAATTGAATTTCTTAGCTTGTGGTTACTTTTGACTAATAGTCCCAGTTTACTGTATGGTGTACTGGAATGTATCAGATTGTTTTATTTTAGCCTTTATAACATATCTCATCATTATTGGGTCAAGCATGATGGGAAGCAGATATATAATTGTGGCCTACAGACAATCAGTTTTGGAGTAACATGATACAGAATGAGTGTCTTGTATGTCATGTTTTTCTAGTTGTCAGTATTTTTATGACCATACTTATCATACGCCCAGTGTACAAAGCTCCGGCCTTTTTGTGGATAAGCATGCAGCTGCCTATGAGTATGCATTGTATTAAGGTGGAGTTGGGCAGGAACTGTGAGGAAATTCCAAAGAAATGGCAGCTTGGATGTTGCACACTTTCCTACAAGGAAGTTAATGCATTTGCATATTGTGGCAATAACCTGTAATAGCTACCTAGCCGTCTTATCTTCAAGTGACTTTGTAGTGTTGTTTTTCTGATGCAAGATGAGCCAAGTAGGCTATGTTTTGGTGGGGGCCTACTTTTATGATTAATATGGTACCTTCCAGGACCTGTGCCTGGCTCAGGGTCTGCCGTACAGAAGCAACACTTATTAACTTCTTGGATCTGTTAGGTCTCATTTTGTTTCTTCCTAAAACAGCGCTGCAACATTCTTTAATTAAAACGAAAGCATTCTTAATTTTCTCAGAACAGCACAAAAATGTTATTCCATTCCTGTAATTGCAGCAATACTTGTACGTTTCAATAAGAGTAAAGCTCAGATGCATACTGGCTTGCAAACTTGTGTGGCATGCCTGGATTTCAAATTGTAAGACAAAGGAATAAAAACGTTAAATCTACTAGCAATACCCAGAGTGTTTTAAATAAACATATTTGCCTAAAATAAAAGAAACACTTAAAGCAATTCAGATTGGCTTTACTTGACAAATGTGTGGCTGTGGAAAAGAAATGAATAGGCATCGTAACATAGTACGTTTGTCAACAGAGTACTGTTCAAAAGTTTGGGGTCACTTAGAAATTTCCTTGTTTAGAAAAGAAAAGCATTTTTTTGTTCTTTTAAAATAATAAGTTCAATTTATATAGCGCCTTTCACAGTCCCAAGGTTGCTTTACACAAAATAAAAGACAAGTAAATATACATATAGATAAATACTTTAATAATGTTTTCAATCATTTAATAAGTAATCAGTGCAGGAGGAAGGGACAGGGAAACGGTCAAGGAAAAGAAATGTCTTTAAATCGGATTTAAAGGAAGCGAACAAATAACAGTCACGGAGTGATTGTGGAAGAGAGTTCCATAGTTTGGGAGCCATGGCACTGAAGGACCTGCCACCAACGGTGGAAAGTGTAGTGCGTGGAACGGCAAGGAGACTATTGTTAGAGGATCTGAGAGAGCGAGAGGGTGAGTAGGGAGTCGAGTTCACTGAGGTAGTTGGGAACAAGGCTATGCAGAGCTTTATAAGTGAGAAGCAATATTTTGAATTTTATACGAGACTGAACCGGTAACCAGTGTAGCTGAGAGAGGATGGGTGTAATGTAAGCGGATCGTTTAGTGTGAGAGAGAACTCTGGCTGCTGAGTTCTGAATATACTGAAGCTTCTGTATAGATGATAAAATAAAATCAAGTTAATCATAAATACGGTGAAGACATTGTTAATGTTGTAAAGGACTATTGTAGCTGGAAACGGCTGGTTTTTAATGTAATATCTACACTGGCGTACAGAGGCCCATTGTCAGCAACCATCAGTCCTGTGTTCCAAAGGCACGTTGGGTTTGCTAATCCAAATTTATCATTTTATTTGGCAAATTCAATCATTAGAAATTCCTTTTGAAAATTGTTAGCACAGCTGAAAACTGTTCTGCTGATTAAAGAAGCAATAAAACTGCCCTTCTTTAGATTAGCTGAGTTTCTGGAGCATCAGCAGTTGTGGGTTCGATTGAAGACTCAAAATGGCCAGAAACAAAGAACTTTCTTCTGACACTCATCAGTCTATTGTTCTTCTGAGAAATGAAGGCTATTCCATGGGAAATTTGTAAGTGACCCCAAATTTTGAATGGTAGTGTACATCTTGCAGTAAAAGCAGCTGTACACAGATTCCTTTTTTTTTAAAATGCCAGCAGCATGCTAGGTCATGACAGAGGAACAACAAGGGGGTTTATAGTCATGCTGGAATGTGAATGTGGGGAACTCTGAGGTTCTCCCTTTGTGCAAAATTATTTAATTAAATTCAGATCTTTTCTGTACAGTTATACAGTACGTCATGTACATTAGTCATGTTCAGTTACTGCAGTATAGTAGCTACATATTATCAGAAAGGTTATGTATGCGTTAGTATTGAGTGGTGCATTGCAAGTTAACTGGGTGTCCAGCGAAGTGGGGTCTCAATACCTCTTACAGTATGAATAAAGTTGTTTTGGCTTTGTTTTTGTGTTTTAGGTATCATGGGTAGAGTTGTCATAGAAATTGATACTCAGATACTAATCAATACTAAAAATTATTATTGGATTAAATACTCATTTGCAATAGTATCAATACCAACAGTGCCATCTCCGCCTCCTCCAGTTGACATACAACTTCAGACAGGCAGGTACACAGCCTCTTCCCTCACCAGCAGCTGAACACACAAATGCTAGCCGATGTTCACAACACTGAGCTGGGTGAACATGGCAAGCCCTGCTGCTGAAGGGACTTCATGACCAGTTTTAGTCGAGAATGGGGGAAAAAAAGCAAAAGTGCCGTTTGGAACTGTTTTGCATGCGAGTCAAAACAACCGGGGAAAGGCAAAGGATACCGATAAGCCGGTATGCAAACAATGCGAGGGGAAAGGGGGCGACGAAGTCGGGTGGCGCAGCAGACTTGATGAAGCGTCTTAAAGACAGACTCCCTGGTCTTCATGAGGAATTTCCAAAGACCTCCCGTTTCAACAACAATGAAGTACCAAACCGTTATCATAAATGTCGACTGGCTGACGCACACGCTAACGCTGGCTGTTTAACTATTACCAAATCGGCCACCACATTAGGCATCTGTTAATTAAGTTATCATGATAGTAGTGGGTATGGCTGATAATAAAACGATAACATTTGCATGGGAGCTAGGCAGCAAACGGTCCATCGGTCCAGCCCATCTGTAACATTAACAAACAGTGTTAATTTAATAGGATCACACAATTATTTGTGTCTGAAAAGTGTTATGTTTCTCTTAAAGTGCCAGATTGAAGCTGAGAAAAGTCGACCAGCATGTAGACAGAAACAGTACCTGTGGTACCGAAAATGGTATCGAATGTCGAGTATTTTCCTGAGTATCAGTATCGAGTTTGAAATAGTAGTATTGTGACAACCCTAATCATAGGTAATAAAACTGGCAGGTCAGATTTTCATTTACTATTAAAGCAGATTGATGATTTTTCAGTATCGCATCAGTTCAGTTACAGTACTGTGCAAAAGTCTTAGGCAGTGAAAAGAAATGTTTAAAGCCATTTATCTGGGTAGTAAATGTATAT
>JAAGVU020000043.1:17781745-17810670 GCA_011763525.2 Mormyrus iriodes | reverse complement strand
CACACTTTGACAGGCATAATAGCATAGTTTTACACCAACATAAAGATCATTTAAACATCATCTTCTTTGGCTGCCCAAGACTTTTGCACAGTACTGTATATTCAGAGGAACCTTAACACGTTTAAATTTCCTTTTGCTGGAATTTGCATCAGGATTGTAACTTATTTTATGCATCTTATTTTAAAAAAAAAATTATTGACCACCTTTTGTAACCTGAATGTTGGTGGTTCAGGTCCCAGTCCTGCTCTACTTCTTGCAACCTTGAGTAAAACCTGAGTTGCTTCGATAAATCATCCACATTGAATGGAAAACTTTATTATCTTTACTTACCTATGAAATGTATATGGGATTTACTTGACATTTTTCCATAATCCAGATGACAATGGATGAAAAGTATGTGAACAACATCTGGGACCTTCTGAAAAACGCCATCCAGGAGATCCAGCGGAAGAACAATAGCGGCCTGAGCTTTGAGGAGCTGTATAGGAATGCCTACACCATGGTACTCCACAAGCATGGAGAGAAGCTCTACACTGGTCTCCGGGAGGTTGTCACAGAGCATCTAATTAACAAAGTATGAAGGCTTCCCACAATGCACTGCTGGAAGATCATGCTCTTTATAGGCCATTAGGGCTTGGCACAAATTTTTGGCATAAGTCAGTTTATTACTTTTGTTTTAGGTTAGTGCTTCTTTTGTACAAAGCTTGATAATATAATCTTTTTAGCTCTCAGCATGTGTGTAGCCCTTGGGAACCTTTTCATATGACCTCATATAATCACTTCACTAGGTGTTTATTATGTATCTTTCTTTGCAGGTACGGGAAGACGTCCTAAACTCCCTAAATAACAATTTTTTGCAAACATTGAATCAAGCTTGGAACGATCACCAGACAGCCATGGTCATGATCAGAGACATACTCATGTATATGGTAAGCATCTGGCTTTTATTGATGGGCTGTCGATGAACTTGATTCTGAAACCATTTTCATTTGATATCAAACAGTACTTTGACTGGAATTAGAATCCGTAACCACGTGTTTACAGATACTTTTAAATTATCTCTTGTAAAAATGTGTAGTAACATTTGGTCAGCTGTGCAGTTTTATAAATGATTCTATAATTTCGAATTAGAGTGCATAGTTTGCATTCATTAGGCATACCACTGGTCCAGTTTGTAGGCCAAATTTCATTAGTTTGTTGCCTACTGGAAAAGAGATGGGGAGATTCAAACCCAAAGTTTCTGTTTCATTAGACTTTCTTGATCATACCAGATTCTAAGCTTTTCAGTAAATCCTCACTTATAAGTTGGATCATGTTAGGTTTATGAAAGTAGTTTATCTTTGAAATTGCTCGATGGCACGATATAAAAACAGGAAAATCTTAATGAAATTAAGTCACTATGAACAAGGGTTTCAAAGGGTACTTTAAAAGCGACAACAGTGATCTTGGTGAAATGGAGCAAGGACAAGGAAGTGAACAAGACACTATTGGGATGCACCATTGATTTTGCACAAGAGATTTCAGCAGGAAACATTTTACCTTTAATTTTCCTCTGATCTTACTGTGAAAAAAATTTGGAGATCACTGAAAATATTGGTAGGGACAATTCAGTACTCTCATGCATACAGCAAATGTGATCTGTGAACTTTGGGCAAGTGTGAAGTCTACAGTCCACAGATTCAACATTCCTAGTTAGCTGGGAAATCCTGACTTTTGTTGAGAGTGAAGTCTACTTGGCCTGCATGGCCAAGATATGGAACATCTGGGTTTGGAGGACTGGTTGTGCCATTTGCAATCTGTGCCTGAGAGGCTTTTCTGTCTACTTCATTTTCTCAGAAGAGCACAAAAAGGTTATTCCATGCATGTAATCAGAGCAATACTTGTACATGTCAGTAAGAGTGAAGATCAGGCACATTGTCGCCTGCAGACTTGCCTGGCATGCCTGGACTTCAACTTGCAAGACAAAAGAGTAATTCTCAGAAAAGTCCCAAAAACATTTTACTCACTTTTAGGTTATGCTTTAGGTACATATCAGGTACACTTTAGGCTGTTTTATGAAAGAGATGGATTATGTGAGATTATTGTGTAGTTTCAGTGATTTTTATTTTAATTCAGATGTAAATTCAGAGCCTCGTAATTCCTGCACCTCTTTGAATAATAGCATGTTTTTTAGTTTGAAAGCAGGTAAAGAATACTTTCTTCCCAATAGAGTGGAAAAAACATTACCCCTCCCCCCCTTGCCTTTTTTGAGACTCAAAAATAGCAATTAAAAACACTTGGGGTGCTTATCTCATTAATATACTAGTACACATATGTATTTCATTATAAATATGTATTTCATCATATATTGACTTATTATACGAGGCCCTACACTTT
This sequence comes from Mormyrus iriodes, assembly GCA_011763525.2. NCBI lineage: Eukaryota > Metazoa > Chordata > Actinopteri > Osteoglossiformes > Mormyridae > Mormyrus > Mormyrus iriodes. Next base: position 17,808,294 of record JAAGVU020000043.1, on the reverse strand, counting down.
TTTAATAATCAAAAGTAGCAGTAAAAAAAAAAAACAACAATTTGAGAGATGGACATTGACCTTAAAAATAGAAACTTAGACTTATGCATGAGCAGATACTGTTTTTGAGCTTCCAATTAGCTGTAGTCAAGCCATGTAGCTGTAACTGTAAACAAATTACAGCTCATAAGAAAACATTCTAAAATGCTGCCTATGGTGTAAAAAGCTGCTATATCTCAAAGGGAATAGAAAAAAATCATTACTTGCCACTGTCTGGTATGTGTAAATGCAGATGCCAAATTTCATCATAATCATAAATGGTTGCCCACATTTTTTTGTGGAAATTTTAATTAAAATTGATTAAGCTATTATTATTATTATTATTATTATTATTATTTTAAGTGATATGATCAGATTTAATTATATTTTATGATTATGATATAACATTGCTGTTTTTTGTTTTGTTATTGTGTAGACTGACTTTCAATTTCATTTATTCTGTTGACCTCAGATTAAGCCTCAGCTGACGTATCTACCTCCCTCTGTGAATCACTAGGACAGGGTCTACGTGCAGCAGAACAACGTGGAGAACGTGTACAACCTGGGGCTTATCATCTTCCGGGACCAGGTGGTGCGTTACGGCTGCATCCGGGACCACTTACGGCAGACGCTGCTGGACATGATCGCGCGTGAGAGGAAGGGTGAGGTGGTGGACAGGGGAGCAGTCCGCAATGCCTGCCAGATGCTGATGATTCTAGGGCTGGAAGGGAGAGCCGTCTATGAAGAGGACTTTGAGGCGCCGTTTTTAGAAATGTCCGCTGAATTTTTCCAGGTATTTTTTTTCCTTAAATCAATATCAGTTTATCAAAGTTAGAGATTATTTTATGATAACTGCCGATGTCTGTTCGGTTTTGTTGCGAATGACCCATTTTTGTCTCCATCACAGATGGAGAGTCAAAAGTTTTTAGCAGAAAATAGTGCCAGCGTCTACATCAAGAAGGTGGAGGCCCGAATCAATGAAGAGATCGAGCGAGTGATGCACTGCCTGGACAAATCGACAGAGGAGCCCATCATCAAGGTGGTGGAGAGAGAGCTCATTTCTAAGCACATGAAGACTATTGTGGAGATGGAGAACTCCGGTCTTGTTCACATGCTGAAAAATGGAAAGACAGAAGGTAGCTAAGCTTTCTTCAGTAACCTATTCCTAGGTAATATGTAACTTCTGATCCAGATCTGCGTATCACCGGACATATTTTTATTAACTCGCTTGTCAAGTCATGACTTTTGAATCACATGACAGTACTGTTGCTGGGGCCAACGTGGACATAAACCAATAAGCCACGGTGTTGTGGGCTTGTGCTGTAATCGATCTGAAACAAAATAACTAAAGAATTCTCCTTCTACCACTTTCCATGCCATAAGTAAGACGAGAGAGTGGCTTTGTAAACAAAGACATTGTACACATTTTTTTGTGTTTGGTATTAGGGATGCATCGGTAATTCATGGTTCAGTACAAATATCAGTTTTGGGTGCATGATCTAGTGCAATTTCGGTAAAGCAGGGAAAGCAAAATTTGTTCTGAGGTTATTATTAAAACCGCAAACAATTAGGAAGAGTTGTAAACCAGACATAATGAGTCCGTCGACGTGCCTAAATAACAATGGACATTTATTTGTACATTGTAAAAAAAAAATCTAATTTAAAAATCGAATATATAATGGTCATAATGGACTAAATTGCATGTTTTCTGCTACCGAGTATGGTGGCGTATTTGTAGCTGAATTTGTAAATGCCAGAGAGACTATCTTGCAGAGATTGCAAGTCGGTCGTACACAGACTCCGATGCCGTTGTCTCAGATGCATTAGCACGTTGGATGTGTTTTCAGCAATATATCCAGATTCGATATAAAACAGCTGACAGACTGTTTTATCGACTGATTCATCTCTCCAGTGTTGGTTTAATTTTTTGGGAAACCAAAATGTTCCTAAACCGCCAATTATGACTGACCATAACCAGCATTTGCTGTAACCAACTCACAGCCATAATTAGCAAAAGGTTTCCCATGTTGAACATCTACTTGTGAATATAGTTTCTATCCATTTCAAGAAACGTGATCATTCATTTCATTGTACATACCGAACCAAAAATGATGTACCGATCATGTACCTGTATTTCCTTCTGGGAGAATAGCTACACTCACAGCTTTATTTGAATTAAAGGAATTTAGCCCCTTTTTTCCACACCTAAAGATTTCTTTCTGAAAAAAAGAAGTTAGTGAATACTGTTTCTGGTTCTGCCATTGTTAGTTTGGAATGTCAGGCCACGGAAACAGATTTTACATCATGCATTGTGTCAAACTTAAAAAGCAGATAACGTTGCAGGTTGTCATTCAGGCTACATTGTTTCCACTACAGGGAGCATGTTTTTCCTTTGGAACTCGCTGGGGTCTCTTACTCCTGTTTCTTGTGTGTCTCAGACCTGGCCTGCATGTACAAGCTGTTCAGCCGCGTCCCGAATGGACTGAAGACCATGTGTGAGTGTATGAGTTCTTATCTGCGAGAGCAGGGCAAATCTCTGGTCTCTGAGGAAGGCGAGGGCAAGAACCCTGTGGACTATATACAGGTAACCAGATCCAGGCCTTAATAACTGTTGATGCTGGTTTCTGACACTAGGAATTGGCCTAATAGTGCAGTACCATGAGCTACCATTGGGGGACGTGAAGGCAGATCCAGAGAACTGTAGTCTGTATTCCTTGCACACCATAGTGGCATTCAAAATTGCGTACTATATACAGTGCACATAGTACACGGGGAGAATAGTACATCCTAATAATAGCATTCAGGCAGGTGTGTAAAGTCACAAGCTGTTGCATTGTTAGACTTCTGTAATTTACTTTGCTCACAAACCTCACACATTGTATAATTAGTTGGAATTTTTGGATTTTTCCAGCAAGAATGTGGAGGTCCGCAATTTAATTTGCCTACTATGATCATTAACCTTATGCACACCTGGGTTGTTACAGGAAGAAAGGCGCTTTTCCTGTCTGAAACTGTCCATGCCTCTGTTATCAAGGTTCTTATCTGTCTAACATTTCTCCGTCTTGTCTCTTCAGGGGCTACTGGACCTGAAAACCCGCTTCGACCGCTTCCTGCAAGAATCCTTTAACAATGACCGACTGTTCAAGCAGACCATCGCTGGTGATTTTGAGTACTTCCTCAACCTCAACTCACGCTCGCCCGAGTACCTCTCCCTGTTCATTGATGACAAGCTGAAGAAAGGGGTCAAAGGGGTGAGCTCCCTTCTGGTCCGGTCTGCGTTGTCCAGCACGTAATTCACATGTGGGCACCTTCAGTGTTTCCTGCCTGCATACCTTCTGCTCACCACTTCTCCTGATCACTGCAGCTGACAGAGCAGGAAGTGGAATTCATCTTGGACAAGGCCATGGTGCTGTTCCGCTTCATGCAGGAGAAGGATGTCTTTGAGCGGTATTATAAGCAGCACCTGGCCAGGAGGCTCCTCACCAACAAGAGTGTGTCTGATGACTCGGAGAAGAACATGATCTCTAAGCTAAAGGTAGATGGATGGATGGATGGATGGATGAATATTTTATTGATCCCAGGGGGAAATTTGTTTGCCTATGATAGTAAATGGGCAAAATTGACTCATGACATGTTCCAATTTTGTCATCATCCCCTTATCTGCCTCCAGTGGGTACAGGGACATGTGCTGTGATGGATTACTACTACAGGTGGTGGTGACGTGAAGAGCGTGTGTGTGTAGCTGTGTGGTGAATATCTTTTTAACAAGTGCCCCTGTGTTTGTCATCTGGGCAGACAGAGTGTGGCTGTCAGTTTACTTCCAAGTTGGAAGGAATGTTCCGGGATATGAGCATCTCAAACACCACTATGGATGAGTTCCGGCAGCACTTACAGACAACGGGGGTGAGGGAAATCTGTTGCAGTCATACACAAGCCTTTTGTATAGCGTGTTCCCTACTGTAATGGTTGGTTCACCGGATGACAGAAATAGTCTAAAATATTCATTCACGGAAGCTGAGTATGTGGTGTTGCCCATATGAATGAACGATTTTACTGAAAGTGACCAGAATGATAGTCATTCCCATTGGCCTCCAGGTCTCTCTTGGTGGTGTTGACCTCACAGTAAGAGTGCTCACCACTGGCTACTGGCCCACCCAGTCGGCAACACCCAAATGCAACATCCCCCCATCGCCCAGGCATGCTTTCGAGGTGTTCAGGAGGTAGGTCTGTCAGCCACGGAGCCACAGGAGTTAAATGCTCAGGAGCCAGTCATTGGCCACCCTCTGTACCTGTAGTATGTATTATATTGATTGATAAGTGAACCCAAAGATAACCACATATGTGCCGTCTGCAGGTTCTACCTAGCCAAGCACAGTGGTCGCCAGCTCACGCTCCAGCATCATATGGGCTCAGCAGACCTTAACGCAACCTTTTATGGGCCAATCAAAAAGGTGGGAAGCTCTCATTCTTAGGCAGTGTTGCAATTATCCTGCATTTTGCAGCTTATCTCGGTAAGTTCTGCTGTTGTTGGTAACTGTCCCCATTCCTTGCAAGTAGTAATAATCTCATTCCACAGGAGGATGGTTCAGAGGTGGGTGTGGGCGGTGCCCAAGTGACTGGCTCCAACACCAGAAAACACATTCTTCAGGTCTCCACCTTCCAGATGACAATACTCATGCTCTTCAACAATAGAGAAAAGTGCACATTTGAGGTATGACTGTGGTACCACACTCAAAGACTGTACAGGGTCCAGGTACCTCACCGCATAGCTGACTGTCGTCACTGCCACATGTCTTGTGTCGGCACCCTTATAGGAAATCCAGCAAGAGACAGACATCCCCGAGCGGGAGCTGGTGCGGGCGTTACAGTCCCTGGCCTGCGGCAAGCCCACGCAGCGTGTTCTCACCAAGGAGCCTAAATCCAAGGAGATCGAAAACGGCCACGTGTTCACCGTCAACGACCAGTTCACCTCCAAACTGCACAGAGTGAAGATTCAAACAGGTGTAATTCACGACTTTTGGGAAATTCCAGTGTGAGATCAAGTCGGGGGAATATTAGGGTGCAATTATTTTTCTGCTCCCAACCGCAGGCCATCTAATGGTCATTTCCTAGTTTGGAAATCAACCATAGCGTGACCTTCACATTAGCAGTCATACATCCTGTCAAATGAAAATGTTTAAAGCTGTTTATCTTGATAGGAAGTGAATTTTGCTCAGAATTTAACATAAAAGTGAATGGTAGCAGTGTAGAAGTAACTTGAATTTTAACTGGTCTCCAAGAAGTTACTGATATCTTGTTGGATGGCTGGATGAACACCGCTTCAGTTCCCAAACCTCTCCTCAGTGGCACCCCAACCATTCCACATATAACTTTATCAGTTAAACACCTTGATGAGGTATTGGTTAGTCAGATATGTTATACTAGTAGCCGAGTCAAAAAATGCATGGGAATATTAATATAGTTGCAAGGCTACAAATACTGGGGTGACTAGGTGGTTTTGAAATGGCTAAGCGGACACACTTTGGCCAATGTAAAACTTTATACCAATGTAAAAATCATTTAGACAGTATTCTGTGGCAGTCCTGCACATTACACCTCGGGCGACAATGTGCTGCGATCTGACTCATACCATGTGCACAGTTGCTGCTAAACAGGGGGAGTCTGACCCAGAAAGGAAAGAGACACGGCAGAAGGTGGACGACGACAGGAAGCATGAAATCGAGGCCGCCATCGTACGCATAATGAAGTCCAGGAAGAAGATGCAGCACAATGTATTAGTAGCAGAGGTAAGCATGGAAGATTATGGGGGCAGTTACAGAGGGGGCTGTGAGGTCTGGAGCAAGGTATCATAGGGGGCGCGTGGAAGGATGGAGGCTTTATAGATCTCAAAGGAAATATGCAGCAGGTGCAGCACTAACTGAATAAAACTGGGCCATGAAATACAAAATATAGGTGCAAATATAAGAAAAGACAATTAACCAAGAAATGCGATGTGCAGAAACAGGGTGTGCAGATGTTGAGTACTGCTTGTGGTCTGGCAAACAGGGCCAGGAAAGGGACTCATTGCAGACTTTGATGGCAACCAGTAAAATAAATCTTGATCTCTTGGTCGCACTGTTGTTCTTTTTTTTTTGTAATGCAGTCTTTTTAAGGTGGTTTGGAGGGTAGTATGCGTGCTTTTACTCCTGTCTCCTTGGCTGATCTGGCTGCCCTGGCTGCCCTGTCTCTCATGTACCTCACAGGTGACCCAGCAGCTGCGCGCACGGTTCCTGCCTAGCCCCGTGGTCATTAAGAAGCGCATTGAAGGACTGATCGAGCGAGAGTACTTGGCACGGACACCGGAGGACCGCAAAGTGTACACTTACGTAGCATAATCACTTCACGCGGCACGGAAGAGCCCGATCCGGTGAAAGTCAGGATGAGAATTTCAGTGGACTGTTTCTTCGCATGGACAGAGAAAATCCTTTTAACTAAAGATACAAGGAAGCTGAATCTTTCTCCATTCAAAAACAGTAAAAAAAAAAAAAAAAAAAAAAAAAAAGTAAAACAAAATCCAGACATCTATTAAGTGTTCTATATAATTTAAATTGGGCTTCTGTTCCCTATATTTCAACATGGGTGGACCCGGGTTCCGGCTTGTCACTGTTTTACCCTTGTATATCAACTTCAGCAACAGCTCCTCGGGACAAATGTGAATGCAACACCTTTTTTCAATATTGTATAAAAAGAGCAAATATGAATTGCTTTAAAGACTAATAAAATTGTTGAAATTTCTCTCCCTGGTTTTAATGTTCATGTAAATGTATTTTTTTTGTGCTCAATAGCACAACCTGCTGGTCGAGTGGAAAATGGCCTATAAATCTGGTTTGCTGTTGGATCCTAGTGAGGAGCTTTAATTCTGGGATTGTGGAGGCAGAGGATACTTGCATAGCATGCGATGGTTGAACGAATAGAATAATTTACACAACCTCTAAAATTATATATTTTATTTTTGTTTTGTTGTTGTTGTTGGGGCATATTGTCAGTTTTATTTCCCATCGTTTTCTCCTTTTGCTCCTGGTCTTCCAGATGCAGTTCAGTGGGTTTAGGTCTTCTCGGGTGTTTAAAAAAGGAACCTCAGATTAACAGTGTTTTAATGTGTATAAATGTAAAATATATTGTACTCACTACTTTAAATGGATTGTACAAGGCCTTGTCTTCATCATATTAAATGTAGAAAAATGGAGAATGATCTGTTTATCTTTATTTACATTGCTTTTTCTCACCTTTTGCAGAAAGAAACAGTTGGGAAACCGCATTAAATATTTAGCCGTGACTGAAGTTCGTTTTTGCCGCTGGAAGTGTGTGTGGCGGGTGAAGGGACGGTGAGTTTACTGTGTGAACATTTCTGAAACAAAACTGTTCGCCTCGTGCTGATGTCTGCCCGCTCAGTCTTGAGCTCTGCGCTGACAGATGATTTTGCCTGAAAAGGCAGAGCTATGGTAGTACTTGCTCTTTCTTAAATCTGTTCTTTGGCCTGTTTTTTGCCCCTTTCTTTGCATGCTTTTATTATGATGATGTAAGTCTGTCTTCCCTGGATTTTGTGCATTTTTTGCACCTGAATGTTTTCTATATGTTTCTCAGAAAGAAATTGAAATATTTCACAAGCTGGCCAGTTCAAGTCCTTTTAACAAGTAGTTTTTAATTGTGTTAAAAGCAGTTCAGTGTTCAGCAATTTTATATATCTTATAATTACCACACACCGATGAGCCAAAACAATATGACCACCCCCACCCCACGAGCCGTGGCGTTTTCGGAGATGCTCTGACCCACTCGTCTAACCATAATGATTTGGCCCTTGTCAAAGTCACTCAGATCCTTACCCCTGCCTATTTCTTCTGCATTCAACATGTCGACCAATGTAACCATCTAATGTATCCCAGAACCATATGTTAAGGGTTTTAGTGTGTATAAATTGAAGATGCACTGTTTTTACTAGATAGTCAATACATAGTCAGTATTGTAGCTTCATGTGGGGGTGGACATAATGTTTTGGCTCATCAGTGTATATATGTGTGTGTATCTTTCACAGTCATTTCTTTAAATTTTAGGCAAAAGGGAAATCAGCTAAAACTAGAATGATTTTTTGGGGTCTTTTTCAGGGATTTGCAATAATGATGATGGTTGGGCTTGCTTGTTTGTAACTGCAGGTTTGTGCTGAAGCTGAACCATCTCTGTGGATACACTGTATTTTCTGTCTTTTGATTTACTTATCTAACATCTCAATGAAACACTGAAGAGAGAAACCAAATTTTAAAACATTTTTATTGTATTTAAATTAACCATTTGTCAATCTCATATGCATTTTGGGTAGCAAAATGGCAGCATTTATTTCCTTCCTTCCTTCATCAGCAGCAGACATGGTAGTGGTTCTGATTTTTCTATCAGGATGTCAAACATCATAGCATTATTGGAGTTTCTGCATTCCTAGTCCAACAGTGCAGGCTGTGTGCCCCTGGATCTGCAGAACAAAACCAGCACCTTCGGAGGATGCCACAAAAACGGGTTGTCTGTGTAAACAGCACAGAGGCCCCCCTCCACCTTTACCATGGTGAACATTCAGCCCACCACATACGTGTGCCAGTCATTGTTATCTGCAGTCTCGAGGACAACAGTACGCAGGTCTCAGAGTGAGGTCTACAGAATGCTGGATGAGATCAAGCTCCTTAACAGTCAGTAGTCTGCATTCCCCTTTCATTGCCAAAGGTGTGCATAATCCTCCATATACTTTCAGCTGCTAGACATGAAGGAATTGAGAAGGTCTGGTATAGCAGGTCTATGCTTTTTATGTTCTAGGTGTGCCAGGACATTTTCTGTGGATGCTGTGGAGTAGGGAAATCGCACGGGGGATTTTTGAGATCATCTTTGTCTGGAGGTATAATTCCCAAGCACACTGCACTTCTTCCTCTCCCAAATCATACCAATACCTGTCTGGGTGTGTCGCCTGTATTTTGTAATGAGGAAGCAAAGGTCCAGCCAGTTAGGCTGAGTTAAGTGGGGAGTAAGTTATGTTTCAGTCCATGAGAGTAAATACAACTTGGACCACATGAGTGCTTTGGAGAAATTGGTTTAGTGCTTAATATGGACACAATAACTAGTATCATAGACCAGGTAAGCATAGGTTAATAGTATTTTTGGGGTGGTCAAACAGGAGAGACTACAGTTTTTTTTTTCCAGGTTAATACTGGGCTTTGGGCTCTTAATGAACTAGTCAAGTGCACACACAACTTGTTTGAGAGGTCAGTCAGCGAGCCTGAATCAACTTCGATAACTCCTCAAGCCGGGTCATGAACTTCTGCTCGTGTTCCGGAGATGTATGGGTCCAGGCAAAGGGGAGGTGGGTTGGAACAGGTCTTCTATCTACAAAATACCAGAGAATGCTTCATTTAAAGTCCTCATGTAAGCATGGGAGTTCTGGGATTCTGGGTGTTTGAAGGAGTGAAGCTGATTACCTTGGAAGAAGCAGCCACTAGGCGAAGCGACGGCGGCTTGGGAGATGCTCAGCCACACGGCCGTGTCGGCGCCCTGCTCTGCACTGCGCAGCTTCTCTTGCATCGCACGGTGGAACTCCGGCATCGTCATAGCGATCGCTGGTAATGAGCCCCATGGAGACAGTGCAAACAGGTGTACAAGCATTAATAATAGCCATTTCTCCAGTCTATGGGCCTGACAGCAACCACTAAATGCCTTTGGATATGGGGAATGGGATTCAGGAACTGGGCAGGGCTACATGCGAGTATTTTAAATTTTTTTTAAACGCCCTCTTATACCTGGGGTATCAGCCCATCCGGGATGCATGGTGGAGAAGTGGATGTTGGGATGAGCCTTCGCCCATTGCTCGGTCATCACCACCTGCTGCCTCTTGGTCTGTGCGTAGACCATAGTCCCGTCAAAGTGGTCATTTTCTGACTGCAGGTCATCGCTCTGGAGCTTCTGAACCAGCATTCCTCCAGAAGATACTGTGATCTGGGTTTTCAAGTGGGGGGGGGGGGCAGAATATCTGAAGTATTCGAAAGGTATTTAAATTGAGGAACTGATTTAGAAAACTGCTGCACATTTAACTATGTACATACCACTCTAGGATCACTGCTTTTCTCTAGTAAGGGAATCAAACTCTTGGTTAAAATGTAAACCCCTAGAGAAGAGAGAGAGACCTTGTACTGAATACACAAAGAGCCGGTAAGAACCAAAGAGACTATATAATGAGCGATCAGATATTACTGTATTTACATTTATGAATTTGGCATCTGCTTTTGTCCTAAGTGACATACTAGTTAGGCAGATAGTACTCCAGTGCCAGTGATGATAAGGCTCTTACCCAGAGTGTTCGTTGCAAAGTTCCTTTCCAAGCCCTCGGCGTTTACCTCTCTTTGTTTCAACATACACCCCGCATTGTTGATCTGCGACAGATATCGTTTCTGCATTTATTTTGCATTCTGCCTACGCACAATGCAGCCTATATCCTACACGATTTCTCAACTACATAAGATTGCATATAACTCTGGTATGTGAAGATTGAGGATGTAGCTTAAAATTAATGGATAGATACAAGTTTATTTTAGCTTTCTTAGTGCTTGTTTGCATTATTAGTGGCGAGGTCATTCTGATTTGAGTTCTAAGCCAGCAGGCTGCTAGTGTGCTTGAGCTGTAGGATGTTGGAGTAGAATTACGATTTAGTAGGCATGGTTTCTGCAAAGCTAGAAAATGGATGGATGGGTTTCTGCAAAGCAACATACAACTGAGAAAGAAGAGTCTAAGTCCCGGAGTTAAGGCTCTTGCTGAAGCACCCGACTGTGACATTGCTCTGCCAGGTCTCGGATTCCAGCTGATGACGACCTGATCACAGGCATGGTGCCCTGACCCGCTGGGCTGCACGCTGTTTGCTACTAGAAGCTTACAATAATGTTTGCTTAGTGGCAGGAGCTGTATGTGGGCCTACCAGCACATTCAGCTGTTTATACTTTTTCTTGAAGCCCTCCGCAAATTCCAGAACTTTCTGCATCTCAGACATGTCCAAGAGATGTATATAAATTTCCTTAAACAGAAACAAAGTATTGTTTAAATCAGAAAAGCACACTTATTTAAAGGTCAAACATAAAACTTACTGATAGGTGTCAAATGGTTGTTTTCATGTGACCTTTGAATCTGCTCATGTGTATTAGAATCAGTGTCTGGCTTTTACCTTGTTTCCTGTCTCTTTGACAATGTCTGCTTTGGCCTTCTCTGCTTTTTCTTTGTTCCTACACACCATGTGGATTGTACCACCTGGAAAATGAAAGGGGAACAACCAATGAATTAGAAATGCACCTGACGTTTAGAAGAGAGTAAATGTTCATTACAAGAAGAGACTACATTCTTGTCTGTGTAACCTTAAAACCTGTGCCCCCCCCCCTCCCCTGCCCGCCAAGGTTGCAGACCCTTGACGCCAAACCTTTCTTGGCAATGGCAAGAGCTGTGGCCTTTCCAATCCCGCTGTTGGCTCCTGTGATCATAAAGGACCGTCCTGCTACTGAGACCTCCATGTCCTTATCCACAAAGTGCTTGGAAGCTGCTTCAAAGCCATTCCTGCAGCAAACAGTCAGGTATTCAGGCTTATAGGCACTCCCGATCCAAATCAAGTAGTTCTGATAGGAAAACACAAAAGGGCCCCTCCCCACCCCTTACTCAGAATATACACAATGTCATCTAATTTAACTCATTTTCACGTACAATATAAAGTGTTCTTGGTTGATACTTTTCACGTATTACCAGAATTTTTTTTGAGGAACAAAAATATCCCTATATAATTTAACTTCCCTATGAAATATATAACATCACAAGTTATAAATGTATGCGTCTGAAAACAACCAGGTCTCCAGGATTGTTATAAACTTTCCTAATGTACCTCCATCTACAATACTTTAATCCACTTCCAACATATTTAATATTTAGTGGTCTACACCCAACCTGTGTATTAAAGTCCCTGTAAAGAAAACGCGTGTGAGACATAGCGGTACGTTCCTTAGGATAACATGAGTGCTAGCATTAGCCTATATTGAATGTTAACACTACACGTTTGTAGCAGTCAGCTGCAAATCATTGCATATAAACCTTTATGAATAACTGTATGCATGTGTGTTGATTATTAGATGAAAACTACGCCAAAACTGAAAGCTTGAGTTGACCTCATGAAATTTAGCTTCTTTGATGGTCAAAAAGCAGAAAAGTTAATCATGAGAAATCTCTAATAGCCTAATCCTGCTGCAATTAAATGCCAGATTTTAGTCCAGGCGCGGAATTAGGAAGATTTCACTGGGGGATGTTTATGGTCTCATCCAGTGCAGCATCACCAGTTACATGAGATCATAAGAGGGGACCAAACAAAACACTTTAGTTTCTAGACAAAGGATCAAGGCCGTGCGATTGGCGACAAGCGGCTTTCTCAATGGCGGTATTGTCTGTCGCTCCTTGTGACTGCGGCGGTGGGTGGGTAAGCGCCTCAGATTATCCCCGGTAAATGAGCGCTCTGTTCCGGACGTTGTTTTCGCCGCCCGATTTGAACTGATTAGGTAAAGGTTACTTCAGAGAAATTAATTTCATTTTACGCTTTTAAACTTATGTCTACATTCCAATACTAAAAGAGGGTACAGAAAATGGATGGAGTGACCTGATGCAATATCAAATTGTTTAATGTTGAATGATCAACGCATAAATCAATAAAACTCACTATAATGAAGTGAGACTTAATGTAAAACAGTATTTTAATATTTTAACCAACTTAAGCAGTAGCAACACCAGCAACCTCTGGGACAGCATATATAATGTACTTAAAACAAAGTTCAGAATTATCAATCCCTTTTTCTACGCCACGACGATGCAGTAAAAAAATAAAACGTTTAACGCGTAACTGCTGTACAAAGCAAATCTTTCATAATCCAACATGAAAACTAGCCAAAGTGACAAAATTGTCAATGTAAAAAGTAACTGACAAGATGCAAAACATATTCAAGTGATTTTCTTCCTACCTGGTATATTCATTAATTCCCTTTAAAAACCAGACGATATTCCGATATACAGACATTGCCATACAGTCCTCCCTTGCCTTTACACACGCTCTAACTGTTATGAGCGAGTTCACGTGTCACCACTTTAGGTTTATTTTCGTGCATTACATGCTGCCATCTAGCGGTTGCTGTTATATCGAGAGACGGGCAAAGGGCAGGGAGCTCTTTATCACGCTGTATTAACCTACATTATCAGGCGTTTAGAAATTTAAAATCGAAGAATCGTGGATGATAATTAAATTACTTGAAAGTGAGTCTGTTTCCGCTCAACATTTTCCGAAATGACTCTGTGAACTTGCTTATTTTTTATTACTCTAAAAACCAAATAATTTGACAGTTGTTAGGCATTACTAGTCTTTTATCTATCCATCTCCCATAACCAAAACAGGGTAGCGAAGGGTACAAGGAAACACAAGCGCAGACAACGGTTCTCTAGAAACACCTCACTTAACCGCATGTTTTCAGACTACGGGAGGAAACCTTGCAAACTCCACACACACAAAGCCGATGGTGGGACTTTTGCAACATAATACATATTACATTGTCATATGTGACAATATATTGTTATAATTAGGCCTATATATCTTATATTGCAATTATATTGTCTTGTCCTGTATTGTACTGCTGATTGTCTTTTCCCCCCATGTCCCCGCCTTATAACTAATGGTGACTATCTTAAACTGCTTTTCTGTTGGGCAAATATCTATTAACAACAATGAGCCGTAGTGTCTGACACCTAACACACATTGGATGAAAAGGACACAGCCGGCAGCTCATACGCGAGAGCGCGTCCCCAGGTGCGCGGCACGTGTGCCAATCCAGCGCGTCTGCCCTAGACACGCAAGCAGTGAGTTTCCCAGGGAGGGGCGGAGTTTCGGAACTTTCTGTTCGGGGGATTCTGGGAAACTCAGATATGAGCCTGTCTAAGAGACCCAACCTATGTCAAATAACATACTGATTTCGGATCATCTTTTAATATATTTTTATCAGTACGACTGAGGCATTATTTCCGAAAATGGTAAGTCATTCGGAGCTTTTGTTTCAAAGAGGTATTCCATCCTGCTGCGCGTTGTAATTTTGCGCTAATAAATAACACCATTTCTACACCTGTTTCTAACAGGTGATCATTTTATTTTCTCTTCAGAAGTTTAATTAAGTTTACTAGTTGTTTTTTTGTGCGCTGTCATAATTAAGTTGACATTTCGGTTAGCAAACGTAAATGTTGGTGATGAGAATGCAGGTTATTAATATTGTCTTTCTGTTTGAGTTGTACTCATACCGGTCATACAAAGTTCTCAGTCTGCCGGAACAGGTTTTCTCTACGTCGCCATTCAGCTTTAACTTATATGACGGTTCAAATCTGGTTTGTACTTGTATTGAGGTGCCTTTGGTCAACGCATTTTATAACAATTTTAAAATCACTTAAATTTGGTTGTCTCCGAGGTTTGTTATTGAAGTCTTTATCTATTTACTCGTTGGTAAAGACAAGCATTTTGTAAACATTAAGTTATTCAGGGGACTGACCACTGCTGTAGATAAATATAAGTATAAATAGGCCTACATTGATTTACTTGTTCAGTTTTTGTATTTAATACATTTATTTGACGTCTTATTTAACATGGAAAGAAACTTATGGTTTCAGTGCTCGCTGATCATCTGGCCCTTTGAAACAATGCACAATAAGGCACGTCCGAAGTGGGAAGTATGCCCAGAAATGCCTGGTTCTTTGAAACAACGAATTCGGCAGTCAGCACAACAGTCGGAGGAAGGAGTAGGGATCTTGGCTTACATCGCTGACTTTTCATCGATCGCCTAGTCTAAACAAAAACTGGAAACTTAATAAATCTTTCTTACGTTTCAGAAATGTTGGGCCCACTCATGCCGGTACATGAGTCTTCGAACAGTCCTTACACCACATTGTGACTTTTTTAAAGATTTCTCTAAAGATTATGGATGTCACCAGAGAACAAGGCTTTGAAACTATGGTATAATCATTAGAATAATGGTCCTCATTTAAGTCTCTCATGCCAGCTTAATGACCACGGTCTAGCTGTTATTAGCAAGCCATGGTTCAGTGTCAGAGATGTGGAGACTGCTGTAGTTGGTTTCCTGGAAGCCTTCTCTGTTAATGTCTGTGCTTCCTGCCCCTCAGATGCGCTTCCTGCTGCTCTTCAGCCGGCAGGGAAAGCTGCGACTTCAGAAATGGTTCACGCCGCTTATGGAACGGGAAAGGAAAAAAGTGATCCGTGACATGACCCTAATGGTGTTGGCCCGCCCGCCTCGCTCTTGCAACTTCCTGCACTGGAAGGACCTGAAAATTGTGTACAAGAGGTGTCTAAACCTCAAAGTCTTTACAATGACCAATGGTGCCCTTTTCTCTGCTAGACAGAATCCACAGAGTGCCCTGTTCTAACAGCTGTTCTAAAAGCATACAGTAGTCCCCCGCGTATCTGAGGTTGATACATTCCAAGACCTACTGCGGATAGCAGCGACCCATCTGTGGGCCCCATACGTAATGTGAATTTTCTGTCTTTCCATATGGAAACTGATGAGTTATACACAGCAAGACATTACCAACATTAAATACAGTAATAATAAAGTACATTGTACAGTACTGTGCTCTTTCTAATGAAAGGGATTGTGACATTTTAGCCTAATTCTCAAGAGATGATATAGCAATGAAAAAATATAATGTATTAAGTGATGATGGAGCTATGAAAATCATGCTTCTTATACCCCTCAGAGGATGAGGGAACAATGAAAAAACAGTTAAATATTTTACACTTTTTTTTTTTTTTTTTTTTTTTTGGACCGCAGTAAACCATGGATAGATCTAACTAACGGAAGTTACTGAAATGCGGACACGGGAGGACTATTGTATATCTGAAAACTGCTAATCAGTCTAGGCAGCTAATTGAGCTTGTGATGAATGCTGTCCTCACAGTTGGTATACCAGCTTGGGTTAATGAGTACTTGTTTGTGGATTTACACCAGCTCTTGTAAGTAGAGATCTTTGAAGTAGGTATATTAGCACTAACATGTATTAGTAGTTATGTAGATCTGCCATTTGGTTAATCATGAAACGCAAACTAGCATACCCTACAAGTAGTCAATAGGAGGGAGAGAAATTGACCAGTACTAACCAGTGCTCCTAACCTCAGGTATGCCAGCCTGTACTTCTGCTGTGGCCTTGAGGACCAGGACAATGAGCTTTTGGCTCTAGAAGTTCTGCACCGATATGTGGAGTTATTGGACAAGTACTTTGGCAATGTAAGAGCCACGTTTTTGAAAATGTGTGTTGTATTCTGGCCTGTTCATAAATCTTATATTCATTTAGGTTTTTGGTATATATTTTTTTGCAGGTCTGTGAGCTGGATATTATCTTTAACTTTGAGAAGGCGTATTTCATCCTGGATGAGTACCTGATGGGTGGGGAGGTGCAGGAGACCTCTAAGGTGACTGTGGCTAAGTCCATTGAGGCATCGGACATGCTGCAGGAGGTGAGGCCTTTGGATCACAGTTTGAGGAGCTGAGGGACATAGCAGCACTCTACTCTATAGCCATGTTTCCTCATGTCTTCTCATGTCTACTGTTGACCTGGGTCATATATTTTGTAAATTTAATGACAGTATGCAATTATATGGATTAGTTCCTTTTATGATATTTTAGACTCACAGGTGTCAGTATGGCTCAGTGAATAGCACTGTTCCCACTCATCCCCGGGGTTGGGGGTTTGATTTAGTGATTCCATGTGCAAAGAATGTATGTATTCCTCCTATCACTTGGGTTTCCTTTGTCTGCCCTAGTTTCCCCCTGCAATCTAAAGACGTGCAGCTAGGCGAATTGTTTCTAAATTCTCTATCTTTCTGTCTGTCTACTTTCTATGTGTGTCTGTTTACTTTTATCTGTCCACTTTCCATGTCTCTCCACTTTGTCTGTCAGTCTGCTTTCTGTGTCTGTCTGTCTGTTGGTCTCTGTATGGCTCTCTTTGCATGTACCTCTACCTTATACTCCTGGCTTCCTGGGATAGGCTTCAGACCCTCGCATAGCCTGGTCCAAGACTGCTGGTTATGGACAGATGTTACAAATTTATCTCACTTGCTCACTGCTACCCTTTTCCTTTATTTGATTATTTAAGCTGGTAACAGATGGCATGGTCTGACACTGTGGGTGGCTCTCTTCTGCAGACTATGGAAGAGTACATGAGCAAGCCTGCATTCTGATGAATTGCCTGCAAGCAGCAAAATGAACTGGAGAATCATGCTGGTCAACCAGGCTGTCCTAGATAGTGTAGTTTTTTGTGCCGCAATGTCTGATGTGGGGAAACTTTGCTTAATTTGGACTGCAGATGCAAAGTGGATGTTCCTGTTTCACTGTCATGAATGTTTTTATTCACCTCACTTCAGCTCAATGTATGTGATGAATTCTCCTTAAATATGAGTGAAGAACTACAGTATGAGGCCAAGTGCTGGTTCTGTGAAGTGGGACAGTAGTTTTAATGAAGTCTGTTTTATATATGCATACGATGCTCTGGAAATAGGAAATAGGCAAATTATTTTAGAAACATCTGAAATCAGTATACAATTCTTTTCAGTAGTCCATTTGAATGAAGTTGTTTTGTAGGTGTAAATTTAGTTGTGATATGGTTTTGGGATTTTTATGTGATTGTTTTTAATAATAAAAGCTTAACATTAAATGTCTCAGTTTTGACTCTGGATATAACTACGTATGAAGTTTTAATTCCTGTTGAAATGTGATTTATTTTTCCCTTCAGATTGTAAGACAATTTAAAATCCTTTTTAAGTGCTCTGAAAAACTATTGGTGCAAAACTGTTTGTGTGGAGTTGTTGCAAACAGCATGTTTTTGCAGTCTGTGTTTCAAATCAGATCATCGTCCACAGTAAGAAGAAAATACCAATTAACATTTTATTAACCTTGAATAGTTTATACTTTATTGAACACACATGATGTACAGTTGTAAGAAAAATAAAGCTGGACAGATTATATCCAACACTTTTGTATCTTGTCCCAACCTCTGAATCAGGAATCATTGGCTTGTTACTATCAGGAATACACTTCACAAAGTCAGACACCACGAGGAGTAAAATCTGTCCTTGGTACACAAAATTGTGAATATTTTTAATGTACAAATTATGCAACGAGTAAATTTACTTTTGATAATTCCTCTTTTCTCCATCAGTATTTTTTTTTCCATTAAACATCACGACATGCATTTCTGCTACATCCCTCTGACTGTTTTATCGTAAAGATTCTTCAGTTGTTTCTCTGACTTTGGGATTAAATAGCTCATCTCTAGTAGCCTATCTTCATCAAGGCCTTGCGTTTGTGGTGCCTCGCCGGTGTATTTCATGGGTTTCCGTGCTTTCTTCGGTGAGCTTTTTTCATTTTCTGGTTGGTCAAAGTAATCCTTTAAGGCTGACTCATATGCCCCATAGTTAAGGTGCTCGTGTGGTTTTGGGGTGTGTTGGTCAGTCTTTTGCGCAATCTGCTTGGAGTTCTGAACTAACATTTTGGCAGCAAGAAAATTTACCAGATCATCTACATTGCCATCATAATGATCTTTTCCCTTGTAGGACTTGGATAGGATGTAGTTTGGTTTGCCACTAGGGGGAGTATATCTTGAAGGCAGTTCCCTAAACTGCCCTTGCTCTATAAAATGCTCTGCATTCTGCTGTTCTGGGCTCTCCAATCCTAGGATGCCAAGAATGTCTTCCACATTTGTGTTATCTGGAGTTTTGTCTTGCTTTTTCAGAAACCCTGTTTTAAACATTTTAGTTTCTGGCCTTTTTTCTACATTGTAGGGTACAATTCTGGCTATTTTTTCTTCATCTGTAAGTAGATCCTTAGGTGGTTCAGGTTCTAACTCAGCTTTTGGCATTTTATCAACTTTGGTCATCTTCCCATCCATCACTATCTCTATTAGGTCCTCAGGACGGATTTGCAGTTTTTGTGAGATTTCCATCAGTTTGTAAATGACTATGGGGTCTAATTTCTGCAGTAGTTGAGCTATTCTCCTTTTGTTGTTCTGTTCCTCGTCTCTCTTTTCCTCAGTTTGTTGGTTTTTTTCTAAGATTTTCAGCAGGTATTCATCCAGGAGTCTGCTGACATCGTCTTGGTCTTCTTGGTTTCCATATGTAGGCTGCATTGATTGCTTAGAGTTACCACCATTGCTATGGCTGTCCTCCAAGCTTCTGTCAAACTCTTCTCGGCTGTCATTGACCACCTCCTCCATCTCCATCCTCTCCTCCATAGGAATCCACTGCTCAACCCCAATTCCATCTTTGTAAGGTGCTTCCCTTATGCTGACAGTATTTCCCTGGTTGCTCCAGTCAAGTGTCTGGTCTTGTCCAAGGTTCTGGTGTTTTATCTTCTCCAACTCCTCAAACACAGATTGTAGGTTGGCCAAACTTTGTGGGGTGTACTGTAGTTCCGCAGCTTCATTTGCCCTCTTAGAGGCACTTCCCTGGGGTTCTTCATCCTCAAACATGAGCCCGTATTTCTCTGGAGGCTTAGGGTAGTCAGCATAATCTTCTATGTCACCCACCATTGTTTGTTCACCATCTTCCATGTTCTCTCTGTTCTTGGGGGCAGAATGGAGTTTGGGCAATGTCGCCTTGGCCTCTACCCTGCTCTGTGGCAGGGTCCTGAGCAAGGCATTCAGCCACTGTTGGTCTGTGCTGTCCTGACCTTCACCACCATCCAGGAGTTCTCTTGCGTCATCTTCTGTAATGGGCTCCTCTCCAGCCTGCTGCCGGAGATTCTGAATGTACTGTAATGCTTTGAGCATGTTGGAGCTGGGGGTGAAGTAGGGGTTGAAGTGTCTAGACTCCGCTACCCCACCATGCATGGAGGCACCCTGGACCCAGGGCTGCAGAAAGACAGAGAGCAGGACAGCTACTCCTGCCATTGAAAGCTTAGGAATGGACATCTTAGTATCACCTGAAAATTACAGTGATGATAACATAATTAGAATTCTCAGTCATCAACTGCTTTCTCCGAAAACAGAATGATTAGTGATACTTTAGTCATTCTTGTGGGGCGGTTTTTGCAAACATCCTCTTGCTCTCGATGATACATACCTGACAATCTGTCACTACCACATTTGTTAAAACAAAAAAGATAATACAGTACAGTCAGCAAATATATATTTATATGTATTGTTTCTTTAAGATTGTACGTACGTAACACTGCCAAGTTATAAAGGATTAATTTATCAGTGGTTCAAACCTTTCTTCATACTCAATTTCTCCCAGAATATGTTCTACGCCAGCAGTTTAAAATCTATTCGTAAATATACAAATCTATTTTAAACATCATTTGTAGATTGGGATCTACATTAGAAAGAAAAACATGGTACTACTAGACGCAATACTAGACGCAGTACAGGCGATTTTAAGAATACTTACAAAGGATACCTTAGTCACCTTTCATTCAATTATAATTAATATTTGTCGCTTAAAACTAATACTCGATACCAATAATGACACATGAATTCCAGCCTGATGATTAAATAGAGCGTATAAGTTGTCTAATTCCAGTTCAAGGACTGACAGCATCTTTTAAAAATGGTCTTAATTTGTTTAATAAATTGGAAGCCTTGGCTGTATTTACACAAAACAGAGCAAATGGCGAAATGTTTCCTCGCCTCAGAGTAAACGATGCACGGAACTGATGCTAAGTGTTTGATGCAGTCCATCTAATATTTGAAAAGCACTATTCACTGAAATTAAAATAAATAGGAAGATCGTTTATATAATTTATTATTTATTTTGTGTTTATAGCTACCAACTTTCCGTGGAAATCTGAACGAGCACAAAGCGCCGCATCATCTAATTCTGCGAATCTCTACATCTCTTTTAATTAAAGGCAAAAATAAAAATAACTCAGGAGAAAGAACCCGTAAATAATCCCGTTCAAATAACAGACATAAAGGCAAGAAAGCTCTGGACTGAAATCGCACACAATGATTTGTAATTTATTCATCGAATTTTTTGCAGCTTGCAACTAACATTGCTCAATATATATTGGCGTACTGCAAAAAGTGACAATTTTATTCGTTTACACGTTGAAGTGTTCCTCTTTTGTTGGGTAATTTACATCTGCTGCTGAATGACTCATTGGTTGTCAAGGAAACGGTGCGGATGGTTGAAATTTACTAGGTTATTAGCCGACATTTAAGAAAATGTTTCACATTGTGATAAAGTACCCATCGTTTAATGCACCGTGTTAGTGGGTAGAATCTCTCTCGCATTTCCCATTTTCTTGGCAATCCAAGTTATAATAAGTCATGCATCTATTCTACTGCGAAAAATGCGAACTGAACAAGCATCAGGTTGTGGATTTGCAGTCGTCAATACATCGGAGTCTCTCAGAGCAATCTTGATCTTGTCACTCCTTTGTAAATTAAGCGAACAGAAAACGCGTCCTTACCTTCGGAAGTGGCTCCGGCGAGGTAAGCCGTACCCTTCTGATTTTGGGTCGTGATCGTTGTTTTTTTTGCTGCCTTCAGGACCAGGACAGCTCCCAGTCATTTGAAGCGCCGCCTCGATCGTGCGTCACTGGGACACACGCAGTGCAGACTCCGCACGCCCAGCCTGTATTGTCGTGATTCTGGCCGGCCAAGTAGCACGGGAAAAATAACCGTGCAGTTTTCGTGGTCGGGCCAGATGCAATATTCCTACGCTTTAGGAATCACTGTAACTTCGATAACAAATAATGGTGATGACGATAGACGTATTATCATCATTATTAAATCATTATTTGATATTCAGTCCTTCATTCAGACTCACTTTTTCCCCATTTAATTCATGCAACGCACTTTCTGCTTGATAGAGAATGGTCTGTTCAGCGATCAGTCCAACCAACAAAACTCGATACTATGATTAAATTGCAAAAAAAATAATAATAATTTCTATTTGTTGTACCAACGACCTAATGTTAAATGTACTGATTATCTTCTAATCTTCTAAGCTTAGTCGGTGGGGGATAGTACTATGAATAATTTAGTGATTTGCTTTGTGTGTATGACTGCACATCTTATTCATAAACCCAAAAACTAATTCAGCTTTATTTGTACTTAACTGCACAATATTCGTCTGACTTTAAACATTCCCCAATATCTGGCACATACGTTTAAGTATTTTACTGCATTTATTGTATGGCTGTTCATTGGCTGTTAAACAGTTTGCACGTAAACGGGACGCAAACATTGCTATAAATCCAATAAATTACTGACTACTATCGACTTACTATGCTTTCAGTTAACACGTCTGCTAACGCGCAGGCGAGAGATGGTTAATACCATCGACGATGAGTCATAAGCTAAATCTGAATCACCGGGGGACATACTGCATGCGCGATGCAGAATTGATCCCAGATGGTTGTCATAGACGTTGTAGTGAGTCTTATCATGAAAAGACTATTTCTGAATATATAATTCTTGACGGAATGCATCGAACGTAGAGTAAAACAGGACACAGTGTCATATAAGCATGTTGATATCGATATTGTCTAATAAACATACCACCCCAGATTTATAAAAATTCTATATCCTTATTATACTGCTATATGAAATACATCTCAATATTTGGTCACAGATCTATATTACCATCTGGAGGATACGTCAGTAAAAGTATAAATGACATTAAATTGACTGAAATTAAAATGTAAATTTTATTCGCCCTTATACTCCTAAATGAAACACACACACACACACACACACACATATATATAATGCACACACACACCAGAATATACATATATATCATCAAGCTCCTGTTTCTGTCTCTAGGCCTAGCTATGTTTATGTTTAATTTTAGCTTTCTGCGAGCTGCACACGTTCAGCCACCGTTATCTGAAAGAGTGCCTCTGAACACTTTTAGTTCCAGTACCTCGAGATTTCTGTTTCAGTCTGAGTCTGGTATTACTACGTGTGTTGGAAAGAACTCAAAGGATCAGCGAAGACGCCTTCTGGGGGAGACGAGAGAGGTAAGTGCTTTGCCAGTGGTGCTGACGTCAACACACCTAGGGATTTGGCCTCATACATTTTAAGGGAGGGGTGCAGCAGGAATCAAGCGATATGAAGTATTAAATGGCTACAACTTTCGCTGCTGTCGTGCTACATATAGAGTCTCCTTCTCTGTATTTAGCATCTGAAATTCCCACTCCTAAGACATGGGCACCTGAACGGGGCGCTCCAAAGACCGGGGAAAAAAAAGTAGGATGCAGGGTCCCACCCCACCCCCAGGTCCTGGACCCAAATAGCAGTCCACAATAATTAGACGCTGACTCTTCAATCAGTGGAGGTCCTACGATAGCTTTTTATTACTAATGTAGGTAATTTTGCTTGTTTCCATGATACACATATTTTGTTCATATGTCTAAGTCATTTATTTTAGCCTCCTTTAGCTCCATTAGTTAAAAGTATGTTTATCAATCCGCCTTTTCATTGTTTAACTGTATATGTACCAGAATTATCATGGACCCAATTAGCTGCATCTATTTTTGTTTAGCAAGGTGGAGCACAGAAATGCTGGACCACGCAAAACAATGTGTACAGTATGTGTCGTATGTTTGAATCTGAGCTGTAAAATGTCAGACACATATCGTTCTATTTATTCATAATGTGAGGTCTAACTGAGACAGGAATGTCATACGCTCGGTTGATATTGCATAGAAAGGAGCCAGCTGATGTGGTTCGGGAATCGATCTAGGATGCCTCCTAGATACCTCCCTGGGGAGGTGTTTCGGGCATGTTCAACCGGGAGGAGGCCCCAGGGAAGACCCAGGACACGTTGGAGATATTATATCTCTCGGTTGACCTGGGAGCACCTTGGTATCTCACCGGAGGAGCTGGAGAAGGTGGCTGGAGAGATGGAGGTCTGAGGAGCCCTGTTCATACTGTTGCCCCACGACCCGGCTCTGGATAAGTGGCAGAAGATGGATGGATGCATGGACTTGTTATATGTACTTATTCTTATATTGGATTTTCTTGTCCTGTACTTCACTGCTGTTGGTTTTATCCCCCCATACCCAACTGTGGCAGAAAAATTTCACTTTATTCCCCGAATAATTGTAACAGTAAACCTTGAGACCAACTCTGTGGTTTTTCCTGCTCTCTTCCTGTCCATTAGCGGATCCTTCACCTTAGCTTGGTCTGTCTCAGGACCACCCTTCCCCCATTCCAAAGAGTCACCAAAGACGTCGAATGACGCATCCCCTGACGCTAAATAGTGGGTGGAGAAGCTTTCCGTTTGTTGGGTGCAAAGCTTCATGCCGTTGTGTGTCTTTTCAAGTAAGTTTTCCCCAGTGCTTCCCATCACTTAGTTTTCATTTTAACGGATGCTGTTTTCTGACCTTGGACTTCCGTCAATCCAACAAATGCAAGCCTACACTTAAAATAGGGCGTTCAATACTAAAACGAGAGGTAAACCGCTAAATGCTAACTGCTAACGTTACAATATTTAATTATGCACGTTTTGTAATACATTAAAATGCAAATGTCCGTATCCCAATTTTGCCCCTGCTCATAATAAGAAATGCAGCCCCTTGAAACTGTAAGCGCACAGAAAATGGAGAACAGTTTGCAGAATCCATCGAACGCATATAAAACAGGACACTGCAAGTATTGTGTAATATAAGCATATTGACATCGTCTAATAAACATACCACTCCCAATTTATCAAAAATCTATATCATTATATTGTTATATGAAATGGATTTCAGAATTCATAGCATTACATGTTTGTTCTACATAAATCAATGTAGTTATCCTTCCTTTTATGTTGTGGCTTTTTTCACTTGGCCGCTTCTCTCCCCACCAACTGCAGGAGGTCTCTTTGATTCCCTCTCTCTGCCACAGAGTCATTTATTAATGTTCTCCACCTACCCATCTGCTATAAATACCCCCAGCCAGTGAGTCATCAGTGCTGTTACCAGCCCTACATCTCTCCCATCATGCCTCGGAGCGGCTAGGTGCAATGTGGGTGGCCCAGGGATCCGGGAATCTGACGTGGAAGCGCGGAGCTCTCAGGCGGCTTGACCGGAATAAGAATACACAGCATGCCAGCATGCGCCGCCATTCTCTCCGCCTCCCGCTGGCGCGCTGTGCGCTTCGGCACCTTGCACATGTACTGTCTCTCTTGCAACCCATCGGACACGAGGCTTTACTCGAAAACGAATGCGATGAAGTCTGTCTTCCGGGAGGAGGGGGGGGCTAAAAGTTGTTTGTACAGTGGAAGATAACTTGACTCATATTCCTCTGAGTCATGTAGCTGATTTTGAAATCCAGCCTTTCCTTTATTATGTTATCCCTATATCGTTTTCAAAATGTTAATTTTCATGAATGAAAAATCAGCGGCGTTGTATATCTCAGTAGAGTAGGACTCTGTACTCGTGATCAGAAGGTTGCTGGTTCAAATCCTGTGGCTGGAAAAACGATACTGTCGTTGGGCCCTTCAGCAAGAGCCTTAACCCCAGCTGAAACATAAGGTGCAGGGCTGTGTGCATAATAGGTGTCACTTCCTGGTGTAAGCCGCGGTCTCTCTGTGGATTAATGCTGCAGTCTGTTTATTCTTAGTGCGAAATTGGGTAAAAAGCACAATTTTACCTGTGAAGAGGGAGCAGTACACATTTTTTTATTTATAATGTTTCTTACGTTTGATTGCAGTGTTAATAGTGTGTTATATATATTTTTTTGCTTTGCCATGCAATTTGTTTAAATCAGAGGTATGAAACATATACTCCCGCGGGGCGGAACCGGCCCGATTCAAGTTCTGATCCGGCCCGCAAGAGATTTTAAATATCGACATTTGTCATGCCAAATTACTTCCCCCGTCCGAATTCCTTCCTCCTGTCACATAGGCTCACTGTTAGGCCGATGACGCAATCATGATGATGCAGTTTCAGGGTACCCCGTAAGTTTCAAGTTCACCCTTACCGTTGCAGCAAGAGTTCACAACAATAAAATACCATTACAAATGTTTCGCAAAAAGTGTGTTTTTATTGATGATCGTTATTAAGGAATCGTATACATTTAGCTTGATACTACAACCGATATGTTTTATTAGATTATTAATGTTTATTTAGCTCCATAGCTACGTTTTATTTGTTATTACTTATATAAAATATGTTCACGAATGTTTGACTAAGTGTTAAAGGTGCGTTTTTAATAATAAAAACATAGTTTACATTTAACTTGATAGTACAACTAACATATCTTGTTAGATTATCAATG
Source organism: Mormyrus iriodes (assembly GCA_011763525.2). Lineage (NCBI taxonomy): Eukaryota > Metazoa > Chordata > Actinopteri > Osteoglossiformes > Mormyridae > Mormyrus > Mormyrus iriodes. Next base: position 17,781,939 of record JAAGVU020000043.1, on the reverse strand, counting down.
TATATTCAGATCGATAGTGATATGTTTTCTTAACTGGCATGATTTTATTTACCTCGACAAATCCAAATATTTGGCTGAAATGGCGATTATGTTATATAAGAACATAAGAAATTTACGAACGAGAGGAGGCCATTCGGCCCATCAAGCTCGTTTGGGGAGAACTTAACTAATAACTCAGAGTTGTTAAAATCTTA
>JAAGVU020000043.1:17730458-17745141 GCA_011763525.2 Mormyrus iriodes | reverse complement strand
AGCAACTGAAACTGATTAACAACCCCCTCTGCTACTTAACTGACCAGATCAATATCCCAGAAGTTTAACTGACTTGAGGCTATACTCTGATTAAAAAGTGTTCCTTTAATTTTTTTGAGCAGTGTATATAGCTGGGCAGATCAGACATGCTTAAAAATTAGCGTAGCAAGGAATTCTGGGAATTCCCCCTCCCCCCAAAGACCCTGAAAAGCGTGTTTGTACTGAACAACCAATATTGAATATTACTATACTTCTTGCTACAATTAAAGAATGTAAAATCAAAGTTCAACAAGTCCAGCAGAAGTGTATACGTATATAACTAGCGATTATGGTCTTTGTCAAAACAGAAATACTGCACTGATATTGCTCATATGATCTAACAGTTAATGGAAAATGGTTAGATGGAATTGCCCAGGTATATATATACACACACACACACACACACACACACACACACACACACACACACACACATATGCGTGTGTGTGGTTAGTGGATATGTTATCAGTCCCCGCAAACATTGTGAAATAGAAAAACTGTAAGAAAGTACAAACTAAAACATAAACTTGTATGCTAATTTTAAGAGAAAATATTCTAGTTACAAACATTTCACTTCTAAAAGGTACATTTCCATCTTCTAAAAGTGTGGCCCAAAATAATTATCTGGGCAGAAACAACTTGAACAGAAGTACATCATGATTTAATAAACAATCATTTGGTAACCAGGACCATGGCGGACGTGAGAGCTCTGTGTTAGTCATCTGTTTGATAGGCTTGCAGCGTGGCGCGGAGCGGAGCGGAGCGGGTGCAGGCGGGGGCCGGGACTGCGAGCTGGCTGTGCTGCGCCACCTGTGATGGAAGCGCCAACATGCCAGGTGTGTTTGCCAGAGTAGCTCAGAAAAGCGTGTGTCCTGATTATCTCCTCCCAATGCTGGACCTGGAGCTAAAAAGGGATCGGGGCAGATTTTCAGAAATATCGAGCCGTCGCCAGCTTTATTCTGTCCCCGCGGGGCTGACCTCCGACACCCCGGAGCGGCTGTGCGTCAGGGGAGATTCTCTGCGAAAGATTGCATGCAGGTAACTGTCAGTGAGCTGCCTCGCCACCTTCCCGAACAGTAATGGCAGTTATAAAACTTCTGAACAGATACATGTAAGGTTAATGATTAAATCTCTGATCAAAATGAACAAAAAGCATTTAACATTGGATAAATACAGTTAAATGTAATAAAGATCAATATGCTTCCTGTCCACACACTAAACAAACAAAGTAACAGAACACTGAAAATCCATTTTCAAGCCAGTTATGTATTAAGTTGAGTATGAGTTCAGCTTATGTGATAAACATTTGTCCAGCGTTATCTGTACAGGTAGCTTTTCACTGATTATCAACAAGTTAGCTGCTTGTTTATCATCTAAAATGAATAACCTATGTAAATCTAAACCATTAGCATAAAGGATTCTAGGGTCATCTGCACTTAGTTTCAGTACTTATAAAGTTTGTAAAAAATAAGCAAAATATAAAATATAGTAACAAAAATAAAATATAAATGTAAAAAAATAATTTAATAATTTTCATACGTTAAAAAATCCACTGATTACTCAGTATTAAATAATACCAATACATCACTAGTTCATAAGCAGATGATGAATGGAAATGATTATTTGGTAAAGCTTTACATTAACTGCATCTTCATAATGCCTTTATAATGCATTTGTAGGACAGTCATTGTACCTTCATAATGCATTTAAAGAACATTCACAAGCAGCATGTATGGTAAGTATAACTTAATATCCTAACATACCTTAACACCTTTAATATGCATTAATAACAAGCATTATATGACAACAAACATTATAATCTTAGAATGTTTGTTATTAATGTATAATAAAGCTGTTAAGGTTTGTTCGAGTGTTAAGGTACACTTACATGCTGCTTCTCAAGATTCACTGCATTGTGAAGGTGCACTGAATGTAAAGTGTTACCAACTATTTTTAAGTGAAAAATTTGGGTTCAACTTATAAAACTACAACCTAAACTATGGCTTTTAGGATTTCCAGGTTAACGTTAATCCGCAGGTCTGCCCCTTCCCACAAACCCAGTGAGCAGTGTATAGTACCTCCATCTGTTTGGCACCATCCTTGCAGTCACCCTCCAACTGTCCCCAAACTCTGTGACATTTGTGGCCTGGTTGCCATCTGGCTTTATCAGATCGTTACTCTTCTTGCCATCGAAATTGCCGCAGAGGCCCAGCACCCTGCTCTTGTAAGTGTATGGGAGGACTATCTCTGCAAAGTTGCAAAAACAGAATGAAGTTTGTTAATTTCTGTAGTGTTGCTTGTAGTATTGTACTTCATGTTCTGTCTTTTATTTATCTATAAATAAAAGTTAAACATCAGAAACACTTTCCTTTTTCCAACCCTTTAATACTAAAAACTGTAACATTATGGGATAATACAGACCCTCCTCACTCAACGACCTGCCTGTTTAACGACCTCCCGGACTTACGACCAGCTCTCCGCTCTATTGTACGCTGTGCAAGTATTTTGGTCATGGAAACGGCAGCACGGCGTCTCAGTGTCTCAGTATCAAGCATCTCATGTTGTGTTACCTTTTCTCAGTCTCAGTCTCGTTCCCGCTATTTTTTTGGTACATTTGAATAATTTTTGCTGATTGTGTTTTTATGTTCTGTAAAATGTAAGAGTTATGAAAATTAAAACAAAGTGATTGTCAAGCCATGCATCCCTGCCCTTCTCGTTCTCCCCCTCTTCCGCTTCTAACGAGTCACACCTGTGGCTGGTTTCTCTTGCCTCTCGTTTCAGCCCTCCTGTGACTCACTCCAACTGCCTCTCATCTGCGCCCTTGGGAGTCACTTATAAGAGAGCCTCCCAGTCCTGTGCTCCCTAGTCCGGTCATTGATATTTTTCTGCCTGATCCTCCCCTTCCTGTTTTGACCCCTCGTGATCCTTTTCCTTTGCCCTGCCCGTATTGCCTGCCTCTATCCTTACCCACGATGTGATAGCAATGAAGTTGGAGTTTCCTTTACACCTTTTCTTTATTCAGAATAAATAAACACGATTACCTGTATTAACAGTATGCAAACCAATGTAACGTATATTAGAACTGATTTCCTCTATTCTTATGCTTGAAATATCAGTAAGGGGCGGCACTTCACTTATTGACCAATTTGCTTAACGACCTAGTCGTAGAAATGAAACTCAAGTGAGGAGTGTCTATATTGCCCAAATAGTTTACAGCATAGACATCATGTTTGATATCTTCCTTGAAACTTCTTCTCTTACCTGCTTTTCCAGCACCATCGCACTCCACCAACAAGCCAAAATCAGTCCTCAGGAAAGTCCGAGATGAGCGCTTGTGAATCTCCAGCCCTTCCCCAGTGAAAACAGGCGGGAGTACCTTATTTCCATCAAGCTGTAATCCAGGTGGATGGACAGTAAGTGCCAAGACTGGATCAAAGCGGTGGACATTCCAAAGTTTGTCATTAAACAAAAGATTGATGTTGCAAATGCTTTTTATAACGCTCCTGTTATCTCACTTTTCTGTCAGATCTGCTTGCCGCTTAGGTATTGGTTTTCTGGTCGTTTAGGTGAAGCCTCCTGTGTTTGGTTTTGCTGTATTAGATTTTACCGAAGCAACAGCAATCAAGAGATCTATAGCATACGCCAAAAGTTTGCTGAAGTTCCCATGCTGTTTCCAGGAGGATTCCAGTACTTGATTTGTGTGACATCATTTACTGCCAGATGTTAGTTTAGAGGCTTGGGTCTCTTATGCTTACATGTTGCAAATCATTTCCTTATCACTACTTATATTGAATTTCATGTTTTAATCTAGTGTTTCCCAATCCGGTCCTCAGGGACCCCCAGACAATCCAGATTTTTGCTCCCTCCCAGCAGCCAAGCAAAAACACGGACTGTCTGTGGGTCCCTGAGGACTGGATTGGGAAACACTTGTTTAATTGATCACATGGCTCTCTTTACGACAGATAAAAGCGACAAGCACACAGTTGGATAAAAGTCTTATATAAAATAGCATATTTACCATGAGTTTCCCCTTGGACATTAACTCTATGGTGTGCTGGTACACCCTTATCTTGAGCCCTCTCAAACTATTATGGTCGTCTTCTTCACTGTTTCCCTCATGGTTGCTGTCTTCCTCGCTACTGTCATTGTTTTTTCCATTGCCACTGTGGTCATTGTCATCTGTCATACGCTCAAAGGTGCCTTCAACATAGACTGGTGGCAGTGTCCCCGTGTTGTACATAGTCTGGACCAGGATATATGAGTTCTTGCCCTCAAACTCATGCTTCAGGTCATCAAAGGTCTTGGTTGCTTTGGATATGGAGCATTTGCTGAACCCTAAATGCAGAAACCAAAGAGTGGGTGACAATCACCTGCGAATGCTCATCTAAGCAACTCTAAGAAGCACCAGCATGACATACGTGTTGACTTGCACCCGAACTTCCTGTCGTCATTGAGGTAGCACACTGAGTTACTGCCACATTCATGGTCTCTACAAATGACGTTCCCTTCCCCGTTCCTCCTCTCACACCTACACTTCTGGACACAGTGATCGGTAAGCCAGGACTCGTCAAACTGAAGAAACCAAAAGACATATGTTTATCAGTACCATCCCAACATTTACATTTGGGCTCTTTCATCTTTGAATATTCCTCATGTTATGCACTTACATAGTGACTGTTGCCCTTCTCGTGCAGGCACCCGCAGGCTGTGATGGGCACACATTGGCCTTGCTTGAGCACAAAGCCTTGGTCACATATGCAGCCTTGTGTACAGGAAAAGCTGCTGGGACAAATGGCCGGGCCATGAAGGGCTTCACACGTGGGCTGGCAGACGGGCACACAGCTGGAGGGATGGCTGTTAGCAGGGCATGCAGGTCCTGAGAGAGAGCAGTGTAGGAATGGTGACACTCTGTAGACTACAAATTGCCAAGATATGAACTTTCAGGTTAAAGTTAAAATTTAAAATTTGTGTCACCTGTTAGATTAGGTGTTACTGTGGTCTCTATTACTGCTGTTGTACTCCTTGTAGTTGATTCTTGTAGCTGCATTGCTGTTGTGGTCTCAGCCATTGCCCGTGTTGATTTTGTGGTCTCTGATGGTCCCTTTGTGAACTCTGTGGTGTCTGGCACCAGTTGACTTGACTTTGTGGTCGTCGGTGTTGGTTGTGTTAGCAGGGTGGTCTTTGCTGGCTGCTGCGTGTCAGCAATGTATACTGGTGGAATTGGGTATTGAGTAGGTGGCTCTATTGAAAATATGGCAGTCACATTAGACAGCTATTTGAAACACAGGTCACTATTGCTATTGCTTATTTCAGTTTAACAAGAGCCAGTGGCTTGCTCTAGTGCATTAAAAAAAACGCTTGTCATTACTAGTAATCTCACTCCCTTGTAAGGATACAGTTGACAAGGTTTAAACATTCTTCCTGTTAAGCTAATTTCTGTTTCCTATGTCTGCTTTCGCTGCCTGGAGTCCAAAAGTTATTAGTCAAACCTGAACATCTTCCAGAAGAAAGTGACACATCATCCAGTGCGACATCTGATCGTTTGTCTGTCCCTCTGCGACCCTCAATGATGATCTAGAAAAAAAACCATAATTACAATTATATGCAATTACAAATTACAATTTTACGTGATTTTCGTGAAGAGATTTAATTAAAAACAATATGCAACATCATATCAAGCAGTTTTGCTGACAGACTTACCTGGAACATTCCGTTAGTTCTTACTGCCACCTGCGCACCATGCCAGGAGTCACCCTGGTTGTTTCGCAGGGACCACAGCCTAACTGCTGTTCGATTCTCCAGCAGATAGATGGCCAGGCCCATGGTGTCAGCTGTGCCGTACATGTGGTACCAGAACCTCAAGCAGTACAGGCCTGCTCTTGGACACTCTGCACTTAGCAAACGTGCTGTGTCCCCATTGTAGGTGCCGCTGGCTTCAAGGTAAATGTAGTATCCATCTGTGCATATAGGGGCATCACATGGACCAGTTAATGTTGTGCTTTTGATTTTTCTGTACTATCATTTCAGTACTTAAGTCAAGAAGTTAACAACCTGACTCTGATTGCAGAATTTCAATGGCTACAGCAATGCCAATTGGAAACACTTTATATTCCTGGTAAATATCCTAATATTTTGCATTTAGTATAGCATGACTGATCTGACTCATAGAAACTGATTTAACTGCCCACCTCCAGTTGTGTGGTCAGAAGACGGGCCTGTCATGGAAGTGGGTGTGGAGCCTCTCAGCCTCGTCCAATCAAAACTGTCTGTCAACAGCTGATCCCATTCACAGAGGTTATCTTCAAAGCTACAGTCGAGCTTACAGTCTGCAATGGCAAAGTTACTGAGTTAGTGCACAAAACGCAAAAGCAGGATTAAAGAAATCAATTTAGCAACATGATTTATTGACAGATATTGTCAAAAATGTTGATTCTAAAACTATAGATGCTGCAATGCCACCAATAACAATTCACTAGTAAGTAAAACTTTATTTATAAAGCACTTTTCACAGACAAAAGTCACAAAGCGCTATACAAGTCAAAAATAGTCAAAATTTACAATACATGTACAATAAAATATATAATATGAATAATAAAAAAAACTAACCAAAAGCTTGTTCAAATAAGAAAAGTTTTAAGCCCATGTTTACATGAATCAGCTGAATCAGTATTTCTAATAAAATAGTGTGTAATAAAATCATAACTTGTAATATAGCCGACCTGAGCCACTGCATTATTGAATAAAGTGTGTAACCAAAATATTATGTTTGTAGCACACCTGGCTCATTGAGGACAATGTCAGCGGTAGAGTCTTGCCCAGAGTCGGAAGAGCCTGTCACCAGCGAGAAAGCGGGAGTAATGAGTCTGGTGTGACCTTTTCCTTGAGCACGGCATGAATCTCCAAAGGGGTGCGACACCCCCACAGAGTGCTTGTGTTGCGTAGTGTGTCATAGCCCCACCTGAGCAGGGTCCAGGATATACGGACACGTCATCCAGGGCCACGTCAGATTCATAGTTCGAGCCTCTGATCCCCTCAAATATAACCTGAAACAGAAAGTATGTTGGGGGGAAGGGGGATCTCACTGGTTTTTATATTATTATATGTGTGTTGGGGAATGCCTACCTGGAACTCATTCAAAACGTCCAATTCCACCTGGGCATGATTCCACTGCTCGCCCTGGTTGTTATCCTTTGACCAGATTTTGACCACTGAGGCTCCCTTCAGACGGTACAGGTTCAGAGCCATAGCCTTAGCAGAGCCGTACATGTGGTACCAGAACCGCAGGCAGATGGGGCCCGTGGCTTGACAATCCGGGCTGAGCATCCGAGCGGAGTCTCCATAGTGAGCCTCATCGCCCTCGATGTACATGTAATACCCTCCTGTGAATCAGCAGCACACACACACACACACACACACACACACGCACACACACACACACATGCCCGCATGCACACACACATGCACACAGGCATATGCATGCACACATGTACACAGACATTGGGACCTTAGTTGCAGAATCATAGCGGGGGCCATCACGCACCATTAAGATACTGAATATCAGCAATACTGTTCTATCTTGCATCCCCCTTATTGCATATAAAATCTGTTGGAAGATTAAATACATTTAAATAGGAAAAAAAATCAGTTAATAAGGAAGTACAGTTTAGCTCGCTCTTCTACGCAACTGCTAAGCATAATAATGATGCAGCAGACTCCATGTTACAGAGATATTCACACAGACGCCCAGTGGATCTGCTTATGGCGGGTATGACAGGTGCTGTCTCGGTATCTGCCAAAGGGTCTGTACTTGTTTATTGTGGCAGATTGTTGAACAACCAAAGATAAGACACCAACTAATGTAGGAACGTTGCCTAAAGGTGTGAGAGTATGAGTGAGTCATGTGACCTCCGCATGGGAGCCTTCCTCTTGGGGCCCTATGAACTGATCATAAGTGCTGGCACTGTCACGAAAGAAGTGACAAATAGACATGGCATCTACCAGATCTATAAACCATTATCCACCATAAATATAAACTTGCCTACTGCCAGTAGATAAAACAGGTCGCAATGAATGGCAGTGTTTACACTGTGAATGATAAAGAGGATACAGAGGGTATTTACATGGGCGAGTCATCAGGAAGTCAAGTTATGGAGAGAAGGCAACCACTGTGCTAAACTGCCCTGAACCACGCCAGTGTAGAAACTGCAGGTTTTTGATTCCACTTTCTCTGGGCTGAACGGCCAATAGGGGGGTGAGAGCTAGTGGGGGCTGGGGAATCACTGGAAAGCAGCACTCAAAGGGTAACAGTGACCTCGCAGAGGAAGTGCTGCTATAGAGAGAGGGATGGGGAGAGAGTGGGAGCCCTGAAGGACAGCAGTGGAGAGGCTTGCTTTGGGTAAAACCATCTGATAAATAACTAAATGTAATGGGATTACAGAGCATCCTGGAGCCCATGGGGGCCTAGATAGTAGGACACATCAAGGCATTCACCGTGGTGCCTGTTAGTTGCTGAAGTAGACAGAGACAAGAAGATGAGACGAAGGGAAGTTGGGAAAATGACCTAAGTTCTACATCTACGTTCCGTATCTCAGCTGGCCTTCATAGCTGAACGAGTCTGTATGTTGATACTGGGTTACTTCACAGTAATTAGGTAACAATTTCATATAGTCTATGGCTGAGAGAGTTGCTGTGTATGGGTTTTAAATGTACATAAAAATGAGGCCACAGCCCCTCAGTTTTAAGATAACATGTCCTGAGAAAATTGTGCAGCACAAAATGTATCTCAGAGGCTTTCCTCTGCTCAGTCGCATTCGATAAGGGTCTCTCTACCCTTCCAGGCAAAACCACTTCTATCAGTCAAAGACACCAACTTCAAAGAAAGAAAGGTCAGAATTATTTCAAGAGATGAAAGTGGTACTAGAAGTGTTAATAGAATTTTCAGACATGAAAGTATTTAATTAATAACCCAAAAATATAATAAGCAAAATAATTCTTATATTATTCCATGGCCATGTTAATCAGTCTCACTAGTAATTTGTTTCATAATTTTTCAGTATGTATTTAGAATGTTATTGTATCATAATTTATTTCCGTATTGCCATGATAGAGTCTACAGTCAGACTCTGAGGAAACTCAAGGAAATTAGCAGAGGAACATTACTCTGACGATTAGTCATGAGCACTGTTGGGTTCTGAAGTTATGGACATAAACTGATGTACTCATGCACTAGAATAGCGGGCTGTTTTCACGTTTATCCCTACATGCTACTTACAATGAACTTAATGGTCAGACTGCGATTGAATGCAATCAGTCTGGGATTGTGCTCTCCGTATTGGGTGATACATACCAGCACACAGTGCCTCCTCGTCATTACCCAATGTCCAGGGCGCCACTCCTGCCCGCCTCTCATAAACCTACAGCTTTAGTATCACTCTGTTTTTTTATTTAAGGATGAGAATCCTGTCCTTGTTCTGTGTTCAACCCATCGTGATGCTAATGCTCTGAAACACGTAACATGGCCACGGCTGCCCGAAAGTCTACCTACCCACAAGTATGTGATCTGTCTCTAGGATGTCTCCAAGTGTGCCACTTAAGTAAACAGATAAATGTATCCTGCGGCACGGTCCTCTGAGTCTAACTGCAGGGAGTCTTATCAGACTTCAGAGTCAGCTGATCACTGACTGTGGTTAAATCACCATCCACTCATTTATCTCTGTTTATAATCTGTCATTTTTCTTTCATTCAGCCGCATTTAGTTTTGTTTACCCATGTCCTTTTGGTTGATTATGGATTTAAAAAATTAACGTTCATCCATCCATCCATTTTCTGTACCCACTTGTCTTATTCACTGGGGGTCTGAAGCCCAACCCAGAAGCTATGGGCGCATGGCAGGGAACAGTCCAGGATGGGGCACCAACCCATCGCAGACAATTAAAATATATAATAAAAATAAATACATTCTTATGATTTTCAGTTGTTAGCAATATATCGTGTTGAGCTTTAGAAACATTTATGTTTCATGGGTGAACAACAAAGAGCTTCACAGCTCTAATCACATTAATCTCATTAATTCACCTTCGCAAAGTAAAATATGTCTCCTGCAGTAAGTGGTGAAAATCTGTAGATGGTACCCCCACCCCCACCCACGCTGCAGCACGACTACAGAGAGCAGAACAGACATGGCACATTCTCCTGGCCGTAACGCACAATGCTGCCAAAATAAGAAGTGAACGCCCGGAACCCATAGAGTGTGCTGCAGGCTAGCTCATTTCCACTACTGGGCCAGCAGACTTGGAACATCCAGCAGCTGTGGGGGGAGGGGGGGCAGACACTGCAGGTTAGCAGTGGGGGCAAATTAAAGGGGCAGCAAAATGGCCCCATAGATCAGGCAAGACAGAAGCTGGGCAGGAGCCTGCAGGCCGCACTCCATGGTGCTTTTGTAAGATTATTGCCTGTATCAGTTGTGTAATGCATTTAGTTATGTAACATATTAATATGTGTGAGGACTCTGTACCTAAAACATCGCATTGAGTAATGCCTGTATTATTCTAGCACCGAAACTAGCCTTCACGTTGTCATTATTCCTTTGTTCAATAGAATGATACTTTCCTGAGCCATGTGGGGAGATTCTCTGTTTGCCTACCCCATCTTGTTCACCATGAGAGATACACAGATGAGAGCAAGCTTGGGGGTCACAGTGAAAGGCAGCCAGAATAGATTAGAATACAACTTTATTGTCATTGTTTAAAAAATGTATAGTGCCTGCAGACCTGGGGGTTAGAGGCCTTGTTCAAGGGCCCATGCACATGTGACTATACTGCTGAAGCTGGGCTTGAACCAATAACCATCTGATCACAGCCCCGGAGGCTTAGCCCACTGAGCCACATACCTCCCCAAAGCTCTTTTTTTGGTAAGATGAATTAAAGTGTATTATGGTTCACAGGAAGGCCGATAGTTTTTAGATTGCACAGTAACTTTGTATGATGGGTATTTCGAAATGAAAGCACATTGAGTCATACAAAAGTGGACAATATCATTGTGTTGTCTGTATTGCCCTAATGCAGTGTAATTAGTGTAATTATTATTTGCCAAATTCAGGCACTCACAAAAAAAACTCAATAGCCACTCTCAATATTTTTGTTGTCGATAAATTTGTCTCTGATGTAACGATACGGTGGTTACGGGTTGTGATGCGCCGCACTGGTGATCTGTTTACTCACCCCCTGTGGTGTGGTCATGGGATGGCCCAGTGTGGTTGGAACCTGTTGATCCCTTCCATATTGACCAATCAAAGCTGTCGGTTATAAGCTGTTTCCACCCACAGATACCCTCTTCAAAGTTGCAGTTCAGGGCACAATCTTAAAGAGAAAGACAATTTTCGAGGTAGCTGAATTTAAAGTGTCATCTATGAGTTGAAAGAGTAAACAATATACCATATGGACAACCTACCTAACGGGGAAGGAGTGGTTTTGGGTGCATCGGTAGGTCTTTGTGTGAAATTAGCTGCAAGGATTGGAGAAAGAGTACACAATAGTACAATAAATGTGATCGGACTTATTATATCTCATAAAACAAAACACAAAAAGGACACTACAAAGGATTGGTAGAACTAAGAGTAATTAAGATTAATTACGTTAACATTAAAATATCCCAAATGTTGGATTAAGAAATATGGAATGCTGAAGAATTTCACTACTAATGATTAAGGATGATGATTGACCTTTGACCCCCCACGGCTCAGTGACCTACCACAGATGGTGCCCTCCCTCCAGTGCCCCAGGTCCACCTCCGCCATGTGGCAGGCTGCTGCGTAGGACTCCAGGGAGGTGCACAGCTGAGGGCCGTCGCCCAGCGTGGCGCAATAATCGTGGACACAGCTGGTCACGTATAGCTTGGGGGTGACAAACCAGTGGCAGGCCTTAAAGGGTTCCTCAAAGAGGATGCTGCATTGCTGGTAGCCAGTGTTCTCCAGCTGAATGTCACACTTTGGCAGGGGAGGGGGAACGGCCAGACACCTGCAAGGAGAGTAATAGGGCAACATAATGCAATAGGATGAGGTTCAGTTATTCTTCATGGAGTTTAATCAATCTATACCCTTGTGTACAACTATGAAGACTGCAAGAATAATTAGCTCTTTCTCCTGTACCGCCCCACATCGGCCCTGGATACGTACTCCCAGTTGGCATCTTCTGTCCTCCAGCTGCTCGCGAATTCATCCGGCCTGCTCACGAGCTCGCCATCCGGCTTCACAAAGTCGTCGAACTGATTCTCGGAGTACGTGCCGCAGAGTCCGCACACCTCACCCCTGTAGCGTTCGTCCACTTGCAGGAACAGCCGGTGTTCACCGTCGAACAGGAGCCTCACGCCGAAGGTGCTGTCTATTTCGACATACGGCCCTTTCAGGAACACTTTGATCTCACTGCTTGGCTCCACTGGGAGGCTGGCAAAATTGCCATTTACCTGTAAGTATTAATGTGAAAAATACATCTTTATACATCAAAGGAGGGTAAAGAGTCGATCCCATGAAGCATAGGGCATAAGTTTGGGGGGTGCCCCGAGATGGGAGGCCAGTTCTTCGCAGAATAGTCCCAAGAAAGGATACTGAAAACAAAGCAATGATACTTACGTAAACCTTGCGATGTTTCCTCAAGGTTATGTGGAGACTGTGCATGGACAGGGCCACAGAGTTTATGGCAGACCAGGTTGGGTTCCCGCGGTTCTCATTCCTCACGGTCAGGTTGAACTGAACCGTGCTGTGGCCACAAGTGGTCGCAAGGGTGTAGTTACAGGCGCCCTGAAAGTCGTACAGCTTGCCGTCGAAGGTGATGTAGTGGGGATCCCCAAATGCCTGGCAGGTGGCGGCAGACGAGGGGAAGCACCCGAGGATGCCCTCCCTGCTCTTGCACACCTTGTCCTTTGAGCAAGACGTCGGGGCACAGCGGATGTCGTCTCCTCCCACACACTGGCATTGGACTTTGCAGTCATCTTCCATGAACAACGCTCCTTTCTGTTGAAACGGCAAGAAATGCATCCCTCGGGAATCCGTGCAGTTGTCCCAAACAATCTAACGACCCAATGTAGTGCTGTGTGTAACCCAAAAGGCAAGACACAGAATGAAACCGTGTGAAACCGCGGTACCTCAAAGTGCTGCCCGTTCTTCCAGCAGCCGCAGTCGCTGGGAGTCACGCACCTCCCCCCGCTGAGCAGGAAGCCCGGGAGGCACTCGCAGCCCTCTTCACAAGTCCACGGGCATGTCAGGGGGGTGTCCAGGGGCGAGCAGGCCGCGGGACAACCGCTGGCACACGGGGTGTAGTGGCTGTTATTGAAGCACGTCATAGCTAAGGAAAGCAAACCCCCCAGGAAACTGATCAGAAGAGCTAGATGTGAGTGTAGACGTAACTGCAGAAAATGATTAACGGAGAAACTAAGCTAGCTAATTCAATCTGTCATTGTCAGAGTAAGTCATCACTGTGTATCACTCCCACATTGTAGCATTGGACATGTTTAAGTGGTTTATGAAATTCAATCACCACAGGTTGGGAAATTCTGGGAAATGACTTACGACAGACGGAAGAGTTTCTCCAGGCTTGAAGTTCAATTCCAGCTGTATGGCAGGCTGAGGCATAGGTCTGCAAGGCACTGCACAGGGTTTGGGGGTCTCCATGGGTGGAGCACATGTCCAGCACACACATCCTGAAGTGGTGCTCAGCGCTGAGAGTGGAGGAGCACGCTTCAAAGGGGCCGTCCTGGGACATCATGATACCACAGCTGGACTCGCTCTCATACTCTGCCTCCTCCTGCCGGAGGCACAGCTGAGGACGGAAGGAAGTCTCGCAGGTGGCATACTCCCTTTGCCAGCTCCAGTCAGCATTCAGGGCCTGGGGGTCACTGGCTCTCAGATGTTTGAAGTTCCCACAGAGGCCACAAATTTTGGGGTCATAGATGATGGGTAGTTTCACTCTCACTGCGCCGTCAGTGCTGAATGACACCATCAGCTGGAAGTCAGTTGTTAAGGTAATGGCATGTTCACCCGGGCGGATTTTCATCAGGTCTTCTTCCAAACTGAATGGGAGTATCCTCCAAAGCCCATTGACCTTGAACGTGAAAGTAAAGGGCGTCAAGTGTTCACCAGTAATAATTGGTGTGAAGTGTAAGTCAAAACCACCCAACCTTTGCCACTTATCTGGTACAGGGCCATAGGCAGGACGTTTATTGCAGGAAACAATGAATACACTCTTGATAGGATGTTAGTTTATTGCAGGGCACATCCAATAGATAATTTTGAGATGCTAATAAGCTTAACTTTTAACTGTTAGAGGTTATCCTAACCACATGTGAAGAACATGCAACCCCCAACCCTGGGAGGCAATAATATGACCCACAGTGACACCTAAACTGATGAACAAGAAATGGAAGTTCTTACTGTATCACTGTGTACATCTACACAGCTCTGGAAAAAAATTAACAGACCACAGCAAAATATTCAGTTTCACTCATTTCTCAGTTTATGGGTCTGCTTTTTTTTCAAACTGCAGCCTGCTTCTTCCCTGCTTCTCAATAATGAAGGGCTTCTTCCTTGCTTTATGGGTCTTCAGTCCTGCTTCTTGGTGCCTGATACAAACTGTCCTAGCAGTGCACTTCACAC
>JAAGVU020000043.1:17708026-17730358 GCA_011763525.2 Mormyrus iriodes | reverse complement strand
CTGCTGTCTTAGAAACTTTGAGCCTGGAAGCAGCCTGCCTCGCAGTGTAGCCTTCTGCCAGCAGAACCAGGATTAAAGCAGGATTTAAAAATGCAGACTTTTTTAAAAATATGGAGCGGTGTCTTAATTTTTCCAGAGCTGTATAATGATGAGAATTGATCAGCTTCACATTAGCGGAAAAAGGCATAACACTCACTATGACTCTGCGCTTCTCAGCACGCAGCATGGAAACCTGCAGGCCGTACAGCTCGATGTTGACCTGCTGAATGGCCAAGGCTGACCTGTTGGACTCTTGCTTATTCTGCACCTCCACGCTAAAGTAGGGCAGGTTTACGGAATCGGCACACAGCTTTGTCAGGATGTAGCTGCAGGGGCCCTCGAGGCGGAACCCGGCCCCATCCGCACCCTTTTGCTGGGGGTCCGTGTGCACACTGCAGGTGCTGTATTCGGGGGAGCAGCCCCGCTCGCCATCGTTAACCTCACAGGTGTGCTCCAGGGGGCAGGCAGCTGGGAAGCAAGCCAGCCCATGGCTGGAACAGTGGCAGCGGGTGCTACAGGCAGAATCCGCCCAGAACTCAAGGCCTTGGCTGCACTGTTCTCCTGCTCAGGTGCACAGAAAGCAGTCAGTTCACTTAGCAATTGCAAAGAACACCCTGTGCCCAGACAGATAGCATGCATATGAAAGCACGCATCCAGTTTAACACAAGTTTAAATCTTTCGAATTTAAATTGCAAACAATTCATTGAATCAACAGTGCGGCCAAGGCTATTTAATGGATCTGGAAGGACTATGGAGGAGCCTCTCCAGGTCTAGGCCTCAAGCTAATGCAGCACAACATGACACCTACCACACGGGCCGCGCCGGATCCCTACACTGTCGATCGCCGCGGAGACACCATCAGACGTGTCCCCAGTAGCCTCAAAAATCACCTGCCAGGAACCACATTGGACACATGACATAACGCTGTCAACAGTCTGTCAGAAACAGAATGTTTGAATTCTCATTATCAATATGAATACAAAGTAGAATTTAAGTGCTGGAATTCACTCTGTCTGGTCCACGAACTAAGACATATGCAGTCACTTGTATAATAATTTGCGTGAGATTACCTGAAAGGCAGTTTCCTCATCATAGCTCATTGGGATAAACACTTGTTTCCAGGAGGAATCCATACTGCCCTGTGATCTCCAGCGCTCCCGTTCCCCTGAATCATCCTGTATTATCATTTTTAGATCTGTGCTGTTCTCTCCGGGCCTTTGAAACCAGAACTCTATACACATGTCACCTGAGACGTTGAGGACGGTGCTGGTGAGGCGTGCGTCCCCAGACAAGGACAGCAGGCCATTCTCTGCGGGGAGACAGAGGGACTGTGTGTTTATGTGACCGCTACACTGAAGCGAGCGCAGGAACACTCTGCTGCTCATCATGCATTCATCATCCTCTGGTGACAGATTGCTCTCACGGCTGAGCGAAGTATCCTAGTGGTCGTATACCTGGATTTCTCCATCTGTGATTCCCTACTTCCTGATCAACAGCGTTTGAGAGTATCGGGTTGTAAAACAGGCTCAAACAGAGTTGAAAGTACAGTTTTGTTGGCAAAATGCTCTGTGAATCAAACGTGAGCTACTTCTCACTCTCGGAGGCTATCGCAGACAAAAAAGGCCCAGAAAGTTTGATAGCCATACTCATAAATTCTGTATTGCTCTGAATTTCTCGTAAAGTGTTTTGCAGTCATATTTGTGGCATGTGATGTAGTGCTGTAGATCGGACAGAAGGGTCAGTACCTTGTGCCGGCGGAGTGCTAGCCTGCCCTTTGGGAGTCCAGCCGCATAGCAGAGGCTCACTGTCGTCAAAGGAGCATCTCATTAAATAATCTTGAGAAATTGGAAAGAAATAATGGGATTCAGTTAATAAGTAGTGGTCACCTGAAGCCCTCTGTCAGGGACTCTTTCTGTTCTGGACTACTCTAGCGGGAAATCGGTGGTATAGAACTCTGCACGTTAATTAGTGTCAAAAAACGGACAAAGACCTTGTTGTATATCTAGTCAATTTCAGGGAACCAAATGAAAACAAAGTGTATTGTATAACTATGACAGAAGCAAGACACCAACTAGTACTATCAACGAGCACAAACATATACAGCTGCCTGTCATTATTTTTAATTCTGTTGAACTTTTTCCTTGCACAAAAAAACACAAAATAACACATTTTCTATTATAATTTTCTATAAAATGCTCATACAGACCTGCGTTTTGTTTCCAGCCTGGAAGGACGACAGAGGAATTGATGACATTGGTCCTGTGAGCGAAATTATCACAGAAAAGTATATATGTCAAAATATATATAGTCTACAGTACTCAGGGCTGAAGGAGATATGGAGCCTAGTGAGGAAATTAATGTGAAAAATGTCTTTTCCATTTGCCACAGTCTCTTGGCATATTTAATGTAAGAGAACATAAAATGGAACGGGAATTACCTGTCACTGGATTAATCAGCCGGGGCAGGACACTGTAATGTCACAATGAGTTTCTTTCTGGGTTTGGATCAGAGAGGGGGGTCAGAGACTCACCTCACGCTGGCGGCCGTCCTGCAAAGGCAGGCGCTGGCGGTGAGGAGCCAGAGTGCGAGGGGCACCTCCATGTGCTCAGCTGATCGGCAGCGTGTGCTGGGTTCCGCAGGGCGCAGCGTGTGAAGGGAGCGAAGCAGGCGTCTGAATTTCACCACCCCATAAAACCGGTCCCAGGTACGGGGGTGGGGATATCGGCTGCTGATATGGCCCGTCTGCCAGGTGACAGCACTGCAGTACTGAAGCTAATCTGTTTTTTTTCTTCTTGGAAATTTTCCTGGCAAACTATGAAAAAGGCACACTGCGTGGGAGAATGGAGCAGAATCACACAAACACTAAATACTGATCATTAGTGGACCCAGATTCATGCACAGCCAGTAAAAGATTAAATCTCCTATTTTATCAATTCCAGTTCTGTGCCTCCTAAGGTGTAACATTCCTTAATTAAAAAAAAATCATTTATCATTATCTTTGACATCCTTGACAACCTTTTGATGGCATTGTGGGTACTTCAGCCAGTTAGGGATCTGTTCCCGAACCCAGAAGATTGTAAGCTTGAATCCCATAGTCGACAGAATAATCATGTCACTCTGAAGGAGTGCAAGACTTGGATGTGTGAGAACCTCCCGATATTCCCATGGGGGTAAGCAAAGCACTGCCATTCCATCTAAAATCATACATTTTCTAAATGGTGCTACAAATAATGCCAAATGAATCAGCAACGTCTAACGGGCAATCTTTCCCACAATGGTAGAAAGGCCACGGGGAAGTTAAAACTTCCCTTTTAGGTTAATGCTTAAGAGTTTGCTCCCTGTTGTCAAGGATCTGCACATAATATTTACTGCCACACTGAACCATATTTCTTACACATGTAACACATTGATCCCTTGGTGCCAGTTGAGTCATTCAATGGATTATTTATGAATCTGCAAACTGTAGAAATCTTAGTCCAGAGACATCTAATTCTGAGACTGTTAATCTAGCAGTAAAGCACTATATCTCTTTCTGCTGCACATCTTGCACCTCAGTAACTATATATATATATGTCTTGCTAAGGGAACATCTCCTTAACTTTTCATTGGATGGTACTCTTAGAAGACAGCTGGCCTGCCATTGTAAAGGCAGGCCAGCCTGGTACCCCCAGGCCAGAATAGGATACCTGCGGCAATAGGAGGTCCTGAGTCCTGAGGTTCTGTCACCTTAAAGTTCTGGAAAGTTCATCAGCAGGAGAACCTGAATGTATCTTCACATATCCTTAACTGGGCCTTTACATTGGTTTTCAGTAATAAAAGAAATGATATAAACAGATGGGAGTGTGTGTGTGTGTGTGTGTGTGTGGGAGGGGAGGGAGATATGTTTTCAGGTATTATTGTCAAGGAACAACACTGACACGAGGGGTCTGTGTAAAATTATTGGGCTTGGATCCATAGCAAACACTGGGATTGATGAGTCCCAGTGCTTATCAGGCTGTGGATTGATCCTGCTTGCATTAAGATAAAATAACCTTTAGGAATCGATTATTGAGCTCATTTGGGGAGATTCTGTGCATCCTGTCATTGCTAATGCTGAGCTGTGTGACCCATGCCATCCAGATGAGGTTTCAGTGAGATTTCAGCTGGAAGAATTCAGAGGTGCCAACACTGGACTCTTATTTTGTCTGTTTGTACTCATCAAGAGACAATTCGCAATTAATATTCATATTTTTATTATAAAAATATTTGCTGCTATTGCTTCCACTGTGCTTACTATTGTAATCCGTACTCATTTAAAGGTCAGTGGTGCCTTAGGGATGCCTTAATGAAACATCTCAATTAATGATGCTTGACTGATTATTGGAATAAGGAAGATGTTGCATCTGCTAACAGATAAAGGATGCAATTAGGCTTGATTAGTAAACAATCAGACGTAATCATGGGCACTTTCTTCATTACAGATGTCAGCACACAAGTCAAGGAGGCAAAGCATGAAAAGAAAATCTTGAAGTTTGGAACATCGGTGTACATCACCCCACCCTCAGAAGGACACCAGGCAGTAGTGAGATGAATACCAAGGCAATAAAGTATAAACTACTATTCACTAATAAGGACATTAATACTTGTTTCAAATATGCTCTAGAATTATCTTTAGGGAACAGTGCCCTCTAGACTCTGTGTGCAACTTTTCGGTCAGTTTTATGTGGTGAAAGTCAAGAGCTCCATTCTTTAGCAAGAACCTCCTGCCAGCAGTCAAGCATGGTGGTGGCAGTGTCTTGGGTGTCAGAAGCCGTTGCTACATTGGGATTTGCATGACTGGATGCATGATTTCTGCTCAATACCAGAAAATTTCACAGGAATATGTGAGGACTTTGTCAGCCAAGCCTGTAGAAAATTACTCTGGCTTAATGTTCATTCACAGGAATCTTATTTTTAGAACAAGTGGTGGTCTTTTTCCATTTCTGCATTTCACTAACTTATTTTTGCAAGTAAATCATTCTTCCAGCAGAATTGGTGTGTAGCGTGGTGGGTCAGTGATCTGTAACCACGTCCAGCAGGTTGTGGGTTCAAATCCTGTTGCAGGCAGCGTTAAGATATCCCTGTTGGGCACTTGAACAAGGTCAATAGCCCACACTGCTCCAAGGGCACTGGATGACCCTTCTCTCTCATCCTTGTTTGTATGTTGCCTTGTGCCAAACTAAATAGTTAAATGGGCTAGTCACACTATCATACAAGTGATTGACTGGACACGCATCCGGACCTCACAGTCTATTAAAGTATTCCCCGACATAATTTGGTTTTGTGATTTATGTTGCATAGGCTGTTCTAGCCCAGTTGCACTCCGAAAAGTGCCTCAGAAAGTAGGCCAGAGCTTCGGACAGCCTGCTGATCGATGGCCATCTCCGCACTTTTCCGTGCACTTTGACCCGGCTTGTTTCCGGGGACAGAGAGTTGCCCACGTGACTCGATAAGACATCACAGCGCGTATGCTGCAACATTCCCTCCTCTGCTGGCTGTGAGATCACCCTTTATTGAGGTCCAAAGTTCATTTATAGTAATATTAATGACTGGGCAACACAGAAATAAAATTATGTGAAAGCCTGTGGAGGTGACGGACTGAAACCTTTAATGATTGTTCATCAGGTGGCTGTATCATCAGCCCCAGCATCTTCATCCCAGGTCACAGGGACAGCATTCCTTTATCTTGGCAGTCTGAGAAGATATAATGCAACAGAATCCTGCTGAGCTAAGCCATCGGAAAGCGTATTTAAAGAAAGCGAGCAGTACTTCTACGGGGCTGTGCGATATTCCTGATAGTGGAGTTTGTAGCTAATGTTAAACATATTATGAATGTATAAAATTACTCACTGTACACTTTGCACAGGATCATTGTAAGCAAGGATCGGTTACCTGTTCGTACACGGACAAACTTATGCATCCGTGGATAAAGCTGTGTGTATATGGGGTACATTTTTAAATACCATATCTGTGGTAAAAACTTTTTGTTCACAATGGACAGCAGAATCAGTCATTATGTTGACCCCTGATTATAAGTATTTTATGGAAGAAAGAATCAGAAAGCATGGGGCCTGATTTCCATGTCTGGCGAAAAACCGGTCTTTGTCCTTTTAACCGAGGCAAATATTGACAACCTTATGTAAGCAATTCCAGGCATCTCCAGCAGGGGGCAGCATGCCACAATATACATGAACTGTTCCACAGTCCGATGAAATCAAATCTCTTTGGATATCAGGGTCTGGTAATTTTGAACACTTACTATTAATATATCCACTATGGGAAATATAGTGGTTTCAGCATTTTTACTGAATATCTTTCATTTATTGTAATTTTAGATATTAACAAATGTCCATCATCTACTTCAAAATCCAGCCCTTCTCTACGCATTTTCTTGGGAATTTGAGTAAACGTGAGCTGCAAGGCTAAGCTGATTTTTTTTTTTTTTTTACAATCTGTGAGACCCACTTCAACTAGTTTGAAAAATTGCATAAAAATGTAACAGAAGTGAACGTATTGAATACTTCCCATTTGACAGTTTACATCATTTACTCCTGATTGATGCTGTACTAATGATGAATAGTTTCTGAAGTGATGGCAAGTAGTCAGCTGTACTCAAAGGAATTCATGCTGCTGGTCTCCTACATTAGAAAATCATGTAATAATGACACCACCTGTTTTCATCTTGCATACAATAAGAAGTGGAAGGGCAGACTGCCACAACAGCACCAGGAATGGAATATGGGTGATCAGTCTTCTAATTTTGATTTGACTACCAGAATTTAGGTAACACCTTGACAAAATATTTAGCAGTTTAAAAGGTTTGGGCATTGTTAAACTCTTCTGCACGATTAAAAGAGCTTCCTTCTCAAGTGCTCTATCTACAGTATATGCACTATATGGACAAAAGTATTGGTACAAACCTCAATTAATTCAGGTGTTTCATTCAGACTCACTGCTGCAGGTGTATAAAATCAAGCACCTAGCCATGCGGTCAGGTTTACAAACATTTGTGAAAGAATGAGTCGTTCTGAAGAACTCAGTGAATTCAAGAGTAGTATTGTCATAGGATGCCACCTTTGTAAGAAGTCAGTTTCTGAAATTATTTCCCTGCTAGATATTCCACGATTAACTGTAAGTGGTATTATTGCAAAGTAGAAGTTTTTAGGAACAACAGAAACTCAGTCACGAAGTGGCAGACCACGTAAAGTATCAGAGCAGGGTTGCCAAGTGCTGAGGCACATTGTGCATTAAAGTTGCCAATGCTCTGTTGACTTGGTAACTGCAGAGATTTGAACGTCCTCTGGTATTAACCCCAGCATGTAAACTGTGTGCCAGGAGCTTCATGGAATCGGCTTCCATGGCCAAGCAGCTGCATGAAAGCCTCACATCACCAAGCACAATGCCAAGCGTTGGATGGAGTAGTGTAAAGCACACCGCCATGGGACTCTAGAGCAGTGGAAATGTGTACTGTGGAGTTACGAATCATGCTTCTCTGTCTGGCAGTCTGATGGGTTAGTCTGGGTTTGGCGGATGCCAGGAGAACGTTACCTGCCTGACTGCAATGTGCCAACTGTAAAGTTTGGTAGAGGAGAGATAATGGTATGAGGTTGTTGTTCAGGGGCTGGGCTTGGCCCTTTAATTCCTTTGAAGGGAACTCTTAAGACATTTTGGACAATTCTATTCTTCCAACTTTGTGGGAACAGTTTGGGGAAGGCTGTTTTCTGTTCCAGCAGAAAGCAAGGTCCATATAGACATGGTTGGGTGAGTCTGGTGTGGAAGAACTTGACTGGCCTGCAAAGAGCCCTAAGCTCAACCTCATCGAACACCTTTGGGATGAACTAGAATGGAGATTGTGAGCCAGGCCGTCACGTCCAACATCAGTGCCTGACCTCACAAATGCTCTTCTGGATGGATGGACAGAAATTTTCAAAGACACACTCCAAAATCTTGTGGAAAGCCTTCCCAGAAGACTGGCAGCTGTTTTAGCTGCAAAAGGGGGACCAGCTCCATATTGATGCCTATGGATTAGAATGGGATGTCATGAAAGTTCCTGTAGGTATAACGACCAGGCGTCCCAATACTTTTGAACATATAGTGTATGTCTATGTAGAACTAAAGCATCTGTACCAAGAAATTGCCAGTTAAACTGACCCGATGTGTATAATCATCAATAAGCACAACACTTTCACTACACATTTGCAGGTATACATCCATACTGGCTAATCTCACATCTCAAATCAACAGCAGAACAAAAAAAAACCAGGAAGCCTTCCGGAAGAAAGTAACTGGAAGTAATAATAACGAGACAGCAGGATCAGAGCAAGACTTATGCCGGAGAGAAAGATCAAAATTTGCATTCTTCAAGATGAGGTTCATCAGGCTGAAGTTCCTCAACTTTTAAAAGTTTCCTCAGGCTTTGGGCACTTTAGGACACACTAGCCAAAACTCTAACAAGTAACGTTTATATAAGTCTGCCTGTACCGCGTTGCACGTTAGTATATATATAGTTGTGCCATTTTCGATATTCCAGCAGAATAAAGAGATTTTATGCAAACCTCTTTTTTGCCGACCTTTAAAAAATATGTGCGGCACCATAATTATACACAAAAGGTCCTGATGTATTTGGGTCCATTATGAACAACCATGAAGGTCACCACAGGCTGGCATTGAAAGAGAAAGCCCCCCCCCCCAATTTGGACATTGCTGTTTGCTCCATACTGCTGCCGAGTGATTAGAGTAGTGTGTCTCTGCCAGCTGATGTCTCAGGGAGCCCTTTATTCTCTCTTTAAATAAGTACATCATTTTATTTAGTAGAGATTATGACTCCTACAAATCCTACGAGACAAAAACATCGGAAGAATGGAAGGTTTCTGTGGGCTGGATGGATGCACAGAGAGATTTTAGGGGCAATCTTTTGTTTTTGGAAAATGCCTTCTCAGTAATGATCAGTCTCCCGTTCCACCTGACCTTCAGTGTGTGGGCTCTTGGTTCACACGTAAGTTCGCATGTATTTTTAATTGTGGTATGTTTATGGTGATGGCCAAACGGCTTTCAGATCAGTCACTTCCAAAATGGGGACTGTTATCAACCTCCAGACATCCATTGTCTATATACAGTAAAAAGCTTTAAATGCTTATTTTAATGCCTGTGTAACTTTACTTAAAAACAAATTATTTTCTATGGTGTTCAGTGGCTATTGTTGAATGAGTTAATGAACCTTGGATTAATTTATTGGTTATGATACATTGGTTTGAGCTTCAAACTTTATCGTTGTTCACTTATAGAGCATGTATGCAAAGCTGATTAAGCGTTCCACTTGAGTAAGGGTCCTAATTTTTCTGTTAAGGTATTGAACACACCTTCTTATTTAGACTGATGTTCATCTTTATGTTGTCCCCTCACCCAAACAGAATACTGTCTGTGTCATGTTGCTCCCATGGCTCTTAAGGACAGCAGGTCATGCACATCGGGCAAGCGGCCTACAGATTTAATGTTTCATTCTCAGGGGAAAATCTGATTGCCCATCATTCTTTTTTTTTGAAGATTATTCTTTTTTCTGCGCCCTCTCGGTCATGGCCTAATGAGAGAGTTTGGAGCTGGTGGAGGCTGGTGTGAGAGCAGGACAGCGCAGGCACACACTCACACAGTCTCAAGGTTACACAAAAGATAATAATCCAGGTGGCCTCTGTTTTTCCATACTCCGTATCACCCCGCCCCCCGCCTCGATTTTAAGGCAGGCATTTGCCTAACCCCCCCCCCCCCCCCACTGTCATACTCTTTGTTGCCTTTGCGGTCTGTTACCATCGTTCTGAGAAAAAGTTCCTACATTCCTGTGAAAGAATAATAGTCTTGTAATTCTATATCGCATTTAAAACACAAATTATGAGCGTTTCTCTGCTGCTATGCTAGTGGAGAGATTGGATAGTATATGTGGATGGTGAGAGGGTCCAGCTGTGCGTGTTCTTCAGGGAGAAATATGCCACCGTGTCAAATGTCAGGGGTCACAATGGCTGCAGAGGAACAGCACAGAAATTCATTAATATTTCAATAAAGTCATGCAGTCATCACAATAAGCCCACAATTTAATGTGATCCTTAAAGGCAAGTTTAGAATAGAAGTTAATAGAACCGTACTGTATATGTACATCTTCCAACCACACCTAAATGATATAGTTGCTTCAACAGAACTGAATTACAGAACTAAAATTGCCTGTAGTGTGTGTTTAT
Organism: Mormyrus iriodes; assembly: GCA_011763525.2. Taxonomy (NCBI): domain Eukaryota; kingdom Metazoa; phylum Chordata; class Actinopteri; order Osteoglossiformes; family Mormyridae; genus Mormyrus; species Mormyrus iriodes. Next base: position 17,720,075 of record JAAGVU020000043.1, on the reverse strand, counting down.
GTCTGTGTGTGTGAGTTTGCGAGTGTGGGTTTTCCATGTAGGACCGATGTCCTGAACTGGATGCCATGTGTCCTTCAACAGGTCATGGTGGCCTCATGTTAGATATGTGGTGAACAATAAACGATAAAAGGAAGGATAGATAAAACTAAATTAAGCATATTAGATGTATTTTGATTGTAGGTAATTAGGTATGAATATAATAGCCTTTTCCTGGCTGTCAGAGGGGTCTCAGGTGGACTGTTTCAGAACCACAAGGGGCTGAGTGACACTGACAGGCTTTTTAAAGACACCATGGCCTTGGGGACTTGACAGCCCTTAGATGGCTCTCTGCCAGGACTCAGGCCACACCTCCCACTGATCCCATTGGCCAGTTTATTATAGACTCAGTAATGTTACCTATCCCTAAAACATTTTCTTCCAGTTATTGTATATTGTAAGGCATCTACAGAAATGATGTGGTATGTATGGCAGTGACTTGATGCTGAGGATTATGGGAAATCCTTTAGAAGTATCTTCATGCCAGCACAGGGAATGTCGTTGAATCGCCTGTGATTGAAAAAGGCTCCATTGAAAGCAAGCCCTGTGCCCTGTTGAATACACCGCAGCAGTCCATTGTGCTAGTGCTGGACCTGCTGCGCACCCCGATCCCATCCTTGTTGTCTTTAGATATCTTCATGTGGTAGCACTAGCAGTTACCTGTGCATCGGTCATTGACGACTGCATGCAAGCGTGCATCTGCATATGTAGGCACACAGATACATGTACCCACACAGAGGAGTATGTGCTCATGTACAGATACACAGAAACAGTGGGCGAGTGGGTGTGCTCTGAGATGCAGCTTTTGGCAACAGATTCATCAGATGGTCTTGGCAGAATCCCCAATGCATCCTCGCAGGTGACTTTTCTCTCTGCTCTGTTCCCATTGGGAAATTCCCATCTTGGGCCATTAGGGGGCAGTGTGCTACTTTCTTAGGCCTGTTTTCCTCCGGTATTTCTTTTTAAAAAGCGATGATGCCGAATCCAAACAGACCTGTGGTGGGTATCTGTGTTCTATCACAGCCTTAGGTTTGGGAACTGCAATGCCTTTTGTCTGCTCTCCCAGTGTGGTGTACCCGCGCATCTCCAGTTACCATTTCAGCTCTCTGACTCTCAGTTGCCCTTGGGGTGTCTGTATGAAAGCATCCGAAAAAGTCTGCAAGTTGCCTGGGGTCTACAGAGCCTTACGCCCTCTGAACTGGAAAACTACAGCTCGGTGTCCGATATTAAAAGGATGCATGGACAAAACAAAGCAAGAAATCAAACACACATCCATGCCTTTATTACTTTTACATAACTCGATGCTGGAGCTAAATACATAGTCATCTGTCTGAAGTGCAGTTGGCTATATGTTGAAAAGTTGCCAAAAGCCAGAGAATCCAGTCAGATGCAGCACATTCTGAAAAAGGCAGGGTCTATCTCTGCTCAAAACCAGTATTATCGGGATTCTCAGCAGCTAGTTGCAGGCTTCCCAGCTGCCTTTCAGCACAGTCTTTTAGAAGAATCAGGAAAGCAGTTGACTGTGCAAAAAACATGGATGGTAATTATCGATTTTACCCACAACTTCCCTTTGATCTCCGGTGTTTTTCTTCAAGCACATGAGAAAAGCACATCTCCGACTGGTACTAATGACTTCAGAATTATTTCAATCATCTTAAAAGGACCAGAAAAATGGTCAGCTTTAGCCTGATGTACATATAATAATGTGATCAATGTGGGTTTATGAATATTAGCAGTTAACGGTAGGCTACATAGTTATTTGCTTGCTTGTCTCCAGTGTCCCAGCAGCAAATCCTTCATGGACTCTTCAAAATCATGTAGATGAAATGAGGGATTTAAATTGATTTAGATACATCACTCCTTCATATATCACACAAAAAAATAATTATTCCAAATACCAAGAAGCCAATCTCGATAAATTACCAGGTGAGAGTGAGAGGTAATTGATCATGAATTATTTTATAAATACAATCCTGAGAGGGAATGTGTTTTAGAAATTAGCACTGTGACAGTGTGTGTTAGTAGCTGAGGCTAATTGGTTTCAGGTGTATGTGCTAGAGTAATCAGTCAGCTGGCAACGGCTGCATTGTGGGTACAACAGTAAGGCTCCAAAAGCCACGTGATGCATTGGCACCTTCTGAAATCATTATCTTGAGTAATGTGCACTTAAAGGGTTTATTTGTAGCAGTTCATGGTTAGCCTCGTTCTTTTCAAGGAACAAAGTAAGAATCATCCATCTCCCATAACGGCTTATTCAGTACAGGGTTACGGTGGGCCTGGAATCCAGTGCAGGACAATCAGGAGGCTCCCTGGAAAGGATGCTGGTCCATTGCACCAAGGGCAGCGATATTTGATTAAAAATTAATCTAATTATATTCTGATTATTCTCTGCAAACTAGGTTGAAATGCAAATTTTTTTCTCTTTAGTTTTGTAATTTGATTGTATCGGTTCGATTTCAGTACGCATGTGGTGTGAGATTAGCTCTTAACTGTGTCAATGAGATTTTATAAGTCTTGTTACAAGTGCCCTGGTCTGATCATGATGTCAGAGTACATTTCAGCATTGTATAAAGCGAGTGTTAAAAGGCAGCCTGAAGCTTTTAACATACCCTCTGTATCCTCAGGAAGGGGTTTGACCTAAACCTTTTGGTGACATTCTCCCTCTGTTTGTGTGGGTTCCCTTTGTGTGGTTTGCCTCCCTCCGATGCTCCCAAAGCATGTGGTTTAGGCGTACTGGTGTAACAGAAAATGGTCTTGCTTACGATGGATTTAGAATTCTTGTGCTGGTTAGTGAACAGTTAGTGATTGTATTGGAGAACACAATGAGCCGGTATTTAGGGGAGCACTGTGAACAACACAGGATTCAAAAATGCCCATCAGACTGAAAACATTACCTATCAATAAGGCAATGAGTAAACAAGGTGAATACCATAAGAGTTTAATACATAAAAAGGAGAATTGGGAAAGCGTGTGTTTTGTGAGCTTAAGGAGGCTGCGGCGTTACAGCAAATTTGAAAAGCTTCAGTTTAGCACTCAGGTAATAAATGAATAAAACAATACAAGCTCCACCTTTACAGCATCCAATGCATAGCTCAAGGCAGTTACAGTGCCATCTAGGGGCTCAAAGAGTTACTGGTTGCTGAGCGTTTGATGTTTAACAGTAATTTTTCTCTTTTGAAAGCCTTCTTAGCTCTCGTTCCTTGGGGTCCTGTGTCTGAAGCACGAGTCATTAGATGTCAGAAGTCTAAACCACGTATCACATGGAGCTTTGGCATGGGAGGGAGCTGCTTCTGCTCTTCTGAATATTATAGGATGTAGACACATGTTTCACTGCTAAAGAGTGGCACAGTGGGTGGCTTTGTGTCATTTACATTTTTTTATTTAGCAGATGCTTTAGTCAAAAGCAGGGCTTCCCAATCCAGCCTGAGCTCTGGGGGACACGGTCTAATACACTACCGGCCTGACGTAAGGAGAGGCAGGCGCATGGCAGGTAGGCATGGTGGCTGTTGGGGTGGAGGTGAGCCCTGACGCAAAGCAGGCCCAGCACACTAACAGGGTGAAATGTGTATGTGTCACACAGTGGGCCGACCTGCCCGAGTTTCCTGAATGGAGGCTAACTGCAACCATGCTAGGGTGAGCCGCAGTCAGGCACACTCTCCCCTCGGAACAGAAACATTTGGCTAGGGGGAGCCGCAGTCAGGCACACTCTCCCCTCGGAACAGAAACATTCGGCTAGGGGGAGCCGCAGTCAGGCACACGCTCCCCTCAGAAGAGAAACATTTGGCTAGGGGGAGCCACAGTCAGGCACACTCTCCCCTTGGAACAGAAACATTCGGCTAGGGGGAGCCACAGTCAGGCACACGCTTCCCTGACCGCAAGCACAGGCTGGGGATGGAATGAGTGATACCTTTAATTTAAGTTAAATGTAAAGCCTGCTAAATAAACCAGAATGAACCTTATAAAATGGTAAGATAGTAATCCATCCATCCATCAATCAGTCTTCCATGGTATTCCATGACACAACTGTGATAGCTGTAATGGTAGCAATGCAGTAACCTCCCACTGACCATAAGCATATACTACACATAAGAGTTTGATCATTTTAGATCAGGGGTGTCAAACTCCAGTCCTGGAGGGCCAGAGACCTCTGTAGTTTAATTCTTTCCCTGTTCCACCAAAAATGATTCGGCTCAAGAGCTGAGTAGTAATTAGCACAAGGAGTTGCCAGGAGTTGAATCAGGTGTGTTAAATAAGGGGAAAACCAAAAATGTGCAGGGTTCTGGCCCTCCAGGACTGGAGTTTGACACCCCTGTCTTAGATGTTTGGATCATGTTTCTACACGTAAACCTAAGATACAAAACCTGTGGCCAGATACCTATAACCACATCAAGGCTTGTTGTCTCCAGCTGATTGAACAGGCTTGGCTTGGACACATAGCTAATAAGGGAAAAGGCCCAGAGGATACTTAGCTTTGTCTGTTTTGGACAATGAAATCTTCGATAAAATAGAAATAAGCTCCCTGTGAGGCCACCAGCAAACAAGAGAAGAGGCAGCAGAAATCGAGCCGTTGACTCCTGCAATTATGGTAATTACTGCCAATGAAGCACTATTGATTGGAAGCAAGAGATGGATAGAGCCATCGTCATGCCTGCAATATTCAGGCACATTTGTTCAGAAGACAGGGGCCGCAGGGGACTGATGTCAGGGGCCACTTTCAGTAATTATAGGGAAACATTTGTATGCAGCAGAAAACCATCTTAATTTTTCGTGTAACATGGCCCATCTTGTAGCTGGTCAAGTGTATTGAATGTTAAGAAGCCTCCCCCCTTTCAGACTGTGAGGCTATCTTGCTAACTACTGTTCTTCTCAGTGTTACACAGAGGTGGAAACCTCAGCCATCATAGGAAACTCCACGGGACTCATTTATCAAGCTGTGTGTAAATTTCAACGTGATAAAATGCGTATACGCGGAAAAAAACACTCACGCAGAAAAAAACAGATTTATCAAAACTGGCATGTACACGAGTTTAACCTTGAAAGGTTTTGGAAATGTGCGTATGTGTGTGACATCCTGCCCGGTTGCCACCCGCAAATAAGTGGTCAATGCAAATGAACTGCATGCTCTTAAAATATGCAAATCAAGCCTTTTCGCAAAGTTCAACCATAGCGACTGTAAATAAAGAAACAAATATGAAGAATTTGACCAGCGTGTGTCACATCCTAAGCCGAAAACGGAAGGGAACCGAGAATGCAGGAAACCCCCCCCCAAAGTGGACTTTGTTTATAATTTAAGGAGTTGAAGTGACGACAGGGAACAATGACAGAACTGGGGAAAAGGACAGGGAGGAACGTATATAATAGACTAATGAGGGACTAATACGATTCAAGTGTTGACGTTTACAACATGAGGATTGGAGATCATGAACAGGACACAGCTGGGAAGCAACAGGAGGGTTCCAGGGGACCAGCAGTGACCCCTGCTGGTCATATCTGCATTCTGCATTTTGTTGTCTGAGTACTTGTACTTTATGCCATGAAACTGAAGTTGAATATAACAAAGTATGTTGAATGGCAACATTTCTCTGCTGCTGTAAAACTGGGCAGCTCTACAGAATGTGCAATACCCGAAATAAAAAGGAAGTGGCTGGATCTGAAAATACAGGCAAAGAAACCACTCGCTAAGCCACGGACCAGTGTGACTGTAAGTGTCACCTTCGTCCTCAGACATCCACATGCATATGCCGTCTATCACAGGGGATGCCCTCTTATGCCCCTCTGGTAGGTGCCTGCTGCCGGAAAGCAAACAGTAGCCAGAACCTGTATATGTACAGGTGTAGTCTGAGTTTGAGCAGTTGGTCACTCTAATGCTGGGCCCACATCAGTACATGATTGAAAAAGAATGGAAGTCTAAATCGGCTTATAAGCTGGTCGTCATCATGGGCAAAGTAAGGTATGATAAACTTTACTGTGCATACAGCAGCAGTGTACACAGAGAAATACATTTAAATCAAAACAGACAAAGTGCAAAGTCTTTACACATAGTGCAAACAGTAAACAACTGAAAATAATCTTGGCTGTCCATGAAAACTCGTTCCCATCTAATGCTTCCATTTATGTAGTTATTAGCAAGAACTCCATTACGCCGTATCGCGTTCTCATGACTAGAAGCTATTTATATATGTATATATTTATATATGTGATCGATGCATGCAAATTTTTGTCACCTATTTCACACTTAGTGCAACTACTGACAATTACAGATATTCTCAGATAATTAGGAAAAGGTGACAAGATGTAGTATTTGAAAAAGCACATTAAATTCTCCAGGCAAATACATAGGCATAAGCTTACACAAATAAATGGAAAATCAATTAATCCCACTTAACATTTTTAGATCTGCTGTTCTGCAGGTGCGGGTTGGTGATATGAGTTGATGGCATGCACAAAGTGATGTCACCTGTCTACATGCAGTTCCCTGCTTTACAATGTTACCTTTTCCTGATTTATTCAAAGTGCTGTGTATGCCTAGTGCTGAGTTTCTGTAAATATATACATTTTCCTGTCTAGTTTTGTTTGATAAATCCAGGATTTTGTGTAAAAAGTTGTGTATGCATATATCAGGCGTCTTTTTGTGCATATGCAACTTTGATAGATGAGGCCCATGTCTTTCCAATAATTTCTATCGATGAATTTTCTTAATTTAAAAATGATGTAGCCTGAGTCACTCAAGTGTTTGCCTTGCATAGTTTGTTGAAAAATGTGTTGGTTACCTATGAAGATATGTTTTGAACCCTTATTTTAAATTCTGAATTTTTGAAAACTAATCATTCAAGGAAAATCTCAGTTGAAATTAAAATTCAATTTGAAATTCATACTCCAGAAGTAAACCACATGCAAAAACACTGCTTGATGCTGGATTCTGTTGGAAAATCTGCTATACGTTGCATATTTTCTGTACCCACTCAAAACTCCAAGTCAGTCAAATTGTAATCTTGACATTTTATCACCATGGCAACAGTCCATAATCTCAGAGTTGTCGAGCAGAATGATTGCAGACGCTGGCGCTGTAGAGTAGACTGCTTGAGGGTCACACAGATTCAGAAGCCTGTGCTGTATCTCCTACCAATAAACTGATAAAATAAAATAAAATAAAATGACATTTCGCAAAAAATTCTTAAAAAGATGGTGCTAGCAGTAATATATTGGGCCACATAATTATATATTTTTTACTGTAACAGCAGGGTCTCGTACTGCTGGCAGAGGGCCCTGTAAGCACTTAGAGAGCTCTATGAGGCATCGATAGTCAGTCTCTTATACCACCAAGGAAAAATATTCAGATTCTTTATGCCAAATATCACTTCATGTTCTATACTATTCATGAAGTTCAGAATCTGCCTGAGAACAAGGGCCACACTGGACAGGACACCAGGCCATCGCAAGACACGAACTCACACACAATAAGGGTGATTTAGTCACCGGTTCATGCAAACGCATGGTTTCAAAACAAATCAGAGGACCTGGAGAATGCCCATAGAACCTCCACACACCCAACCCAGGGGCGGGAATCAGAGCCAACAGAGCCACCCTGCTGCTCCAGATGACAGTCAGATCTGCTCAAATTGTTTCAATGTTTTTAACAAACAGGCTCCCGTTACTTTGTACTGCACACACAGACTTACTGTGGATATCAGCGGTTCAGAGTTTTAAGACTTTGTGTTTGAAGGCTTCTGCATGTGCTGGTGTTTTCTGCAGACTGGAATACCTGCAGAGATTGTGGCAGTCATCTCAGAGAGTGCCGAGAAGTGAGTGTGAACCTCTTGCAGAGAAACGGTGATTGTGCGGAGTGCTCTGTGTGAAATAAGAAACCACTGACACATGGGGCCTGGAATTGGATCTTCAGATGGATGCTGATGCATGTGGTGTAAAATGTTAAGATCCCAAACGCCAGGCAAGTTAATAATTCAGTTTCAATGCCATTTTCTTTTGGTAATAGTGGCTCCTTCTTTGAGCGTATTGAGGAATGTCAGGGGGAGAACGTGATTTCTGGAGAATGGACTTCAGGTTTTGAAGAATGGTCAAGGGAAAGACATATACTCATATGAACACACAAACTCATAAAAAGTTTTAAAAGTTTTATGGATCAAAACACGGCCCACTCTAGTCCAATATATATGAGGGGTCCCATTGGCTGAAAGCTGTTTATGGTGGGTGTTAGAATAAGAACCCTCAAAACAAGCAGAACAAGCAAAAAACAGGATGAAGAAGAATAACTGACGCCAGCAAACTCAGCAGTGGGAGATGGGGATAAGGTCAACATGGATCTGAGATGAAAGATGCTGAGTTGGTCCATGGAAAAACCAGGAAAGTTAGAGGTCATGGCAAAAGAATTCAATCTATCAAGTAAGAGTCCGTCAGAAGTGGCCAGCAGAGGAAGGAGAATGGGTGAAGAACTTCAGAACCTGCACAGGACAGACATGAGCAATAAGGATGGACTGGGATGCAGGAGCTACAAGCAGGATGCAAAGACTGAGAGGAGAAGCTGAATGCAGTGGACTGATAGTGCAGCATCACTGAGAGATAAGCTTTGAGAAGGATCATTATGGTCAACATTTCAAAATTCCCTCATGAATCTCTGTTGTCTAATTTGAAGGCTTTGCTGCAACTTCCCACACTGAACTTTGTGTTCCATCCATTCATTTTCTGTAACTGCTTATACCAATTGGGGTCATGGGGGGTCCAGAGCCTATGGGCACAAGGCAGGGAACAACTCAGGATGGGGCACCAATCCATCACAGGGCACACTCGCACACCATTCATATACACATGCACACCAATGGGTAATCTGGCAACTCCAATCAGCCTCAGCATGTTTTTGGCCTGTGAGTGGGGGGGGGGAACCAGAGTACCCAGAAGACACCCCACCACAACACGGGGAGAACATGCAAACTCCACACACATGGAACCCAGGTGAAGACCTGAACCCAGGTCCCAGAGGTGTGAGGTGATGGTGCTAACCACTGCAGCACCATGCCGCCCCTGGACCTTCTGTTGTACTATGATTATGTGGGAAATGACTGACCATAAAATATAAAATAAGAATGTTTCTGATCTTCATTGATGCAGAAAGCAATGGAAAGGGCTTCTTCATGGGAACATGCAGGCTGATAAGCTGGAGTTTGCTGTCAGAAACGGACAAACAAATGAAGTAAATAGCAGGTAGAAACAGCCTTGATAAGCACTTTTGGCCTTTGGAGTTGGTGATTGTTCTGGTCCCCTTCGCGATGGTTTAGTTCACAATCTGGGCCCTTGGTGTGCAGGTGAAGAATAGAAGCCTGTCTGTTCTGAACTCCTCACTTTGAGGACCAGAATGATTCAGAATTCAGTCCCAGTTAATGTGGTGCCCCAGAGACTGCCTCCCTCCCTTCCTCACTCCTCTCTCCCTTCCTCACACTATCCTTCCCTTCCTCACTCCCTCCTTCCCTCTGCCCACTTACAATATTTACCAGCCTCTTATCTTCAGTGTCGCCTCACCTGTCTTCCACCTGATTGGAGATTTAGGGCTCTGTGTTAGGTGTTCAATAGTGAGACGGGAGACAAGATCAGCAGTGCCATGGAGCCTAATGAGTCATCATGGGAAGCCACCCAGTAAGTGTGTGCTGAGCCAGTGTGGGCAGGAGGGCCTAATGTCCAAGGCAGGGACTCAGGGGGCTGAAGGGGGGAAACACACATAGAGCAGCAGGGGAGAGTGGTGCTGTTACAGCACGGTGCACGGGCCATAGCTGCGTCTGAACAAGTGAAATATTTCACCTATACACTGATAATAACATTTTTATGTTAAGGAATTATGGCAGCTGTTGTGGAAATATCGATGTCAGAAGAAAAGCTCTTTCTATATGCCTGTAGGGAGAAAAAAATCTATGTAATTAGATATTGGATTCCTGGATATCTGACATCTTAAGCCCAAATGGAAGAAAGGGATCCTGGAATATCCCACGTACTGTCAGCGAGCTTTTAGGTAAAGCATATTTATTGCCGAGCTGTGCCTGCGTGCTGTAATTCTTAGCTGAACGCTATACATTATCACACACCACTGGGCTAGGCTCCGGCTGCCTTATGTGCAATGTACAGCCCTGTCTCTTCAGCCAGCACACTCTCCTGGCTCTGTTCCTCTGCCCAGCGTGCAGCGTGGCGGACCGCCAAGGGTGCTGGGAGTCCGAACAGGCACGATGGGAGGAGTGGAGTGGGAAATTCTGCACTAGCCTCATTCCTCAGAACAGAATGCCTGCAGCACACTGAGGGAAAGCAAGCATTGCTCGTGCTCATCCTGACGGAGGAAGAGAACATTGCTAACGGCTGCTGCTGACACCCGAGAAAGGGAACAAGCAGTTTAGTCAGGAGCAGTAGTGCTAGGGCTCTGGCAGAGCCTACCTTGTGGAAGCTTTGCAGTGCTGGGAACATCACCTGCTCTCCATCTGCCTCTTCCACAGAGCCGTTAGCTCTGGGGGACGATCTAGGTGTGTTTAAGGGAATGCCATTCGGAACTATTCTGATCGTTCTTCTGGCAGATGCATCATTAGTAGTTGCTAATAGTCATCAGCTTTGCCTATTTACGGTTAAATGAAGACTTCGGTTCTCTAAAAGCATGAACACATTGCTACTCAGCATCACCTAATTAAAGTCGCGTGCGGAAACCAGACCGAGAGCAGAGTGCGCCGGCATATCTTTGGGTCGCCTTGATGACAGTGTTAAAGACTCCATAGGGCAAATCTGCGTCTGTGGGACAGCTCAGATGTGTCAGGGGAAGCTCCTCGTCCCAGAACTCCATGCACCTAGACACTGACCTATAAAAACATACACTGTGTGTTGTTCACTATATGACCTACAGTATGTAGACTCTAGGGGTGTAATAATGCAAAATGACACAACATCATGTTAATGCCAGGGGGCACAATATGCATAATCTCAGTTTTGCCTTGAGATTATATTATTGCATTTTGCACTGGAGTCTGCAGAATAGGGAAAAAACTACAAGAAAACAAGGTGGTTTGAATGGTTTGAAAACAGATTTTTTGTAAATATTCCTGCCTAAAAGGGAATAAGTAAGAAATGTGAGATCTGAATCATCTGTCAAACAAAACATGAGTGGACTGTATTGTCACAGCCCCAGTAGGCCCCTCTATTAATTAAGCCATACCAATCAGTCAAACAGGTTACTTAAGCACACAGCCACGCAATCTCCCACTGAGCTTCGACAACAGAATCAGTTCTCATACAGAAGAAGTTAGTAACCTGCAACTTCCTTTCTCCATAGGACGCCATGCTCCCAACCAGTCAGTTTGCCAGGTTTCTTCCCTGCTGGAGTAGCCCTGGACAAATGTGAGTGAAGCAATCGTGAAGTGGAAATATCTGGGAGGATTCAGCTGCAAAGTAGGAGGTCACACAAGCGTGCAGAAAGGGTTATGATCACCCAACATCGATACCCATGGATCCCACCAGCCATGTTCCAGCATCTAATGGAAAGCCTTCCCAGAAGAGTGGGGACTATTACAGAAATAAACTACAGGGGCGACCAAATTCATAATAATTCCCTTCGTTTGGGATGGATATTGACTCTTGGCCATGTAGTTTATGCTTTGTACACGCATATGCATCCTCCCCATTGTGGGCAAAAGTTTGAAAATGTTCTCAGGCACAGCCTGGGTTATATATTTAAAAGCTGTCCTCTGCTCTGACCTACTTTCCCACGAGGTTAGGTTGTTTCTGACTTGCCTAGGTTTGCAACACAGACTTATGAAAGCTGGCCAATTTATGGTAGCAGCATAGCTATGTGAATGTAGGCTGACAGTCTGTGACATCTGTGTTTCAGTCATCATCCCTCTGGGGACACTGGGTGCAGGTCGAGCACATGGATAGCTGGGTGGCCGCTGCGATATAAGAACATAAGAACATAAGAAATGTACAAATGAGAGGAGGCCATTCGGCCCATCAAGCTCGTTTGGGGAGAACTTAACTA
>JAAGVU020000043.1:17694821-17707926 GCA_011763525.2 Mormyrus iriodes | reverse complement strand
CTCATGTCCACTATCATCTCCTTTGTCTTGTCCGTGTTGAGGGTGAGGTTGTTGTCCTCGCACCATGACACCAGACCTGCCACCTCTCTCCTGTAGGCTGCTTCCTCCCCTCCAGTGATGCAACCGATCACTGCGGTGTCATCCGAAAACTTTAAAATGATGTCTTTGTGGGAGGCGACACAGTCGTGGGTGAACATGGTGTAGAGGATGGGGATGAGGACACAACCCTGTGGGATGCCAGTGTTTGTAGTGATGCTGGCTGAAGTCCTGTCACCGATCCTGGCAGACTAAGGTCTGCCAGTCAAAAAGTCCAGGAGTCAGTCACAGAGGGTGGGGTGCAGGCCGAGTATGGTCAGTTTGTGGGTGAGTTTGTGGGGGATGACCGTGTTGAAGGCGGAGCTGTAATCAACAAAGAGCATCCTGATGTAGGAGTCTTTGTTTTCCAGGTGGGAGAGGGAATAGTGAACGGCAGCAGTGATGGTATCCTATGTGGACCTGTTGGGCCGGTAGGCATACTGCAGGGGGTCCAGAGTGTCTGGGATGTTGCTCTGGATGTGGGCCAGCACTACTCTCTCAAAACACTTTGCGATAATTTGAGTGAGTGCTACTGGTCTGAAGTCATTCATGCAGGTGGCTGTGCTTTTCTTAGGGAGGGGGACAATGGCTGTGGTCTTGAAGCAGGTGGGAATGGTGCTGAAGGAAAGGTTGAAGATTGAGGTGAGAACATCAGCCAGCTCGTTAGCACATGCTTTGAGGGCACACAAGTGCTAATGTACCCAGTCACATACTCCTGTATACTTACAGAATAGTCCTCCATAGTGGCTGCAGTTTTGAACACATCCCAGTCTGTCTGAGCAAAACAGTCCTGCAGGATGCTCTCAGTCTGTGGGGTCCATCGCTTCACAAGTTTGGTGACAAGGTTTGATTGTTTCAGTCTTTGTAAGCCAGGCACATGAACAGAGAAATGGGGTCTGACTGCTCAAAGTGGGGGTGGGGTGCAGCCCTGTATGTAACTGTAAACATGGTCCAAGGTGTTCTTGTTATGGGTGGGAATGTCCACGTGTTTACCATAGCCCTGCATTATGCTCCCAGTTTACCATAGCCCTGCATTGTGTGTCACACCTACGGACTGGATGGCGAGGCATGATGCCAGGCAGAAGGATACAGTGGCAGACTGGGAAAGGTGAACCCCATGAGGGGACTTTATTTGTATGGGAGGCAGCATACACTGGGGGCAAGCTACACCGAGACATGCAATGACCGACCACGGCGCACCGGACTGGGGAACTTTTATACTGGGAAACACGGAGGAGTAAATGAGAGGCACCTGTGGTTTATTAACAAAGGGCAGAAAACACAAGGTAACAATGAACAAGCAGCAGGTGTGGCTGCTAATCAGCCTCACCTGTGGGGCACACTAGGAAACACCCACAGGGAAGGTCTGGACATCACAGACAGACCCCCCCCCAAAGGCACACTCTGGCTGTGCCAGCCTAATCAAGGGGGAGCCAGGGGACTGAGGACTCAACAGGCACACAGGGTCAGGACAACATGCGGGGACAGACTGACTTGGGCAGGACTGGAAACACCACACAGGAGACCTAGAAAGACAGCAGGAAGTAAACCAAAACAGAACAAGCACAGAGACAGACTGACACTGGTAGGGACGAGACTAGGGCAGGATCAGGGATCGAACACAGGACACCAGGAGGGGATATCAACAGGGACAGGAGAGACTAATGGACAGGGCCAGACACTCCCACAGAGAGCAAGGAACAACAGGGTGAGCACAAGCGACTGGGTCAGACAATCCAACAGATGGGACAGGCTCAGGGGACCACAGAGATGGGACAGAACACCCAGACAGAGACAAGGGAGGAAGATGTTATGGGCCTGAGGGGGAACCCTGCGAAGGAAAGTAGGGACCAGAGGAACTGGTGATTGAGCATGGGGAACAGTGAAGGGACTGGAGGGATGAAGACAGGGAGATGGTGCAACTTGGGGCAGGACCCCCGGGGCATGAAGCCAGCCCTGAGGGCAAGGGCCATGAGCGAGGACAGAGGCCAGGGAGGAGGAAGGAACCAGACAGAAAAGGTGTGGGGAACCGAGGAGGCCGCAGGCCGGGGAAGTGAGGGAGACTAGGGGACCAGAGGACTAGGGAACAACGCAGAGGCCGTGGGAACAGGGTGTGCCCCCTCCTTCCCCTTCGGGAGACTGAAGACTGGCCTGGAGCTCAGCCAGACCGCCCACAGCTTTGACACTTGTAACCCCTGGGGACCGCAGGAGCCAAAAACATGGGACTCAGATCCCAGGGGTCCCACTCCATGTCCTCCAAAAGGCCTCCCTCCAAGCCATGCATCATCTGGGCAAAGGCATCAGAGTAGCCAGCGGGACCGAGTGTGGCTCAGTGAGACCTCCAGAACCCTCAGGTGGCAGGCTGGCCGGCAGGAGTCCTCCCAGTGATGACAGCGGAAGAGGCTTCTGGGCAACGGCAGAACGCCCGCAGGCAGGAGCAAGCCTTACAGGCTCTGCAGAACCCACAGGGAGAATGGCGTGCTCACGTGGGTCCTGGTATTTTGATCCAGGTGCAAGAGGCCAGAGCCCGACACTGCTGGGACAGCCGTGGAACCGAAGGACAGGACCCTGGCTGAGGGAGGCGGCTGGAGTCTTGTCATCAGTTGCGAGTTTGACCAGTCAGTCATTGTCACACCTACGGGTTGGATGGCAAGGCATGATGCCGGGCAGAAGGATACAGCGGCAGACTGGGAAGGGTGAACCCTGTCAGGGGACTATTTGCATGGGAGGCAGCACACCCTGGGGGCAGGCTACACTGAGACATGCAATGACCATCCAGGGAGCACAGAACTAGGGAACTTTTATACCAGGAAACACAGGAGTAAATGAGGGGCACCTGTGGTTCATTAACAAAGGACAGAAAACAAGGTAACAAGCAACAGGCATAGCTGCTAATCAGGCCTACCTGTGGGGAACACTACACCCACAAGGAAGAACTGGATATCACATTATGCCCCTAGTGTTACAACGGGTGCACAGCCTGATACCGACAAGAACAAAGAGGAACAATCCATTTGTGACTATGGGGTAACAAGGTTTATTGGGGGACATTGGGAAACTACAAATCAAGGACCAGACTGCACCGCACCACTAGCAGTATCACAACTACACACAATCAACTACCTTGCCACAATGACTCACCAGGGAACTAAACCAGGGCAAACACTTAAATACACAATGAAGAACCAGGAGCAGGTGTGAGAAGATAATCACATAACAAGGAAATTACCACCAGGTGAAATCAATTAGCTGAACAACGAACAAATACCAATAGTAGAAACGAGGAACGTGACAGGAATTAAACACTGGGAACACAGGTATACAGAAAGCAGGGGAATAAATATACAAACCAAATTAACCAAGGACACGGGAAATAAACAGAACTCAAATACAATAAAGAAAACCCAATAAAACAAAACAGAGGAGGCTGGACCCGAACCTGGGTGTGGAGAGCTACAGTCTCTGTGCCACCAGCTCAGCCCACTGAGCTACACAATGGCCAGGTGAACAACAGAAACAAGAGTACTCAAGACACCAGGAACTAGGGGAAAGGACACAAAAGGCAGGGTGGCAGATGCTGACCATGGCACCCAGTTTACCACAGCCCTGCTTTATGCTCCCAGTTTACCGTAGCCCTGCATTATGCTCCCAGTTTATTTATCAGTAACTGTAGGTAAAGTCTGCGGGTGGGGAGTCATCATCCATCTTGACCCACATTTTACAAACATCACAGCAAACTGACACACATGAGAAGATTCAAAGCTCCAGACGATCAAACCACTGAAAACTAAAGGTTTAATAAAAACTGGAACAGTGGTCCCTGGAAATATACATTCATCTTTTATAAAATAATTTCTTCTTCCCAGTCCAGTCCATTGTCAGTATGCCACCAAGCTGCGGAATGGTGGGGGTTCTGGGCAGGGACTGGTTAATGTTCAAACAAATCCACGGTCATCAAAAGATTAGAAACCCCTATTCCAGCTGCATACCCTGGTCAAGATCACAGAGGGACTTGGAGCTTATCCCAGGCAGCATAGGCCACACACACGTGCACACACACACACACACACACACACACACAGTCACTGTCCTGCCCGAGTCCGACGTCTGCGCCTGGTGTCCTAACCCCATGTGCCCATCTTGTCTTCGGCCCCGCAGGCTCCCCCTGCCCCAGTTGCCGCACCCGGAGTGTGCGCCGTTGGGGGGGGGGTTCTGTCATGTCCAGCCCCACCCTACCAGTCTATGCCATGTTTCCCACAGGCATGGCTGCTGATCAGCCACGCCTGTAGCTCATTGTTGTTACCTCATGTTCCTGCCTCTTGTTAACCAGCCACAGGTGCCCTTTGTTTATCCCTGCCTTCCCTGTGTATAAGAGTTTCCCCAGTCCTGTACTCCCCTATTGGGTCATTGACATTGTAGTGTTAGTGTAGCCTGTCTGCATCTGTGGTAAATAAAGTACCCACACAGGGTGATTCTGACCCTGCTTTCTGGACTGTTCACTCTCTGCCTGCATCATGCCTTGCTGCCAGACCTTCACTTATAATAGAATGACCTGACCACACTGCAATCAACCCTTGGACTCCCCGCTGCTCTTTTGCTGGGAGTCCTCTCCCTCGATCCCCTCCCAGTTGGATCTGTTATGGGGCTGGGGGAGCTGGACCCTGCTGGCCAGTGGAATCTCCCGGGGGATCTGGACCCAATGGATCCAGGTCTGTGCTGGCCTGCTGCCCCCATAACAATGCTTCCTCTGTGGTGGTCCCTACCTTTAGGAGGAGGGAGCTGGTGTCTCACAGTTGGGGCAGATGAGGATGACTGGGCTTGTGGGGTTCTGAGGGGGCTGCAGGTGACCCCCTCCAAAATGACACCAGCCTTCCCTGGCAACTCCTCCAGGAGCTATTCTGGATGCTATGGAACAGCCCCAAGGTTCAGGACAACCCTGACCTCCCGTCGAGCTGCCTCTCCTTCCGCCTGAGGGTCCCGTCGAGCTGCCTCGATCTCCTCTCCTGCTGGGGGGAGTTAGGCCAGGAGGGTAACCCTCATGAGGAGTTGGCATTGGAGTGGGACCCCTGGGACCAGCGACCCACGTTTTTGGCTCCCACGGTCCCTGGGGGTTCCAAATAGAGGCCCTGGATGGTCCAGCCGAGCCTTTGGCTGGTGTTTGGTTTCCCGTAAGGGGAAGTGAGGGCATACTCGGTGCTGTTCTTGCCTGGGCATGGCCTCATCGCCCCCTGGCTCCGTCCCTGTGGTCTCCCTTCAGTCCCAGTCCTGCCATCTCCTCAGCTCCCTGCACCATGCCTACCCGGCCCCTTCTCTACACCCACACCTGCCTCCCTGACGAACACCTTTTTTCCCCTCAGCCTTCAAGTGTCCCTCTTCCTTTCTGGTCCCTGCCCTTGGTCCGTGGCCCCCTCCTTCAGGGCCAGTACCATACCCCTGCCTGTGTCACTCTGGTTCTACCTCCGGGCCCTATCTTTGTTCCCTGCATTTTGCTTCCCGGCCCCAAACCGTGTATCTCAGGTCCCCCCCGGTCCCTTGTTTTGCTCCCGGGGTTCACCCTCTGGCCCCTAATGTCTTCCTCCCTGGTCCCTTGACCCTGCTCTGTTAGTGCTCCTGTCATGGTACCTGGTGTTCGCCCTATCCATTGTTGTTCCTCCCCTGTTAGACTGCCTAGCCCTGTCCATTGGTCTCTCTGCTCCCCACTAATGATCCCCTCCTTTCTGTGATCGTCCCCCATATGGTCCCTGGTCCTTTTCCGTCTAGTCTGGGGTCGTCTTTCTGTGGTTCCCACTGGTGTTAGTCCCTGTGCTGGTGTTCCCCTTGGTTCCTCTTGTCTGTTTGGATCTTCCCTCCAGTGTCTTTAGTCCTGCCCTGGTATTAGTCTCTTCTGTCTCCCTTGATGTCTCCTTCTGGTGTCCGTGTTCCCGTCCAGCCCACTTGTCCCTAGTCTTGCTCCTGTCTCAGTTTCCTGCCCCTGATCTGTTTCCCTCTGGTCCCCTTTGTCCATTTTCGGTCGTGTTCCCCCTTGTAGTGTGCTGGTCCCAGGCCCTCTGTACCTTGTCTGTCTTTATTCCCCTTCTGTCCTTGGTCTTCCTTCCCCTGTTTGGTCATGGTGTCGCGTCTTCCGTCTGGTGTCTGCAGTCCTGTCCTGCCCAAGTCCGTCTGCGCCTGGTGTCCTAACCCAATGTGCCCGTCTCCAGTCCCGCGGGATCCTCCTGCTCCAGTTGCTGCACCCAGAGTGTGCTGTTGGGGGGGGTCTGTCATGTCCAGCCCCACCCTACCAGTTTATTCAGTGTTTCCCACAGGCGGGGCTGCTGATCAGCTATGCCTGTAGCTCATTGTTACCTCATGTTCCTGCCTCTTGTGAACCAGCCACAGGTGCCCCTCGTTTATCCCTCCCTTCCCTGTGTTTAAGTTTCCCCAGTCCTGTGCTCCCCTGTTGGGTCATTGACGTTGTAGTGTTGGTGTAGCCTGTCTGCCTCTGTGGTGAATAAAGTCCCCACATGGTGATTCTAACGCTGCTCTCTGGACTGTTCACTCCCTGCCTGCGTCATGCCTTGCTGCCAGACCTGCACTTGTGACACACAAACACACACAATCTACAGGTAACTTAAAAACACCAGTTAGCTGTACTTTGACTGCAGGAGTAAAACATAATTAGTGATCCCTTGAGCGACACAGAACATGCAAACTGCACACACATGTGCAGAGTGGAGGTGAAATTCACACTGACAGCCTCAGAGGTACGCAGCAGCAGGGCTATCCACTGAGCCACCATGCTGCCTCCCTCACTTCATATCTGTTAATCAACCCTGTGGGGAAATTAGGATGTTTTTGTACATCTTATCTTGCCTCCATGAGACACACATGTATATACAGATGAGTGTAAGTTTTGGGGTCGGAGTGCTGGGTCAGCAAGCATCCAGCACCCCTGGAGCTGTGGAGGTTGAATACCCTGCTCAGGGGCTTAATAGTGAAATGGTTATTCTGCTGGCTGTGGGATTCAAACCCACAACCGTCTGGGCACATACGTGCATAAAACAATGGATACAATATTCATTAAAACCCAGTACCCATGAAACTGATACTACATACCAAGCCACTGTGCCAATACAATGCATGCATGCAGTCTAGCTGCTAAGTTTACTGGCTGGAGACGATTTAATGGTAAAATCCTTCAGAAGAGATTGGCACTTAAAGTGCATGAGTAAGCGTGACACTGAATGTCAGCTGCATTGTGCTCCCCTTCAGCCTAATGTGTCACTCCTGGATCAGCTACAGGTGGCCTGAACCTCCCCTTATTCCAGGATGAGATGCTGGTTAATAATTCAGCAGATATTTCTCAGCCGTTGGCGCCCCATCCTGGGTTGTTCCCTGCCTTCCGCCCGCAGTCTCCGGGATAGGCTCCGGACACCCCGCGACCCGAAATGGAATAAGCGGTTCTGGAAAATGGATGGATGGATGGATATTTCTCAGCCACATCTCTCACATTCTGCCCAGGTACTGCTGTTGGCGAGTATATATAAAGAGAGGAGCACAGGGTGCCACGTGTCTGCCTGTGCCATGAGTGCTTATTCAGCTTACAGTACAATATAAATAAGTCTGGGTTTGGAAAATAAATGTTAACACTCAGTGAGACATCTGTGATCATTAATAATGGCTGTCTTTTGTAATCCTTGTTTCATAAATAATTACAAGCACATGTGTGTTTTGTGACATCTTTTGTAAAGTGGTAGCCATGCATCATTAATTCCTGCATGAAGGAAGTGTTTTTAATTGAATATTAGATAGATAGATAGCTAGATAGATGGCATTTAAGTAGACAAATGACAAGAAAAGATAATTTGCCAAAAAGCACAAGAACAAGTTATGCAAAAATGTACAGTACCATACAGTTTATAGTAAATAAATGTATTTATCACTGATAAACTCAAACTAAAAATGTCTGGGGAAAAAGGCATTTCCAAGGGAATGTCACCACTGGGCTTTTTGTATGATTTACAGAAGCACAAAGAGGCACTTGCACACTCCACACATAAAAATTTCCAGTCCCTCTGACCAAGGACGGCTGATGATGAGGGCACAGAGTGGACAGAAGCTTCGGTTTTGCGTCAACAACCTCATATTTACAACATGTTGGTTCGCCACAATGCTGAATAATTTAACAGTTAACAACAAAAATGTTTTGTACTTTGAGAGCCTCCGTGAAATTCCATTTGCACATTAAAGAAAGACGATGAGCAGGAGACAGGATGCTGAACCTGACAGGCATGTATGACCACCAGAGAGCTGCTGTCTTCAGCTCCTGCAAAGCAAACAGAGAGGTCATACATGCCTGTGTATCTATGCAATTATTCCATTAGCATATGCTTTTTTATCCAGAGTGACTTAGAAGAGATGATCAGAGATCAGGGTCAGTCTGCCTCTTTGAAGCAGTTGGGATCAGAGACTTTGCTCAAGGGTCCAGTGATGGTATAATTACTCTGCTGGCCAACTCATAACCTTCTGGATATGGGCATAGATCCCTTACCTGCTAAGCTACATCTTGCTCCTTTTTTAAACCTTCCCCTACCCAGCCTTATTCAGCGAGCTGATATTCATTGAATTTCTTTTGGCATCTACATATTTGTGACTTGCATTCTGTCAAGGAATTACATGCCAGCTTTGGTATAAGGCAGAGATCATTTGGATCAGATCTGTATTGATAGCTGCCCTAATACTCAACTTTTCACATACAAGAATGTGGCAGCCCTCGGCTTAACAGAAAGTCTTGAAACATCATTAAAAAGTGTGGCTGGTTTGACACCTTTGAGAGCTCTTTTTGTACTGGAACATGGTGTGTCATGCTTTTTGTTCTACTTATTGGAGCAAATTGCAGGACTCTGAAAGCCTCACATCCCAAGGTTCATTCTCACTTTGGAAGCATGCATCACAAGCGCTAAGCCCTCAGCTGTCACCAAAAAGAAATTTAAATACTTTTTTCCCCTCAGAAGGTAACTCAGAGAGGAAAACCTTTTCAGCACACTCACATTTGTGTCTGTGTGTACCCATATCTTGTTTAGGTGTTTATATTTTTAACTTACCACAGATTCACAAAAATAGGTAGCTGTTTTGTAACACAGTTGCCATGACAATGCAGTTTTACATTTAGTGATGGTAGCTGAGGATGTCTTGATGGTGCAGTGTCTCTGTGTGTCTGTGTCTATACATATATAATATTTAGGCTGCTTGCTTTTGGATGTTTCAATGGCTTAAATAAACAATACCATTTAATTATGCAAGATATACACTGTGTGCTGAATTATTAGGCAAAGTACTATTCCTGGAGATAATGTTTTTTACAAAAGTTGGGCAGACTTATAAAAGTGAATTCAGAAGTTTTCTTTTGCTTCAAGTAAATTTATATAGAGAGATAATGTTACATTAGTCTGTCACAAACAAAAAAAAGGAATATACTTTATTATCAATGTGTACAATTATTAGGCATTCAGAATTGCATTTCCTCTCGACACCATCGACAGAAATAATAAAAAATGGTTTTAGTTATTCAGTCTACAGCTCTGGAAAAAATAAGAGACAACTCCATATTTTTTAAGAATCTGCATCCTGGTTTAATCCTGGTTCTGCTGGCAGAAGGCTACACTGCAAGGTAGGTTGCTTTCAGGTAAAAAAAATTCTAAGGCAATAGCACACAAGAACAAGGTGAAGCAGGAGACACTGGGAATAACCAGAAACCAGCTAGGTAAAGGGCGGAAGCAACTCTCTAATGTCAGAGATGACCGTTAACTTATCTGACAGTTTCTCATGAATTGGAGGATGACCTCAAGGGACCTTCAAAAGGAGTGGGAAACATTAAGTGGTGTGAAGTGCACTGCTAGGACAGTTCATATCACACTCCTAGAAGCAGGACTGAAGTCCCATAAAGCAAGGAAGAAGCCCTTATTTAATGAGAAGCAGGGAAGAAGCAGGCTGCAGTTTGCAAGAAAATATATATTTTACTGAGACGTAGACCCATAAACTGAGAAATGAGTGAAACTGAATATTTTGCTGTGGTCTCTTAATTTTTTCCAGAGCTGTATATAAGGAATAACAAACTACTGGCCATTCTATACAGCCCACTTCAACAAGTTTAATGTCCTGTACAGCCACCTTTCTTCTCAGTGACCATCGTGAGCCTCTTGTCCATTGAACCAGTCAAATTTTTGATCTGATCCCATCCTATATTAGCTGAGGCACCCAGGACAGCCTCCCAGACGCTGCTCTGAGAGTGTACTGCTTGCTACCTTAGTAAATCTCACACTTTACTAAGGTCAATAATTCTCTATGGGGGTTCAGTCAGGTGATGAAAAGGGCCTGGTCATAATTCGAACACCTTTCAAGCATCTCTTGACCAATATATGAAATGTTTGATGCATGGGAAGGGTTAATATTATCGGTCCACAAAACTTCAGATGTGTCCATGCCCCTTCTTGATGCCTTAGCTTGTGTGCCTTATTGAGTGAAGACTGTTACAGCCTTGGTGACCGTAGCAATGTCACACAGCACACTGCATCTAGTACTGCTGGAGATTTTGTTCATATTGCAAAATGTTGGCATTTGATTCCAAATAATTTATGGAAGTCTCCCCTTGTATTTGACACAAATCATTGGCAGTTAATTTGTGCCTTCTTCTCTCTGCATACTTCTTCAGGCCTCTTTGGCTGTTGGCCACAAAACACTCGACTGTACGGTGATCATGTTTTAAAAGTTTGGCAATTTCAATTGTTTTGCATCCCTCTGACTGGCAATTTACTATTTAGTTTTATTTTTACTCTCTGTAAGGTCTTATTTCTGGCCTTTTTTAACAGTAATAATAATTTGCTTAATTATTCTGCGAAGAGAAGTATCTACGGTTTCCTGTTGTTCCAAGCAGAAAATACTCTGACCAAATACTGAGCATGCTCTATTTTTAAACAGTCCTTTCTTAATTGGAGATTAATCTGGACTGAAACTATTGGTTGCAAGAGAAGATACAAGCAAAATATATACTTGCCAAATAATTCCACATGCCATGTATAATATAATAATAGCACAAATATTAATTACAAGCGGTATTGTTATTATGAATACAGGAACAACAAAAACTATGTATGTGCAAATACTGTTATAGCTGAACTCATATAAACAAACACAAGTCCCCAAATAAGCCTGTTATTGTCTTACTTGGGAACAGCGATCAGCCAGAGAAGTGAGCACATGATTCAGAAGAACCCCGGATGCAAAGGAAGCTGGAACAGACGTCAAGCATCCAGTTAGCCCCCAGTGTTCATACCTGAGCAGTCCCATTAAGGGCGTGACGTCAGTGTAGCTGAATGGGACACCGCTCTGTCTCCTGGGGACAGCAGATGCAGTCTGCCTCGCACAGACAGAGGAGGTTTATTAGTGCAGGCAGCCATGTGACCCTGGCAGTAAGGCTTCCTTGCATAGTCCCGTCCTGGGAAATGTAATGTCTGGAACTGGGGAATCACATGCTGAGCAGATGCAAAACAACACTACACAGATGTATACAACAGGCAAAGAACACTTGGGAGTCTTCTGGCACTTTCTTTCTTTTTTCCTGTATCATAAACAATTTAGTATCTGTGTACTAATAATATATAGCTGCTCATTCGAGTTAAGTAACTTCAGGCAAGTATTTTATAAAAGGCTCTATATATAATTGAACAGAATTCTAGAGGAATGAAGAAGTCAGACGACTACTAATGTGATTTTGGTTGTCCTTTGTTAGTGGGTACTTAAGTTGTTTGCTTATGGCCATGATTATGATGAAGTTTACATGAGGACCGCTCTTACTGCCTCTGCAACTTCTGGAACACAGAATGTGCAAATGGTGTGATATTGTCAGACGGCCGGGTCAAGGAGCAAATGGAGGAGAGAAGTAGCATAGAAGGCCCTCGACTTGTGAGTGGTATGAAGAGCTGGTGAGAGTGTAAAGTGGTGAGTCACCCTAGCCAATGCCAACCAGAAACTGGCACTGGGTTTTAAAGTGGGTGTACCCTGTGGCTTACAGGACCTGAGGGCTTCAGCAACCTCTAAAATGTCCCAGACAGTAACATGTGCTACTCTTGGGATAGCAGCTTCAGTTAAAACCAAAGCAAGCTATCATCCATCCATCCATCTATCTATCTATCTATCCTCCTATTCAGGGTTGTGGGGATCTGGAGCCTATCCTGGAGGCTACGGGCACAAGGCAGGGAACAACCCAGGATGGGCGCCAACCCATCACAGGGCACACTCACACACCATTCACGCACACATGCACAGCTATGGGCAATTTGGTAACTCCAATTAACCTCATCATGTTCTTAGACTGTAGGGGGGAAAACCCCATGACAACACGAGGAGAGCATGCAAACTACACACACATGGAACCTTGGTGGAGACTTGAACCCCGATCCCAGAGGTGTGAGGCAACTAACAACCATGACACTGTGCCGCCCCAAAGCCAAAATGATCAAATATAACTAATTAATGTTAATGAAATATAGTCATATTCAGCAAATTCTCTTACATTCTCTTGCAAGAACAGACTGACATAGTCTGGTAAATACAGAGACAGCTGTACTCTGAATGAACGAATGAATAAATAGTTTTTTATATATATATATTTCAAGAGGAGTCTTAACAGCATCTCTTCATTTCCCTGCTCTAACACCACCGCTGTCAGTATCAGGCTGATGGGAAAATAGGAATCATTTGTTTTATTCCCTCCTTTTTGTCCTATAAACAGTTGCATTTTTTTCTGAATGCATTTGCAAGATAACTATAAAATAGTAAGAAATGATTTTCATTTTGGTGAGTTTGTTGCTTTGCGACTTGAATAACTCAAGCATTGCCATGGAAATGGAAAGAACGAAACTGAGGAAAAAAGGGAAATAAGATATATGAGCACTGAATTCCAAGGGAGGAACAGCAGCACAGAACATAAGAACATAAGAACATAAGAAATGTACAAACGAGAGGAGGCCATTCGGCCCATCAAGCTCGTTTGGGG
>JAAGVU020000043.1:17675107-17686951 GCA_011763525.2 Mormyrus iriodes | reverse complement strand
CTTACCTCTGAAAATACACAGGTCTTCCGGCCACTCATTCTTAAAAAAAATCAGATGCTGCTGTAATACTAACTGTACCGTATACAAACACATAGTTCCAAGACAAAAGGTGACCGTAGCGCCACCCACTTTTTGGTGGCACTGCATCCCGCGTATGCGTTGCAATAGGGAATTGGATGTTATAGTACATCAACATGCTGATTTTTGGATGCAGTGTGCTTGCACCGGAATCTGGCTGGAGCGCTGTGCTGGATTGGTGAATAAAGGAGAGAACTTTCCTGCAATGTCCGGAGTTTAATTCGAGTAGTTGAACCTGGAACGTGATAAGATAATTTCTTCCACACTTGTCTGTCTGTCTGCCTGTTTGTTTGTCTGTGTGCCTGCCTGTCCGTCTATATTTCTGTCTGCCTGTCTTCCTGTCTGTGTGCCTGTCTGTCTATCTGCCTGTTTGTGTGTGTGCCTGCCTGTCTATCTGCCTCTTTGTCTGTGTGCCTGCCTGTCTGTCTATCTTTCTGTCTGCCTGTCTTCCTGTCTGTGTGCCTGTCTATCTGTCTGCCTGTTTATCTGTCAGTCTGTCTGCCTGCCTGTTTGTTTGTCTGTGTGCCTGCGTGTCTGTTTATCTTTTTGTCTGTCTGCTTGTCTGACTATCTAATTGCCTGTCTGTCTATCTAGTCTTACTCTTTATTTAATTGATAATCTCCAGTATAGCAGTCATTGCTTGATCAACAGCTTCTACCATTGCTGCCATGTAGTTTGAAAACTCCTGCCCCAGTAAATATTATGTACACTTGTGGACCTGTGTGAATTTTGATCTAACACTGTGTGTGGCATTTTTCGTAATTAGAAGGAAGTCCTGTCTGATGTGTTGTGTTCCTGTTTTCATGTTAACAGTAGATCATGCAGATTGATTCTAATGGGCCCATCTTTACAACAAAGGCACGTTAGAGGGTGAGGAGTCTTCCTATCGCAGGCAGTCATAATCAGATTAGTTTACACATTAAATGTGACTCACACTGGTCAAGGCAGCTGCAGATTAATATTAATACAGTAATTAAAGTTGTGTTTTATAGCCAGTGTCTATCTCGAGGAGCTCCGCGCCTGACACCCTGACCCCTGCCATCAAACGGTAAGCCCATGGGGAATCATACCGCATCTCCCAGCACCTGCCATCCCAATTAGGAGGCCAGCTCCTGTAAAGGAGGCTCCTTAATCACTAAATCTGTAACGAGACCCAGCAATTATCTCAGATTCCTAAAGTTGCCATGGGAGTGATATCGTTCTTTAAAGTAGACCAGGTGCCCGGGGCCAGGGGGTGTCCCACACGGAGCTCAGCTGACATCAGTCATTTATTTTTCCTCCAGGCTAGCAGTTGTAATTTTACTTGTTACTGTGATATTTTTTTTCCTTTACTGGTCTCTCATACTTGGTTTTGGGTCAAAAAACTAATCCTTATGGAACTGGAGGAAGGAATGGAGAGTTTATTTAGGGAGCAGGTTTTTCCACATGGAAGGGTGACATGAAAACAAAAGTAAGACGAGCAAGCAGGGCAAACAAGGTGGGCTTCAGGCTCGAGAAACCATAATGAAATCCTGTCTGCCGGGACACAGGGGTTTGATATATGGCTGGGGGGATGGGGGGGGAGGACACAGGTGTTTTTTGTATCACGGGTAACTGGTTGCAGGTGAAAGTTGAGACTTGGTCATCTTACCTTTCCCCCTCCCAGAGATTCATACCCTCCAATGTACTGGCTGCCATTCCTCACTGACCAGCGTACAAATTACAGGTCCTGTACCCTGTGGTCCGCTTAGCTCTGACTGATATGATTTCCATGTCCTTTTGGAGCCTGCTTTGGTTTTACCCCCGCCTGGCAATCCCCCCAGCCCCCCCCCCCCCCCACACACACACACACAGGGAGGAATGTAACATTATACTCCGGCTGTTTGTGTTTCCACGACTGGGAAGGCAGCTTGGAAACTGCCTATTTTAACAGCGTGATGATGGTGGAATAAAACAGGGAACACGCTAATGGGCCAATAATTACATGGTGGGAAATCAAATGATTAGAACACGGGGTATTGGCAGAGGATAAAAGCCAAGCCCTTCCTGATGCAGATAGATGACTGGTTTCAATTGCTGCAGTGTTCCTTGCGTGCTGGAAAATAAAGGGTCACAAAAAAGAACTGAAGTTTATGACACTAAGACATCCTCTGCAATGTCTGAGCACTATGGGTGATATTTTTAGATGAAATGGTATGGCCCAAGCCTGCATTTGGCTTGGTGCTGCTTTCTAAGGTTGTTAGGGTCCTCGGGGCTGTGAAGCGGCCAGATGAATAGTGGATCGAGACGTTAGCGCCCAGCAGGCTGCTCATCCACAGGCATCCTGCTTTACCTGAAGCATGTGATTATGTCACAAAGGGTCATCTCGCCCACGTGTCCATGTAGAGATTATCCTGTTTGCACCTCAGCACTACAGGAAGTCCTGTATTTCTCTGCTTTAATCTCCCAGAGAGCAGACGACTACTTTTGAAGGAGGATTTACAGGCTTTTTCACAAGCTCGTCCTCTGTCTCTTTCACTATTGCAATAATGCGGGTTAAGGTGGCCACACACTTCAAACAACGTCCGGACAAAACAAAATCAAACACATCTGCGAGAACACTCTGTTGCATACTTAAAAAAGCGCCGCCCTGTATTTCTATTTCACGTCTCAGCCCTAGAGGGCGCCCAATACAACAGACCCCATTCAGAGGGTAAATGAACATGTTGTGGTGAGTCACTTAAATAAAGGAGATGCGAGCCCTTTTTAAATGGAAGTTGCTATTTTTATTAGCAGCCATTACTGATCAAATACTAGCAGTGGCACAGACACGGTTGGCAACAATTTACACAACACTCACAGTTATACACAGTGCTGGTCAATCCTACTGGCAACATAGATGGCCGCCAAGGGCGCCAACTACTAAAGGCACACCAACTTGCCAGCTAATTCCACTTTGCCTCGGATAAGGGGCACTGATGGTGATGCTCGCCTGTGGCACAACATTGGCGAGGACCAGTAATGGTTACATGCTAACAAAACACTGGCGTTCCATGGCAAACATTACATGGTTCCACGGATTGACTATGTACAACATAAATACACATATTAATTTATACTATTTACAGGTGTGCATAGTACAGTGCAAAGCATGATGGTAACTGCATAATTAATTCTGTTGACCAACCCCATGGCATCATATTTATGTCAGCCAATCATGGACAGTGGATGGAATTAGAACAAACGAAAAACTTTGCCTGGGGGATCCTGCACAGGCAGTGGGCCAAAACAGTGATTCTGATGGACCACATGGAGTCATATTTCTAAAGCAGAGATGGTGACCCTGGTTCATGGAGAGCCGGGGTGGGTGTGAATTTTTGGAATGACCTCTCAATCAGCCAATAATAGTGTGTCGCCAGGACTGGAGTTGAGAGCCCCTGCTTTATTATTGGCTGATTGAGAGGTCATCCCAAAAACCCACACCCACAGCGGCCCTCCATGGATCAGATTCCCCACCCCTGATCTAAAGGCAGATCAATGCTGTTCTCAGTCACAAAGAACAGATGGAATAGCTCATTCTCCACTGAGGAAAAGTACCTTTATTGGCTAAATTATTTAGTAGGCCACTTAAAACATTCCAACACCCCATGGACATTATAAATGGTGAAATATTACCCTTTGCAAACACTTGTGTGATAGATTTAAACGGGTGTGATGGGGTGTTATGGTTGGCTGGGAGCAGTGTGGCGGTCAGTGTAATGGATTCCTGCTGAATGGTGGTAAGTTTATTAAGGCTTTTGTTTTAACAGACTAATGGCTGCTTGCCAGATGTGATTTCTCTTAACTTTAAATGGTTTTTCAACAAATACATGACTGTCTGCTTTTCCCTGGATGTTGCATAATTGCTTATTTGTGTTGTATCATTCTGTATTAATCCATTAATCCCACAGCACTGTCATGCTAGCAGTATGTAAAATGGGGCAGTAGTGAGTGTTGTACCATGTGTGGCACCGTGAGGGTGGTGTGCGTGGTATAGCGTGCGGCTCCGAGAGGGTACAGGTGTGTGGTATCGCGTGCGGCTCCGAGAGGATACAGGTGTGTGGTATCGCATACGGCTCTGAGAGGATGGTGTTCGTGGTATCGCATGCGGCTCCATGAGGGTACAGGTGTGTGGTATCGCGTGCGGCTCTGAGAGGATGGTGTTCGTGGTATCGCATGCGGCTCCATGAGGGTACAGGTGTGTGGTATCGCGTGCAGCTCCAGAAGGGTACAGGTGTGTGGTACCGCGTGTGGCTCCATGAGGGTACAGGTTTATGGTACTGCATGTGGCTCCATGAGGGTGCAGGTGTGTGGTATCGCGTGTAGCTCCAGAAGGGTACAGGTGTGTGGTACTGCATGTGGCTCCATGAGGGTACAGGTGTGTGGTATCGCGTGCAGCTCCAGAAGGGTACAGGTGTGTGGTACTGCGTGTGGCTCCATGAGGGTACAGGTGTGTGGTATTGCATGCAGCTCCAGAAGGGTACAGGTGTGTGGTATCGCGTGCGGGTCCGAGAAGGTACAGGTGTGTGGTATCGCGTGCAGCTCCAGAAGGGTACAGGTGTGTGGTACTGCATGCGGCTCCATGAGGGTACAGGTTTATGGTACTGCGTGTGGCTCCATGAGGGTACAGGTGTGTGGTATCACGTGCAGCTCCAGAAGGGTACAGGTGTGTGGTACTGCGTGTGGCTCCATGAGGGTACAGGTGTGTGGTATCACATGCAGCTCCCGAAGGGTACAGGTGTTTGGTATTGCGTGCGGCTCCATGAGGATAGAGGTGTGTGGTACTGTGTGCGGCTCCATGCGGCTCCAGGTGTGTTTCTGTATTCCAGGGGTACATGATCAAGCACTGCAGCTGCTATTAATAATTGTGAAGAAGTGGAGAGGGCAAATCCATGGGGGAGAAACAGCCAACCGCCAAAGGTACCTCTGTGTAGTAACAAACAGTGGTTAGGGGTGTGTGCCCAGAAGGACATAGGTTTGAATCCCAGGGACGGATGAGTAATAATGTCACCGTGGAGCCCTTGAGTATGGCCATGGACCCCAGCTGGTGTAGGGGTACTGGTTGACTCTGATCCCAGGCTTTTCTTTTTGATATGGCCCCTAATATTGTTTTCCCGTTCTCACGTATAAATGATGTTTAATAATAACAGCTTTCAGAGACTGACATGGCAGATGGAGAGCTCAGCACCATTAGTGACCATTGGATGCTTAATTTCCCCAGCAGATATTACCTGACTGGAGGGGTCATGTGTTCACCCAGGCGCCAGTGGCTCAGAGAATTCCCCTGTCTTTGAGCGTTTCTGTAAATGACTGGCTGCTTGGTTTCTGAACTGGATCTGCAGGCGCTCTGCCTGTTTGACGCATGTGACAAACTGTGAGCATAATTAAGGTGAGTGCTGCCAGCATGGACACGGGTCTCAGGTGAGTCCCACAAAAGCCTGCGTCTGTCTCGCTGGACTCTGCTGGAATCGAGGAGGGACGGATGTCTCATGAGGATCCTTGGGAAACCAGGCCTGTTCATGCTGTGTGTCTGTCTGTCTGTCTGTCTCTCATTTCCAGTGTTTATCACACATTGTTCTCCATTTAGATTCTCCTGAACAGCATGGATGAGAAGGTTTTCTCCCAGAAGAAAATCATCATCGATGCTGATCCCACATTCTCTCCAGGGAAGATACATGAATGTATTTCTGTCCTGTATTCTAGCTTCACAAGGTCCCGCTTGATGCCCCTGCTCAGCTATCCTGCATGGGAAAGGGACGTCGAAGGGAATAGAGAGGGTTGAAAGTGTGGTTTTTCCAAAACACCTGAATGCATCAATGTGATCTCAGCTCAAATTCTAGTCCATCACAATTAGCAAGTCAAAACTGTTTTTGACAAACTCAAACCAATCATAGATCTGTGTGGCTCTCAATACCTCTTATAAAAATAATAACACAATGCTTAGATGACTTCTCGATTTGCAAATTCCCTTCTACAGGCTGGGCTTTGATTTGAATCCAGATTGTGTCATCTTCCGATTGAGGTCTCAAGTCAAACATGGCAAGTTGAATTGACTTCAGTCTGCAGATGGAGGTCAGCCAGCTGGCATCTCACCCAGGTAACTTCCCTAAGTCTGCCAAGCGTCTAGGAGTTACCGGCTCCTGTGGTGAGGATCAGGTTGTTCCTCCTATCACCGCTGCTACACAATACTTATTAAACTGCTGCGTGAAAATACCAGTCAATGGACTTGCAGAACACACGTTAGATCAGTGTTTCCCAATCTGGTCCTTGGGGACCCACAGACAATCCACATTTTTGCTCCCACCCAGCTCCCGGTAGGGAGCAAAAACATGGACTGCCTGGCAGGGAGCTCGGAGGGACCAAAAAACGTGGACCGACTGTGGGTCCCCAAGGACCGGATTGGGAAACACTGCGTTAGATAGACACAAATCCATGGTGTGCAGCTAATCAGAGATATTTCCTAAGTTTGGGTTCAAAATGAGGAAAAAATGACATATCTACATAGATATTCTAGCAGTTTTTACTCCTTTTTATTGCAAATCAATATTTCCCAACATTTTGCCCATTTAAACAGATTAATATTCTTAGAAGTAGTTTCAGCTCCATTGCAAAGTGTTCCCTCAACAGTGGTCCATTTACAGGCGTGTATTGGAAGCCTGGGGAGGTGCTAAGAGATCTCAGATATTGCTGATGGAGAGTGTGGCAGCTAGAGAAGAAAAGGTATGGGGAAGGAGCTGTTCAAGTAACAATTTTTTGGACTGGACAGGGTTTTCAAATGGCAGTGGAGAAGGAGAGAGGGCTCCAGGATCAGAGAGAGAGGGACCAAAATGAATTAAAAACTAAGTAATTAATTAATAAGAATAATGAATATATTAATAATAAAATAATAAATTAAAAATACATGCAATTCCTCATACAACTCCATTACTCCATTGTCTTGTCACCATATGAACTGCAAAACTGGTTACTCCTGGAACACTTCTATTGAGTCTGAACACTTGGCTGTACCTGGGTACATATGAAATGACGAATTTCAGGAAACGTTTTAAACTTTGGTCTAATTGAACCACTACAGTGACCATTACTGAATAGGGCAATGTGAGAATTGTGGGATATAAGCTCATAAATAAAGTACAGTCACCTAATAAAAAATAAAATATTTTTTTAAATAAAACTGTAAATGATCTCTTGAAAAAAATGTGATTGGAAAATTTCCATTCTGTGTTCTGAAAGTAAATCTCTGAGTCTGCGATGTAGCTGCGATGAGGTTAAAATCACAGTGCCTTTAATTCTGAATGAAGTACTGTACTTAAAGCGTTCATATAAGCACTTCAAACAGCGCACACATGGCAGAATTACGCCGCTTTCCCTGGTTTAAAAAAAAAATTAAAACAAAGATTTCATGGCATATAAAATACATTTAAAGATGCAATTAAATTGTGCCGGCTTGAGCAAATGAAACGAGAGTCACGAAGTGTATGAGACATCCAAATAACGGAATAAGCAGGAAAATGTGTATATAGCTAACGGCATGGAAAATGAAAAATCAGGACAGCTAAGCCAAGGCTAAGCTAAGCAAGTCAATTAAAAGATACGTTAAAATTTGTTATATTTCTCTGAAGTTTAATAGGACAAAGAAACAGTATCCAGTCTTACCTGCCACTAATCACCTGTCAGGGTCGGTGCCCGTCTGTCCCTGTCCCATGTATCTTTTCCCTGTTTGGCCAGCAGTTCCCACTGGCCATCCAATTTGGTATTACCCCAGTGCGTTTCCCTGCTGGCCACAGGGTAGCTCAATGGGTTGAGCATGTTGCTCAGAGGCTGACACCCTTCCTGTCATAAGTGTAAGGCTGGCCTGAGGCCTGCCTCACCTTCTATGTTACATTTTGAATTTATTTCATCCCCTGATTACCTTACCTGTGCCTTGTCTATTTTCCATTTTACTTGTGTTCCATGAATTCTCCTAGTGTTGATAGCCCTCAATGTGTTCCTGTTTCCTAGTCTCTAGTCTCTCTTAATTATAAATGATCTCACCTGTTCCTTGTTGCCCCATGCCCTTAATGATTGGTTGATTTGGTTTTGATTCTCATCTGTCCTGCATTGTGTCTTGTTAGCAGGGTATTTAAATTCCTGTTCTTGATCTGTTCCTCTGTGGTTCATTGTGACTGTTTCCCTGTGGTACTGTGGGCTTCTTAGTTGCAGGGCCGCTGTGTTAGTTATTGTAGTTTCATGGGTTCCTACCTACCCTCGGTATTGTTCCTTGTGTTACTCCCTGGGTTAGTTTAGTTTTGACCCCTTGTGGTCCCTTTGTTTTCAGCTTTTTCCTTTGTGTTCCATTTTGCTAATGAAGCCCTTTGTTGTTGATGCTGCTATGTGTCATCTCTTCCTTCATCATGCCATAACAACACCTGGCTGGCCAGACAAATGAACAATGTAACAGGGACATTCAGCAGAGGAACAATGCCTTCTTATTACAAATTCTCTTCTAAAAGTAATTGGCAAGTTTTTTCAAACATCAGCTTACTGTAACTGTAGGGGGGAATATGAAAGCCTGAAAAATTCCCCATCCTGCATGCACACATTGTATACTCTCCTGGTGGTTATGAGCTCCAGGGTTGAGGGTTCGATTTCCCACTCCCCAGCATGATGTGTGGAGTCTGGGAGCTCTTCTTGTGTTTTGCTTGCCGTTTCCACTCACAGTCTCAGAGCTTACAGTTAGGTGAATCAGTGTGTGTAAATTGCCTGTAGTATGTATCCCTGTGATGAACTGGCATCCCATCCAGTATGTCCCCTGCTGTGCTTCATGGAACAGGCTCTAGGCTTGACTATATGGTATAACTAGTTATGGAAGATAAATGGAATAGATGTACATTTTGTTGGAATGTTATGCAGTTAAGGTGTGGCCTGTCTTAAGTTCTCTTACTTGGTCCTATTTACCACAATCCTGACTGGAAAAGTGGGTACTGATGGATATATATGTATTATAGAAAGGAGGGTCACAGGACCAGAGTTGTTTGTGTTTTATTCCACCCGTCTCTCATTCATGGATAAAGTTATAAATTGCTGTGTTCCATCCATGTAAATCTGTCGATCATCCCAACAGGAGTGATTACAGTTGTTTGATTCTATGATTACAGTTGTGTTTCTACCTTAGCTGAGTCTGAGTCAAGACTTTATCAAATAGAGTGAGTAAAGTCCGATTCCCTTAGAGGGGCAAGTCCAAGTTCAATTCTGGACTATGAATGAAAAACCATAAACTGATGACTAAACAAACACCTCAGATTTTTACTTTAATGCAAAATAATTTTTAAATCATCTATATAATTATTAAGCAGAAGGGAAATGGAAACACACCTCCACTACATCTTATATAATTATTAATTTCATTGTAACATGACTTAGGAATCAAAAAATATGCATAAAACAATACAAGGTTCCTTTAAAATGCTTTTTTAATTAACAGTTTTTTATTTCTATAATATACACGTAATGTAACTAAAGATAAGGTGCTATGTAACTCTATGATATCTGTTATGACTGGGACTCTCCAAACTACGACAACAACATATTACTTTTCAGAAAAGTACTGTGAGCATTTTGTGCCTTACATGTTCTCAACAGGTCTCATTATGACAGCGTTGCATCATTTTTACAACTATCTAGCTAGTAGTTAACCATCAGCAAGCATAACATCTTTGATTTTAAGACATGCCCCAATAGCTTCATTGAAGCATGTAGATAATGAGTACTGACCAAACGTTAAATGTGTTTATCAGAAGGTGGCATGCGACCCCGGGGATTAAGACCCCTGTGCCTGATAAATTGCTGGTTTGATTCTACTCCAAGCAGATCAATTGCAGCACCATTCAGCCCTTGGGGGCAGACCAGGGACAAATGATGGACAGTCAGTTGTTGAACGGACTTTTAACACATGTGATATCGAAGATTTGAATTTCACACATACACAATAACTCCCTGTAACATTAAAAAGTGATATTTATTTAGTATTTAGGTGAGTTAAAAATCTATTCAAGAACTGATCTAGGTTTGCAGGCTATTAAGATAATACAGTATACTACGGTATTTTGGGTGTATTTATTTTTGGGAATTCATCAGTGAAATTTATAGTGGGGGACCCCCAGTCTGGAAATTTCAAAAATACTGGTATGGTATTATTTATGAAAACACCATCAAAATACAAAGTATAACAATGCCTGGACAGTATAATGGCATGAAAAATTAGATACCAGCCAAGCCTAAATTGACCCCGTTTATTAATGTTTCCCTGTCTCCCCTAAAACCCTTTAAGATAACTACTCCAGGGAAAACCAACACTCACTGATTGTTTTTCTCTGGAGAGTAAGGTCAGTGATGTGAAAGAGAACATTTCTGCTACAGGCTTTAATAAAGTACAGAAATAATCATTTCTATAAGACTTTGGCTAGCTAGCTGAATACCTATCGTTAGATTATTACGTAAAATAAACTTTGGCTGGACACTTGTCCAGTCAATGCCTCCTTTCTAAATGTAGATAGAAATGGGAAGCTGTGCACGCCACATCAGTTATCAGTGCTTTGCAATATTGGCATTCCACAGTGTGCTTCGTTTGACTGCGTGTCATGCACACTGTGAATGAAGTGGATCTGTGCACAATGTTATATAAGCAACGCAGCTAATATATAAAATCGGGGGGTGGGGGGATGAAGCTACAGGTGCTTAGCCATGCTGCTGTAGACATACGCTATGAACTTAGATGGATTCAGGAAGGTTTTTCTAGTAATAAGAGTCCTAGCCAAGTTTGCATAAAAGTTCACCCAAGTGTGTGACAAGATCAAATCTTTTCATATGTGGGAGAGATTCCTCCAGTACATTTATTATATATATATATATATATATATATATATATATATACACACATATGTCATCCGCATAGAGCCTGCAGTCATATATATATATATACAAAGAGAGAGAGAGAGACTGTGTTAGTTGCCTCATGTCACTTTAAAAACTTCTGTATCAAAGTACTGATTTCTGGGCTTCTTTCATGGCTGACAAATACTGCTAATTTGCATTCAGCGTAATAGGACTCACCTTTGTAGCTGCGTTTGTAATTATGATTTGGTTACTTCAAAGTTAAAGTCCTTTTTTCATGTCATGTTTACATTATTTTGACCAGCCGCTCTATGAATATGTAATATTTCTTTATTTATTTCTTTATTAGTATGACCTTTAGTACAACAGGGAAAAACACAGAAAGGTGCAGGGATGGTAAGAGGGGGGGGGACAGTCATAGAGGAAGAATGCAAAGAGTAGTTGGACATCACACTGAGATTAGTGTCATTCTGTTTTTTTAATTGATTCATCAGAGTTTCATTGGAAGGTCTGACTGAGGGCGGAGCCAAAACAGACAAATAGGACACAAGACTGCACGGGCACATTTTCAACTAGACACAGCAAATATAATCATGGCTTTCACAGCAATATAATTATGGCTTCTGACCATGGCTGCATATCTTTGCTGGTATTACTAGATCTAACTGCAGCGTTTGATACTGTGGACCATAATATTCTCTTGGACCAACTAGAATCTGTGGTTGGCATTAAAGGGACAGCTCTCTCTTGGTTTCACTCTTATTTAACTGATCGTTATCAGTTTGTCCACATGAACAATGAATCCTCCAAGCCCACTAAGGTCAAATATGGTGTCCCACAGGGATCAGTGCTGGGCCCGCTACTGTTCACTTTATATATGCTACCACTTGGTAACAT
>JAAGVU020000043.1:17649321-17666429 GCA_011763525.2 Mormyrus iriodes | reverse complement strand
CGCAGCCTCCGGGATAGGCTCCGGACCCCCCGCGACCCGAAATGGAATAAGCGGTTCTGGATAATGGATGGATGGATTATTATGTTTAAAATAAAATGGTATGTTTTATGGTAGGTATCCCACAGAACAAGAAAAAGCGACAAATGGCAGACATCAAGCCAAATGTCCCTGTGAACAAAGACCTCAGAACACGATAGGCCCCTTTAAGAGGAGCAATGAGGAACACAGTGATAAATGAACACAAAAAAGCGCTGAACCACAAACACAGGGCACTTAATAACCCCTGCCAGACCCCCTGGAGATACCTGCCCCGTCCCCGGTTCTCCTGGCCCTTTATCCACTCACTTGACCCCCTGAATAAACCGTAAATGGACACTGTCACTAATGAGCCTCGGCTGGGTGGCATCGACCAGGTTAACTGTTAGCCCACGGACTGCCATTACTTTCCATGGCAACACACAGGCTGAGCCAAACTGTCCATGACCTGATCCCTCACCCTACCTCACACCCGTTATATCTCACTAACGCCCAGCCGTTTATAACACTGTAAAGTCTTTTACTTTACATGGACTGACTTGCCTTTAGAAGGATTCCCTCATTTTGTTCCCCAGAAAGTGATCTCCAAAGCAAGGATTTTGACTAAAGGTGCTGGAGCTTTACTGTTGTTTCAGGTTGAAACGATTCAATTATTAATAAAATTCAAATGAGGTTATTTGCCTCAGTGTAAAATTCATTATAAATTCCATGAAGTAAGTTGCAGTGTGGTGTTTAGAGTTTTGATTTTAAGAATATTGCTTGTAAGGAAATTATTTTAAGTTGCTGTATTGAATTGCTGTATTGGCAGTTCCACTTCGATTTGGGCTGTATAGCTGTTTACTTTCATTAACTCTCGGTCCTGTGTGTGACCACCCTGAGAAGAGATGTGATTCAGACAGACAGAAGCATTTCAGTGATGGGGTGTTTGGCTGAAAGGGCGGATACGTTTGACCAATCAGCTACCAGCCAATCCACTACACCAATATGATTGGTTAACCTCTGCTTATCAAACTGCTGCCTATCCCATGGTACATTAAGCACACTGGCCACCATCAGTCTGGGTTTAATGAGCTTCTGTGATAATGGGGTGGGAGCGACTACAGGACACTGCAGAAACGAGGAACACTGTGTACTTTTTATGGGGGAGGAGTAAGGAAAACACTCAGGACTGTTTCAGCTTTTAAAACGGCTCATAAATCATAATGTGCTTGTTTTTAATGAATCTGTCATCATTTTCCTTAAATCAGGTCAGGTTGGGGAGCATGTACTGGTACAGCACATTGCTGCACCCCCACGCGACAAAACACCTCAGGATCCTGGCTGGCGACCCCCCAGGCTGACACGCGGTCCAGTCACACCCTCCAGAAATAGACGTCTCTTTGCCACAGCCAGATGTTACGTGGCCACAATGAGGATTCAGCGAGCCAGCTCACCCTCAGGGAATTGCGCCACATGGCCATAGTGCCACAGCTGACGGTCCCTCACAATGCAGGTAATGTGCCTAATTTGGGACTCCCTGGGCAACTGCTCGTTCGACAGGAATACAAGTCAAACCAGCGGTACCTGAGGATTCTCCAAAGAGACACAGTACCAAAGGAGTCCAGTCTTCATCTCAGGTCACTGGATAGCATCCATGTCTCGCAGTCATAGACTCCTCGCTCAGTCTCTCGAGAGCCCCGGTCTCAGCTTCCACTGACTCTGCGAAGATAACAGCATCGTAGGCAAAGTCAAGATCAGTGAATCTTCACCAAAAGTTGGCCCACAGCTGCTGGGCCCCAAGACCCCGCCCAACACTAGGGCCGTGCATCTTCACTGGCCTCACAATTCGATTGGATTACGAGGATAATGTCAACAATTAGGTTTGGTTCAATTCCGTGATGCATCACGATGCATTGCATCCTCAATTTTCTATATTAATGCACATGGCTACTTTTTCATCAGTGCAGTCAGATAAATAACAACTTAATAATAAAAACATTTTTATTATTTAAACATTTCTTTACAAATGTACTTCTTCAGCAGTGTACTTCTTCATTAAATAAAACATTTAAATGTTAACAATAAATGTCTTAAGATTAAACAGTAACACTTTACAGGGCACAAGTACTTCAGTTATTACTGAAGCACAAATTATGAACAAATCATGAAGAACTATAGCTGCTGCTTGAGATAAGATGCGTCACGAATCGTTAATGATGAACAAACATGAGATCAGAATTTCGCTCGTGTTATTCGGGATGTTCCTTCAGTAGGTCACAAAGGTGTACAGAATTAATAAATGTAGTAACAAGTATAGTAACTGCTTGGGATGAAAGATACATTACGATTCATCAATGATGAACAAATAGGAGATAAGTATTTAAGTTCCTTCCGTAATTTCATCAGTGGATCCATCAGTAGTTCACAAAGGTTTACGGAATTAACAGGTATAGTAACAAAAATAGTCATTACTTGGGATAAAAGATGCATCACGATTCATTAATGATGTATTAACATGAGATCAGTATGTAACTCTGAACTTAGTTTGTGGTTAATTAATACATAGGAAATTTAAGCCCCATCAAATAAAATGTTAACATTTAAATTGTAAACCAAAATAAACAGAACAGGCCTTGCCTACAACCTATACTATTACTGTGAAAATGGTCATCCTCACAAAACAAAACTGAAATGCTGCTGTGATGCAGTGCATTACAGGTGTTCTGTGACCTGTAATCTACAAAAATCTTTTTTTAAATAGAACTTTAAGACCACTTTGTGCTCAAAAGCAAAACAAATACTTCTCCAGTCTAGCTAGCAGCAACCGGGCACTTCCTGAATGTGGCAAAGATCACAATGACTCTGAAAGCGGCTGACAGGTGGCACTGAACTACTCATTTATATAGTATAGTGCACTGGATCATAATATCAGAAATGTTTACAGAAATGTCCACCATTAAATTAAATTGTAAACTGAAATAAATACAGCCGTATCCCTCCTATTGTGTAAAAATGGTGTATTTTCAAAAACAATACATTCGGCAATGCTATAATCTACAAAGGTTTTCAAATAGCAGCACTGGGCACTTCCTGAATGTGTCAAACATTGGAAATTTGTAGGTTCTTCTGTAAGAACACTAGTTGGTCCACATGTTCTGGTTTGAGAGTGCTTTTTTTTCAGTGACCACATCTCCCGCAGTGGGGAAAACTCGCTCTGCACACACGCTTGTGCTTGGGATAAGTATTGCTTTGATACCCGGGAGAGGAAGGGAAATGTGACCTCAGCGGGAGGCAGAGGTGAGATTTTACAGTCTCTGTCCATTTCCCTCTCAGCCCTGGCATAGGGGGTCTTGGGTTCTACTACTGTACTTGCAGTGTCAGTGAAAGACTGTCCCAAACTCACAAGCAGCTACGAGGCCTTTCTTTCAGGAGCAGAGGGGCCGTCCACCTTGGGTGTTTTGTCTTCCAGAGTTCTTGTTCCCCCTGGTGCTTCATCCCTCTCTACACTCCTCAGTGCCCTCTCATTCTGTGTTTGAACAAAAGAATATAAAATTGAAAATACCATTAAACTAGCACTTAGCACAGTTAATGCAACAGCTCACATCTATTAGGATAACGTTTTCTCAGTCTTACAAAACTTTCACTCATTGTAGCTACTATTCATATTGTCATGAGCATTTAAAGTTTTTTTTTGTTTTATAGGTTTTACATGGAACATGGTGAAATTACCTCCAAGGATGCAACCTTCTCAATTACTCCTCCGTAGATCTCTGATCTGTCCTCCTCTGTGAGTAAAGGCAGACCCTTCAAACGGGGTTTCAGGGTTGAGGCTGTATGAAGGATCTTCTTCTCTGTCCCATTGCTGTACCCCTTCAGGAGATCTGTTTAAACAGCAGTCTTGATCTCGTGGATGAAGGGTGGGTCTCTGATGATGTCTGTCATGTTTGAGAGGAGTTTTGCATTTATTGGAGCAATGGGAGACAGTTGGATTGCTCTCTTCTGAAATCAATGTGGTTGCATCTTTCACTGGCTTTAGCGCACTCACAGTGTACTCTGCATCTGACATACCTGTTTCATTCAGAGTGCAGAGGTCTGACTCTCCTTTTCTCACCTCTGGAGACAGCAAGGTGACAAAGATTGCAGGTTGTTGCTTCAAGAACCTCTCAACCATGTTATGTGAACTGTTCCACCTTGTGGCAACATCATTTATCACTTAATGGTTATTCAGGCTCAGACATTTCTGTTTCTCTTTCAAAAGGTGGTTTGCTGTAGTTCTGAGGAGGAAGAATGTTGATAACCGTCAGACTCTGACCAGGAACATGGAGATACGAGATTCAGCATATGGGCGTTTTACATGAGGGAATTTTCCAACTTCAGTGGCAACAATCAGATTAGACGTATTATCTGTCACCATCACTACCTCTGATAGCCGCCATTCGTTGACCACATGAAACCGTAGCTCTGCCAGACGAGCACCCATGTGACACTCATGAACAGCTCTTGTCTGCAGCACATGTGATAAAATCTGCCAGGCCTCACGAATGTTATGTGATGTCACTGTTACATAAGACTCATCTGTGACAACAGTCCAGGAATCACATGTTATGGCTACTTGACTAGCTTAGCTCGTGATGCCATTATCTTGGCTTTGGTTTCGTTGTAGAGTGTAGGTATTACCTTTTCTGTAAAGTAGCTACTTGATGAGAGCATGTACTGTAGCTCAAGCATCTTCAACAGGTGGCGAAACCTCGTGTTCTCCACAATCGAAAAAGTATGTATCTTCCCCAGGTCATGCTTCCTACTGAATTCATAAAATCTGAAATGTGTCCATATGTCCGCTTTCAAAATACTCAGTGCATTTTTAATCACTTGTTCTTGGCTTTCGCCTCTCTTCATCGTTTTGTGCTAACTCTGTTCTCCCACAATTCGGTTCGATATGACGCTGGTTACTACCATAGACAGTAAAGGTTGCTACGAGGAATTTCTTCTGAACTGCAGAGCTTTATTCTCCAACTGAAGCCGGAAAATCAACAAGCAATATTACGTGGGTATAATTGATTAGGTGCTGGTACTGCATCGTTGCAGAATTGTCCAGATCTGCATTGTGATGCATTGTAGAAAGGAATATTTTCAACCCCCCTACCCAACACCTAGCCCATGCAGGCACTGAACAGAGTAGGAGCAAGAACACACCACGGATGAACCCCTTGATCAACTAGGAAGAACGCAGAGGTTCTGCCTCCACTCTGCACAGCACTTAGCAGCGTACAGGCTGGGCCATGACATCCAGCAGCTTCAGGGGAGATCCTGCAAAGTCCTAGGATGTCCCACAGGGCAGCTCGATCAACTCGAACGCTTAATGAAAATCAACAAATACTGCAAAGAACCTCTGCCGATATACGCATTTCGCTCGATGAGAACCCTCAGTGCCAGGATGTAGTCGATAGTAGACTTCTTAGGTGTAAAATCAGACTGCTCCTATTGCTGGTAGGTGAGCAAGTGATCACGGATCCTGATGAAGATGACAAAAGCAAGGACCATACATGGCACCAAGAGCAGTGTTAACCCCCTGTAGTTGCCACAATCCAGGCGATCACCCTTCCCTTTCCAAATAGGGACAAGAAGTCCCATTTTCCAGTCAGTTGGGATGATGCCTGTGTCCCAGATGGAAGCAAACATTGCTTGCAATGCCAGGAGGACAGCCTTACTACCTGCCTGGAGAAGTTCACCCCCACAGATCCTTGCAGCCTTCCCTACCCCCAGCTGAATCACCACCCGTGCAATCTCAGTGACATTGGGTGGCTCATAGCTAATCGGAGGATCAGGCTCAGGATCTGTGGAGCCAGTAATGTCCAAAGTCCTAGTCAGAGGATCAGCTTTAAACAGCTGCTCAAAGTAGTCGGCCCAGTGGGTCGCAAATGCAATGTCGTCCATGTAGACCTTTCCATCATCCACCTTGACTGCGTTAACAGCTTTTCTGTGTTAACAGGGACAGATTCGGATGTGCATAATGCTTCGATTCCTCTATAAGGAAGATGTTGGTCACTATACCATAGATGGTGTGTTACCTGCTCACAGATTCCTCTAACTAACACCTCTTTATCTGCCCTCAGGGCCCTCACAGCTGTCCTTCTCAGTTCCTGGTACAGACTGGGGATGTCATCAAGCTGTGCACTGTGATTCCTCTCGATAATATCCAGGGTGCCCTGTGAGATGAAACACCTCCTTCTGAGAACACCGCCAACACCAACACAACCCTCAGCAACCTTCAGGGTCTTGTCATGGTAGGTCCCACGTCACATTATAATCGCCAGTCGCACCCAAATCTGCAACTCCCCAGTCTGCATACCTCAGAGAGTGCCGCCTCTGAAATGTGGAGTTTATGAAGCTCCTCCAACAGCAGGGGAAGATGGTCATCATGCTAGA
This sequence comes from Mormyrus iriodes, assembly GCA_011763525.2. Lineage (NCBI taxonomy): Eukaryota > Metazoa > Chordata > Actinopteri > Osteoglossiformes > Mormyridae > Mormyrus > Mormyrus iriodes. The sequence continues at coordinate 17,659,988 of JAAGVU020000043.1, read as the reverse complement.
GAGACAAGACATTCCATGTGCCTTCCCGGTTGGGCCACCTCAGATTAGGACCTGTCGTGCACCACCCCAGTTCTGATCCCCAACAGGCCTGACTCCATTGGCTCTCTGGCAGTTTTGACTCTTCCAGGGATGCGGCTCTTGATGACTTTCCCCTTCATAATATGTGCAGCCTTCCTGTGTGTGGCTGCCTCAGAGCTATTCCCACTGTGAGCAGAAAAGAGTCTGGTCTGCTTTGTCAGAGCTGTGTGACGTTTTTATGGTGGCTTGAGTGAAAATCCTATAACCAACCTCTAAATTTTTCCCTGCAAGTTGGAGGACCGCTTGCAGGGTCGGATGCAATTTACCGTCATACCCAGTGTAGTTCCTTAAATATACAGACATAATCAGTCATTTCACAACCCAGAAAAACAAACCTCTCTCTGAGAAATCAACTAATGCAATTACAGAATGAGTGACTACAAATGCTTCTCGCTTTACAACAGTTCCACCTACGGTATTTCAACTTTACAATGGTACCATAGCAATGTTCATTTAGTAGTCAACTTTTAATTTTGATCTGTTCCCATTTAGTGATATGCTGTATGACAGCTTCTACTGAAGCCGGGCGATGGCAGCAGCCATGCTTCCAGTCTCTGTAGTGATGGCGAGCATAAACATTTCACACAAGGATTTTTTTCTGGGTTTAATCAAATAAACTTGTATTCATTAATTTAATTTTCAGTTACTAGTATTTAGATAGTTACAGTAACTATTCATTTACCTTTTCAGGGATAGTATTTATTTGTTTGTTTATTTACACTTGCGATGGATTCTTCAGAACGTGACCCCATCATCAGTCCTGTATTTATATTTTATAACTTATATTTATAACTATTTTTGTTTATTACTTTACTGTTGTTATTGTCCTGGTAAGTGTTATCCCATCCAGGGTGTCCCCTGTTTTGTGCCCTGTGCTTCCTGGGGAGGTTCTAGAATAGGGGTGGGCAATATTTTCCAAAAAGGGCCAGTGTGTATGCGGGTTTTCACTGCAACTCCCTAATTAAATTACTAATTAGAAGACTGATTGGCTGAAGAGTCCTCACACCTGGGTTTAAACAGCCGACCTAAAGGTTATCCAAAAAGCTTGCTTACATACTGGCCCCTTGCAGATAAGATTGCCCACCCCTGTTCTAGAACCATCTGTGACCCGGGTGAATTTCCAGTGCAGGCAGGACGTTATTTTGAAACATGTCAAATTTGGTTGTCTTTTCCCTTTGTGGTCATGCATCTCATTACATAACAGACTGCGGGGGGAGGTTGAAGTTAGAAATGGGCGATATTTGGATAGATTTGAAATCACAAATTACGTGTAAGCCGACATACATTCTAAAAAGAGTGGACAAAAATCGGCAGCTTTAGGGGGAAAAAGCAAAGCTTGTTAAGGTTACTGTCACTGCAGCTCAAGAAGAAACCAGGTTTTTGGATTAGGGTCACTGATACTGGACTACATGCTTTTGGAATTTTACATCGATACAGCAGGAGAACAAACCAGGCTTAGTTTAGATTACCGTCGCTATACCTTGGAAATAGGGTCCGTTTGGGTCATCGGCTATGGGGTGTTCGTTTGGCTGTACACTGCGCCTGGTGTCCTACGAACCTATGAGCCTGTTCATCGATGCAATGTGTACTACAAATAGGTAATGCCTCACGGAGCAATTTTTAAAACCTGGAGACAGCAGGGAGCATAAATCCTTTTAAATGACTGCCCAACATTGTCTCTTAACTTTAAAAATTAAATTAGATAGAAAGTGGTGCATTAACTATGCAAACATGCGTGATTAGACAGTGGACTTTCTGAGATCAAAGGATTCTCAGCAGTGATGCATAATGAACATTATGAGCTGCCCTGGCCCACTGCACTTTCATAGCTCACTATCAGAGTTTGTACTTCATCTCTAAGGGAATCTGGCCCAATAAGCCTGCACATGGTTTCCAGTACATCTCAATGCAATACGCCACGTCTAATGGAATTAAGCAGTGAAAGGCTCCGAAGCTGAATGCCGAGCAAGTGAAGGTAGGAAGCTCTGAAGTTCTGGAAATGCTTTGGATGATGGATACAATTGATCCATCAGCACTCTGCTTTTGAAGGGCAGTGTGTGGTTCTGTGGGATAGGATTGTGATCGGAAGGTTGCCTGTTCAAATCCCAGTCATGCTGCTGTTGGGCCCCCGAGCAAGGTCCTTGACCCCCAGGGCTAGGGGTGCTGAATGCTGGCTGACCCTGTGCTGAGATCCCCAAGCTTACATTCACCTGTCTGTGTGAGCATGACGGGATAGGCAAAAACAGAATCTCCCGTGAGGGATGAATACAGTACCACTGTTTTATTTTGGATTCAATGAGCCAATCAGAAGACAGAAGGTATTGGTCATAATTGTACCAGCAAATCAGAGGAGGGCAGCTGACTCCTGTATGTGCGTGCATCTCTCTTTTAGCAAAGGCAGAAGAAGCTTTTTATTACAAGCTTGTGCTTTAACAAGTTATAGGAATATTCTTGGCACAGCCCTGGGAATCATATTTAAGTGTAATCTTTGGCTGAATAAGGAATAAGAAAGGGTTAAAGGGCTGATAGTGATTTCCTTTTCCTCATATTGCCATATTTCCATAAATATTACTTCAAAGAAATGTTGTTCTCAGATGGTGAACAAACTGGGGTTGACAATCCAGAATGTATACAAACATTACAAAGCAATGACACACTGCATATAGAATTAATTTTACACTTGATGGACCTCTAATACCAAATGTAACAGCGGCGTGTCCTGCTGTAAACCAAAAAGCCAGTTGTTGCTTCTTTGACAGGAGCATCCTTTCGACATAGCCTGGTGTCAGGGATCGGGCTGCTCTGCAGAGCGGGCTGCCATCTTGCCTGCCCTATAAAGGGACCCACAGGGTTATGGCCTCAATAGAGGCTCACCCACAGAGTCGTGGCCTCCATAGGATTACAAGGATCTGGGCCGCTAAGGGAGCGCAGAGTAAGTAACAGTCTTTACTGAACAGTGCTGTCTTGCTTCACTGGCTTTCCATGTTTGTCCTTGTGTTGGATTTCAGACCTAAATTCTCTGACCCGACAATGATTAGTGGGTCTTGATTTAGGAACTGACATCTTGGGATTTACCTGCCCAGCTGACATACATTCTGCTCCATTGCCCACTGCAACCGGATGTCTGTTTTCTGCTCCTGAATAACCATTTCCAACAGATGTATACATTTGGATAGTACAGGAGAGACAGTTTGCAATTCACTGGCTACGTTTCTTTAGACAATTTCTCAAAAAATACAGGGTCTGCACCGCAGCCTACTGCCTCCGATGGTGTATGTGTATATATATATTTAGGAAACCACCTCATTATCCATTAATTAAACCGTAAATCACTATGACACTGACAGATAGGCCCAATTATTCACATCACACATGGGTGAGCTTTTCCACCATATCCTGTTTTTCCTGGAACCCAGTCCATGAGTACCACGGGTAACCTGTGATATTTTACAAACAAACAAATGATCTTGATTATCATTGTCATGTTTGGTATGTTATATGGCTTAGAATAATTTTACAAAGGTTTTCATTAAATTCGTCATTAATTCAAATATTTAGTTCTATTCTTCCAGACTGTGACATTTATGAAACGACTAACTTCATCTCCCACCACTGGCTGTATGTGTATGAGGTTTGTACAGGTTTCCTTGCACAGTCCAAAAATTTGGAGAACTGGTGTCCCTGTGGTGCCCCGAGATGGACTGGCACCCCATACATGGTGTCCTCTGCCAGGTGACTCCTGGGGCTTCAGATTACAGTCACTCTGCCGGAATGAATATTCACATTCACTGTTATCCAGTGTTTGGTATCAGCTGACATCCCACAAGTAAAAAAAAAAAACACTCAGTGTTACAGTTTTTAATTAAAATACTGTTCCCAAAGGTTTCAAGTGTTTATCAAAAGATTGCACTCTAGTGAGATTACCGCCATTAAAAATATATCTCTCTAGGGCTGTTTTGTCCACACCACATATCCCAGAAGACCCCATGATGAAATCACTGTAGTTTTAAACATATTTTTCTCTTAAGCTCTGCAGATGATATATCACAGTACTTTATTTCATATGTGACCCATTCAGTATCAGTCTGATAAAATAATACAATGTTACTATCTGGTGATAGCGCCACCTATTAACTAGTCCCTTTCTCTTCCAAAAAAAAAGAAGACTTGAGAAGAAAATTTTATTCATGGAAAGTCCCAAAGATTAACTAGTAGACACATGAAATCCATTCCATAAAGAATGAAGTTTCTGAGCAAAAGAAAAGGTTTAATAATTAAATTTTTGGGGTTTTTTTTGCTCTCTGAAGGTTGCGACTTGGCCTTTGGTTGGATTTGCTCTGTCTCTCTGGATTATCACTCTAGTAGCTGGCTTTAGGGTATGTTTCTGTTGTATGTTTGGGTTTCTGTGAGTTTGCTCATTGTTTCTCTGTGTACTCAGCACTCAGTGTTTTTATAAATAGTATATTGTTGCTTGTTGTGCTGTGGTAATTGTTAATTAACAATACCATTATGCTCTTCAGTGCTCTGTGTGCTTATGGTTTAGATAAAAGTGGAACAGCTCAGTGGTTTTGCCTTAGCTCAGAGCTAATTTGAACATTTTCAGAGATTACTATTTAAAAATATCAAGGTCTTCCCTGATTACTTTTTTAAATTAGGAAAGAAACTTGGGAGGGGTGGCGGGGCGGGGGGCAGCATAAACACACAAGTGAATATTAAGATAGGACATTTTAGAACTCAAGCACAGGAAAGTGGAGTATTCTGGAGAACATGTTCTGAAACAAAGTTAAATGTGCTCATTTTGGTGTTCAGTTCACATCCATCCATTCTCCCGCTGCTTATAGGTTTCTGATGAACCTGGAAGCATTTTTTCGGCATGTTCATCCATCCATCCATCCATCCATCCTTGTTCATCCCACTGTTTGTCCTGCTCAGGGGTACGGGAGCCTGGAGCCGATCCCAGGCAGCACAGGGCGCTAGGCTGGGGAACACCTTGAATGGGATGCCAGGCCATCGCAGGGCACACCTACGCACACACTGATACAACTGTTAAACTAACTGCATGTCTGTGGATGGCGGGCAGAAACCCACAAAAGATGGGGAGAGCACGCAGAGTGCACACATGCAGAGCGTCCACACGCAGAGTGCCCACACGCAGACTGCGCACACACACAGAGTGCCCACACGCAGACCGCACACACACAGAGTGCCCACACGCAGACCGCACACACATCGAGCGGAGGTGGAGGCGGGAAAGGTGCTGCCCAGCTGTTAGGAAGCTGCATGAAACTGAAGTGATGGAGGCCGAGCTGCAGTCCTTTGCTGGTCCTATGCGGGCGAACGTGCTGCGACTGAGGCGAGGAGCACAGAAATGGGAAGCGTGAAAGCAGGCTGATTAGCTAATACCATTTACTGCAAATTTCATTTAGTCCATTAAAAAAAGTGCGCTTTTAACACAGCGACATGCACCGTTAAATGCGGGAAACAGAGCTCTTAAAATTACTAATCTTCTGCCACTGACCTTGATCAGAACCAGTGGGATTATAATTGTAAGATTACATGTCTTTGATGCTGGACAGAGCCCATGTCACCCTCTCCCAGCTAAAACCTGAGTCAGTCACCTCTCTGCCCTGGCCTCCTCCCACCAATGCTATTCAACACTAAGCTCTTTCCATTCAACACTAGCAGACCTTCTGAAACGTACTGCTAGATTGTGGTGGAGGCTGGATTCAAGGCTTGGTACCTATATTTAGAGCTGATCCCCTGCTCCGTATGCAGATCGTGTGACACAGCATACAGTCTGTGCCCTCGGCAATCACTCCCATAAATAATTCATCCCACCCTCAAATTACTGCCTATTAGAGAACAATAATAGTTTTTTTCTTTCCCGCCCGGCCTTCACTCTGCATTACTGCTGTCGGCTTCCCTTGCTGCCCCGGCCCGGATCGCTCCATTCTGGCTGCAATTACCCCACTGCCACTTACACATACAAAGGGATCGCCGTGCTGCAGGCGTTTATTTGTCTATTAAGCGTGCGTTTTAGTGGCATACGGCGCTGGCGCTGACTGCGCACACACGTGCCGGAGTTTTGCCCGCAGCCTGGGCTGAGCATGTGCCGTTCGGTCCCGCTGGTCACCCAGCTAATCTCACCCGATTGGGATCTCATTGCAATGAATAATGTGGTTCAGAATATGTTACTCAAGGGCGTTCTGTTCATTTTAATCACATTTACCAAACTATAAAAAAAGTCATACATTTATACTAATTGTTCTGTATTTTGTAATTATTTTGAGATTTTATAAAAACAGAATATATTTCCTCATTTATATTACTTTGATTAATCAGATGTGAGGTAATTGTCCAAGTGCTACAAATTAGTAATCATTGATTCATTGAAAATTAATTAATAATGAACAATGAAGTTTCTACGGCCAGAACCATAGCTGGCCTGGCATGTTATCTCTGTGCCCTTGCACTACCAGGGTTCTGGGTTCAGTTCCCCCCCTCCACGTGTTTTCTCCAGGTCAGATTCCAAAACAACACAGGCAGGTACACTGGCATATGACTATTTGGATGCCATGTTTTAAATATCGCTGTGACCTGTGTCAGATATTATTGTGATTTATAATAATAATAATGAATAATAGAAAATGTGCTTTTACGTCCATATATTTTCTGTTTTTCTGGTCTAGCTGTACGATTTCAGGTCATGGGGTGGATGTCTGCCGAAAGGTTAATTAAAGAAAGATCCTGCAGATTATAACAACAAACAGAAAGTGGAATGAATCCACATGCTAGTGCTTGTTCAGTGTGTGGTGGTGTGTGCAGCTCAGCAGGGTGGGGGTCTGTGCCTGAGTTTGGAATGGTATGGGCTCAGATCCCATGGCCAGCAGAGTAGTCATATGCAATACTAGCATCCTGGCTGTAGAGAAACTGTAAAATGCTTATAATCCTTTTTAGTTTCAGGAAGGATGAGCTCTTCTGTATTTTGGATGATGAGACAAGCCAAGTATTTATACCAAATATTTCTGTGGACTGATTTCTGAGTAACAGCGACCTGTGGCGTTTCAGGAGTGATTCAATTTTCCTAGCTGCCCAAAATGAAGACCAAGCCTGACACTGTTTATCTTCTGGAGATGTGAGTGGCACAGTAATACACCAACAAAAGCTACATATTCTGGCTAAGAAAAATCTAGTGTGAGATTTGAAAACAGACCAGGTCCTATATGGTTGATGACAGGCATCTGCAGAGTGTAACCTCAGCAAAGGTTTGACGAGTGCAGCCCTTTGGGCCCGGAGCTCTCTGGTGAGAGTGTAACATATGCTAATGCATATAGCTCTAGCAGGGGCTTCAGCATATGAATATTTGTGATCTCATTAGAGAATCACATTTCCATTTCTTTAGGGATTATTTCTACTTAGAAATACCAGAATCATAACAAAGCTTTCTCTGCGTGCTGGAAAAAGAAATGTAAAACACAAAGGACTTGGGAGTAACTAAATTGTGCTCTTATTCATAGAATAATCTGAAATATGCAGTATAGCTTTATCCCATATAATATTCTGGCATGTCTGAATTTTAAGCATAATTTCTCCAGCACGTGGGAAGACCATGGTGATGATGGGCAGTGGCTCTGTAGCTGGTGAATGTATTAATCATCATTCCGATACAGCCATCCAGCAGTCCGGAGTAGTAATGGTTAGATTGGCATTGTATCCAGGACACAGTTCATTTACGGTATTGTGTTGGTGTATTTTGGTTCACATACAAACATCATAGGCTCGTTGTCTTTTTATAGTGCCAGCGCATATGTTTTAATCACACAGCGTGAGGTCCATGAGGACGTGGTGCATTGAAGTAGAGCTCTATAAATTTTGAATGTGAGACAGTTCACTGCCGTCTGCTTTAAATTTAGCTGTCGAAAGTTGTTTTGAAGTACTGGCCTTTTAAAAAAGGATAAATGCAGATTCAAAGTTTTGACACGAATTGGATGAGATTGACTGGAGTGATGAAATCAGCAGGATAAATCTTATAGGACAGAATGGAAAGTTCAGGACTACTGCCTCCAAATAAGAGTCACACATTGCTTTCTTTATAATGGAGGCCCATATATGAAGTTTTTTTCCTGGTAATGAGGGTCACAGTATCTCTGCATTGCCCAAGGTCACTGAAGGACAACTTTGATATCCAGAGCGGATAATATTTCCAGATCTTGGAAATTAATTAAGTTTTAGCTAATTGGGTCTTTCTGCTGATTTAAATCTGAAGGTGATATCTGGGACGTCCTACGAAGTGTCGGGGGCCCTCCTGCAGATCTCTGCCTCCATCTAAGGATTCAGACGACGTCTATACATCGTGCACTTTGTATCTGCTGATGCTGCCTACAAAACACATCAGTCACACTCAAGGAGAAAATACACGTCCCTCACGCTGAGACACTGATTTAGCCTTTTAAACTCACTATTATACACTGTCGGGATCTTCTCATAACCTCAGCATCCTCTCAAAGTGTGGATAAAAATGATGTTAAGAGCCTGTTAATGTGTATTTGAATAGTTCCTGCTGTAAGACAACCAGAGGGCACATTTTGCACTTTTAATATTGCTCCCTTATTAATTCAGCTTTGTTACTGGTTACATATTTACTACACTTTTTTTCCTTGCAGCCACAGATAAATTAAAAACCTAAAAACCTCCCAATCTAAGAGCGGGTTTGCGAACGGACTGTCAGTCTCTCTGAGCAGCTCATATCCACACACTGAAACTGAATCCCATTTCATCTATTTACTGCACATTCCTACCATCTGTTCATTACATTCCATTGTGCAACTGCGTAATCTTCCCAGCGAATCAGGTGTTTTAAACTATGTCTTGAATTCTCATGTCTAGACTTTACTATCTTTTACTGTCACTAGTCTTGATATGTCATGACAATAGATGCTAACTACACACAGCCTTTTACATTATTTACACTTGGTGACAGTACAGCATGCTGCCCTGTTGCTTGACGGGATGCCCCAGAGCTACAACATAAATATGTGAGAGATACATAAAATTTATATTGTGGCACTGGGGATTCCCAGCAGCACGGCAGCATGCTGTACTGGTACGAGGTGTAAATAATGTAAAAAGGCTGGTGTAGTTAGCATCTATCGTGCTGGGTAGTAAATAATGTGCGTGTGTGCGCTCACTGTGTGTTGTGTAAGTAGTCAGGGCGGCCAGCACGGAGGGCAGTGTGCGGGAGTGAGCGACTGGCATACATCAGTAAACACCATTTCTGTGCTTTTCTGCACTTTTGGTCTGGCTCCCCGTCACTATGTCTGTATGGTATATTTAGTATGGTAAATTCCACCATATGCCAAAAGCCTAAATGCAGGTTGCCAGGTGGTGTTCATTTATGAAGGAAATGATGTGAGGAGGACATTCTCATTGTCACTAGAGCCACACGAGCAGTAGGAGGCAGGATAGCAAGCATATGGTACACATTTATGTTATGTCTGATTATTCTATTCAATTTATCTTTATATAGCGCCTTTCACAACAGAGTTGCCTCAAAGCGCTTTCCATGATATTAAGAGAATATGAATAAAATAGGAAAAAGGAAAGAGAAGGAAATTAACTAAAGAAAGAAGGAAGGTCAGATGACAACGGAGGAGAGGAACCAAAATCTCCCAAGTAAGGAGAAAAAAACTTTTATTATTTTATTATTTAAAGTAGTTTACACACTGACGCAGGTGGTTATTTAACTGTATTAATTCAGGTTATTTCACATGTGACTCATTACACTCTCAACTGGTTGGTTGAAACTAAATCTTGATCTGGATTTTAATTTCTGGGCCTGAAATTTCCACCTCTTTAAGGCAGAGCTTCCCTGGGTGAATTATGTATATGGCAGGAACATATACAGCAGCAACAATCTCAATTCACTCTTGCTGTATCGCTACATTCATGCATGTGACTAATAAAAATCTTCAGTCTTCGATCTTTTGTGAGCAGGGCCCAGCGCAGATGTGGGAAGAGGATACCCTGTGCTTAGCAAACAACCAGTGCCAGGAACTACCTCTGTAGCTATTTAATGCATGAGAGTTAAAATCTGTGTACACAAACTGACTACTGGCTGGATATTGAACTGGCCAGGATGTTCAATACGGACTCCTAATGCTACTGCATTATGGGTACACACCTGGCCTGGGGAAATCACTGAGGAGCCAGTGTCACACACACAGCGGCTTTATGGATACTCAGTTGACCTGAGGAGGGTCACCGTGGAAGCCACAAACAGCCTGGGCCAGGACAGACTTACCATAAGGCAAAGTATAGGCAGCCATCTTGGGCCCCCCAACACAAAAGTCACATTTATGGATATCAGATGGTATTATCATGCAGCAATATGTCTGTTATTTGGATTTTTAACAACAGTTTTCAGGATAGACAAAGTTGTCTCCCGTCCCAGATGTAATGGACTAACCCTACTTAGAGACTTAACCCTCCCCATCTTTCTTTTCCTCTGGATTCTGGCAGTAGGCTACCGGTTGTTTCCCTGTCCAGAGAACTGGCACAGAGTAGCCAAACAGAAGAAGACACCAGAGCAA
>JAAGVU020000043.1:17626044-17649271 GCA_011763525.2 Mormyrus iriodes | reverse complement strand
GCGGTATAAGGCTATCCTGGGCTTCAGCCTGGGGCCACGGCAAGGAGGGAACACTTCTTCCACTTCTTCAATTTGGCAATCAATCTGATGGCGTGAAACTCCCCTCCCCCGAATCGGCGACTGTTTCCGACAGCACTCCCGCCCCCACCCCGATAAGTAAGTGTTACCGCTGGCACACAGCCCTTCGATTAGCATATTATTGATGCTCAATCATTTTTAATTCCCTCTCGTTTCTCTTTTGGCTCCAAAAAATAGCTTGATGGCCTACTTAGGGGGGCCCCTACCCATGTCAATCTAAGGCCCCAGAGAAGTTAGCCTGCGACTCATTATGGGTGCACACATAACTTGGGGAGGCTCGCTGAGGAAGAAAGCGCCACACACAGCTGCATTATGGATACCTGACTGACACGATGAAGCTCAGAGGAAGTCAGTGCCACACACCACTGCATTATGGGAGTATAATCTACCTGGAGACACTCGCCATACCTCGCTGTGCCGTGAGGCCGGAGAGACCCGGCACAACATGAATGAATGATCCTGACTCTGAGGTCATCTTTAAGAGACTCGCCGTCTCTTTCCGGACCCTGATATTTAATCGATAAATAATCTCTGCCTGCATTTCCACTTCCAAGAGGTCATCCATCACGTCGCACACTTGCAGATGCTCAGAAGCTTCTGCAGGCATCAGCTGAGCTTAAAGATATTGGCGTCTAAATTTTTGGTGCCATTGTTTAATAATGCTGGTTTTAGTGACACTGGCGATTACGTCAGCTGACAGTAATTCAATATGCAGCCGTAAGGCACCCACATATCCCCACCATCAGCGACCATTTCATCATCCTCCCATCTCTGCAATGCTCAGGTCAGACTCGAGCTGCAGGATGGCCTTGCCACTCACTACTGCTTTCCCTGTCCAGGACAGGCCTCTCCCAGCATTCCATTTGTATTTTAATTCACATGTGTGATTGAGAATGATCCTCGTGCCAAGCTGCTCCCGACCTTTCTCCTGTATCCACCCTCTTTCAGCCACATGACAGATGAATCTGAAGTCTCACAAACCCCCAGTACGAGTATGGTATGGGGAAAGGGTCACATGGTTATAGGGAACACCTCAGAGTACATGGATAAACCCGAAAGATGGCGGCGCTTTTGTAGTGCCGTGTCTGCTCTCTTGCGCTCAGACACCTCTCCAGCCCTCCTGCATGGTGGCATCAGTTCATTCTGTTTGTGTCTATGGTGGCTGCCTTTCACAGTATTCCAACTAATTTCTTTCTGGCCGAATGTGACATTTAATTCTACAACCGCAGCCTCTCTACCGCTGCTGTCTCTGCCTCATTATGCTGTGTGGCCTTTAGAAACTCAAGAATGATGGGGAAAAAATCACATCAAAGAGCGAAGGAGCTAGAACGGCTGAGTGACCATCCCTGTTTAAAACACTACAGTGGTATGGCGCTGCCTGTGTGGGCATTTGGAGTGATATATACAAATCACATTAATAAATAGCTGGGTAGAGCATTTCATAAGGGAGTATTTGCCATTTTGTGTACTGTAAAAGCACAGTCTTTCAAAATATGATGAAATGTCTGAAAATATGCTAAGGTATAGTTAACAATTTGACCAGGTGTGCATGTATGAGTGAATGATGTGTGGCTGTACCCTGCAATGGGTTGGCACCCCATCCTGGGTTGTTCCCTGCCTTACGCCCGTAGTTTCGGACTTCAGACCCTCTGCGACTCTGAACAGGACAAGTGGTTACATAAAATGGGTGGATGGATGTTGAATCACTTCTTCTATGCTAATCGATGCTGATTAGTACACTTCAGGGATGACCCTGGATTGTGGATTTTTGAAGCGAAATTCTACGCAGGTGAAGGGAAACGAGCGGAAGCAATTCCTCTGATCTGCATGTGCTCCATATCGTGTGTTTCAGTCGCCACGGAAGTGCAGAGCCGAGGGCCAGAAAGGAAGAGAAGAAGGAAGTGTAATTAAGAAAGATCACATTGCCGGAAGGGGCTAGCTAACATCTCATGTTTGATCCTTACTTACACACGGGACACCTGAGAACATACATCACCCATGGGACAAACATTCCATATGCATATTGAAGATCATCTCATAACACATAAAACAGGGTGTATTACAAAATCAGAGTGACCACTTTTTATTAAATGTAAAACCAATGACTTCTTATAATATCATAATTGGATTAGGGCTTTGTAGTGGTGATTAGAGGGTTACTGGTTCAAATCCCCTGGTTGCACAGTGATGTTACTGTTGATGACACCATTAACCCCAATTGCTCCAGGGACACTGTCTGAACCTGCTCTCTCGCTTGTATGTCGCTTTGGACAAAAGCATGTGCCAAATAAATGTTATGTGTACTGCTTACTGCAGCTGTGACATCAGTTTAATATGAACATTTATTCAGAAAGTTCTGTTAGTGTTAGACTGGGAGATAATCTTCAAGGTATTGATTTGTTGTCCATTTCCTTGCCATTTGGCTCACAATCCCTGATATGCAATGAGTGATCAGGCAGGCTGAGTAGATTTCCATTGATTCCAAATATGTATGTATCTTCATCTAAATAGAGCATATTTACTTTTGTACTCATCTCTGAACCAAAGGCTGTTATTTCTGTAAAATGTCTTTTCCTGCTCAGTGCCTCCAAGAGGGAGATTTACAGAAAGCCTCCTACCACGGGCTCAAAAGCTGCTGCAAAATGTACAAGTACCACCCAGGCATATAACTGCCAGCCAATAGCAGCTTGCCACTGAAAATCTCTCGGTGCTAATTGGCCGCTGGCGTCTCCCAGCTTAGATAAGTGTCTGCAGGCAGGGGAGCGGCTCATCCCCTGGAAGACAGTGACGTGTTGGTCATTCCAGCTGTGCACCCCCCCCCCCAAAAAAAAATCTCCAGATGTTGCATTGCAAAGCTCAGCCCAGGATGATGATCCGAGATAGAAGCCGCAGTGTGTGCTGCAGGTGAGGCCTGCGCTGACTAGGCCACTCAGAGGCCCTTCGGCTTTGACTGGGTGCACTTGTAAGGGAATAGACTAAAAATGTGAATTAATTAAAGATATAGAAGAGCATGAATAAACAGTGTCTGTCATCAGCACATTCCTGAAGAGGCTGCAGGGAAATTATTTATAGATCTCAACTCAGCAGCTTCATTTTCTGGCAAAACCTGCACATCCTGTTTTATTGTATCTAATAGGAAACAATAAGATGTTTCAAATATGTAATAAAAAAAGTTCCTTGCAGAAAGGCCATATGAAATACACTCTGTGGGGATGAAGAAGAATTTCTTATAAATGATGCCTTCCATTGAATTTCAAGTCCCTAGAAGATGGAGGGATTACATCTGTAATTGCAAATAACGTCATCCTGGCTGACTGTAGATGCTGGACATGAATTATATTAGTTCTTGCCCCCTGAAGTCAAACATTAGATCCATAAATGGCTATATTCGGTGAAGAGGTATATATCTAAGTAATAGATGGTAGCTATGAAATGAGATATATACTGTAGCACCCCTGATGCGTTCACTGCAGTTTTGCTGAGGAGATATTGTTTATTTTCACTTTCGCTCAGCAGAAGCAAAACCAAACGTGCGGAGAAATGGGCCACGGTGATGGACTGAATCGAGAACATCAGTGCCAATGATATGATGAGAAAATAGCTGGAGAGGGGAGCAGCAGAGGAGTGAAGAGATGGTTATGGAATAATGAAGGGCAGCAGGCAAATGTGAACGTGGAGCGAGCTTTGTGTGCGAATAGGAGCTCTGCCTTCAAATGTAGCATGTATGTTACTCTCGGTTTCTGTAGTAGGAATGGAGATGTGGTCCAAGGTTTACGTGACCCTCTGGTGGATGTGGTGAGGCTGTGTCTGTAACCTCACAGAGACCATCCTTCTTCCAGGACCACATGTCCAGTTAGGGGCTGTGGTAGATAGTACCCTCAATGGGAGGCTACTCCACCACAGGACACAGACCCACAACCAACCCTGGGAGGACATGCAAACAAATTCGGGGAGAAGATGCAAACTGCACACACACACACACACAGCCAATCTGTACCAGTCCGGAGAGCATAAATGCACAGGTGTTCCCAGTCAGTGGGGCTGGTTGGTGGAAGCTGGGCACCTGCCACCAAGCGAATGTGCGAAGGTAATCATGTCTGCCTGAGCTGGTGGCGCAGAAGGCCAGGCGTGGAGCGGCAGCTGCAGGTGCCTGATAATGACGCATCTCAGGCCAATGATGAGGGAGGCAGAGGGGGCTACATCCAGATGTGACAGCTCCGGCCACCTGGGCTTCACAGTTTGCGTAGCAGCATGCGCTACGCCTTAGAACCAGAGGTTCAGCAGGACACGTCTGCACTGCATATCTTATGTTAAAAAAGGTTGATTGAACTTTGATGTCCATAGAATTGGCAACTCCTGCTAGTGATGAATGCAGTATTTAAATACTTACTTTTTAGAGGATATGTAAACACCATGTCGCCATGGCAACCATATTTTACCCACCACCCGTCCATTCATTTTCTATAGCTGCTTGTCCAGGGGTGCGGCGGTGAGCCCTGAGCCAAAACCCAGGAAACCCGGAGCACAAAATCAGAACGTAACTGTGACCAACCTGTAGATGCAGGTATGTCAGTATTCCCCAGGTCTGTCACACTCCTGGTGAAAAACACAGCTTGGCCAGCTTAAGCTTAAGCTGGTCATACCATCTTATGATGGTCATTCTAGCTGGTTTTGCTGACCATACCAGCATGACCAGCTGTTGTCCCACCCAGCTAAACCATCAAAGACAAGCAAGAGCTGGTACATGACCATCTAGGACCATCTTAGAACAGCTAAAACCAGCTAAAACCAGCTAGCAGCATGAGCCTGTTGTTTGCTGTTTTTTTTCAGCAGGGCCTGAACTCCTTGTGCCTGCAAAGAAAATCAAGTACACGACACCATATTAATATACATGTGCTTTATATCTTGTGAAGATCTCAGTAGAGTCAAGCTACAGTACTGCAAAGTTTTATGCTGAGTTTCAATGAGTGAATCTGCATAAAGGAAGATGAATGCAACATTCCTTTTAACAAGACAATTTCCACATGGGCTTTAGATTCAACAGAGCTTAAAAAAATGTGCAGAGAAAAGATACTCCATTTAGGCTTTTTGAAAACAGTGTTTTAATGGACTCCCTGAAGTTCATGCTGAAAAGTAGCTCTGCTGGATCTGTTGCGGGTCATTCATCAGAGACGTCCAGTCGATGTCTTTTAAATGGATTTTTATGGGATTTGACATTAAAGTCTTTCTCTTCCTGGACCTGAACTACACTATTTCCCCAGCCTTTCAATTGAGATTTTTGCAGGTGTAGATGAAACAAAAGTGTTTTCCAGTTAATATACTGAAGGCTAAGATTAGAATCAACTAATCTTAAATGACAAGCACTGAGAGTAATGTAGATGCAAATTATTATTCCAGTCAGTTCAAAAAAGGGCAGGACACACAACTTATATGTTATTGAATGCAAATGTTATTAATCATAAAGAAATTGAAGCAGCAACATTGGGTTATTAAAATCCATGATCCGAGTTCAGTTTTGTAGAATGATATTTCATTGATTGAAAAACCATTTAATTTTCTGGGTGGCAGTTGATTAGTCTGCAAATTGGAAAAAAAACAAAGTGATACAGAAAATAGATTGATTTTTACTCACGTGGTGGTTCTTCTTTCTCTTTGGTACCCGTCCAGTGTCATTTCGGGAAAAATATGATATAGAAGAAAGGTCATATTCGCAGAATATAATGGAGGTGACACTGAACAAAAACATGGCCATTTATCTTAACCAAGAAACATTCAAATTATTTTAGACATTTCTTTTGAATTGGGGGGGGGGGGTGGTTAATGGAGAGTATATGAGCCAGAAAAACACAAGCTAGACTGGTAAAGCAAAGAGCACTAGGTGGGATTTTAACACAATTGCAGGCAATTTGCAGGCATGGATATGTGATACCTGCCACTGATGACAATTTCCAAGGCTCCTGCAGATGGAATACAACCCCTGGAAAATGCTATATTTATTTATGTTCAGAATAGTATAATTAATAAGACACATTTTTCATTTTCAAAAATCATAGCAGTAATAGTGTGTATTTAAAGACATGTATAGACAAACAGCTTTTCTCGTAGGAATGCACTTTGAAAAGCAGTGCAGTAAACGGTAATATTATAAAAGCTGTATAATGATCCAAGTCTTCATCGAACATTGTCAGGATCGGACCCTGTCATACCCCATTCTGTATATCATTTTCCCATTTGGCCAGTAGGTGTCACTGGTCATCCCACTTTCCTGATGTTCCCAGTTTTGGCATCTTTTTGTTCCTAGTGGGGTCCTCTGCGTAGCTGAATGGGCTATGCGGGTGGCTGCAAACTGAGCATATGCTCTGTTGGGGACTCAAGGCTGGCTTGAGGCCTCAAGTTGTTGATCATTTTATGTTCTGTTTCCTATATTCCGTTGTGTAGTCCTTGTTAATTGTGTTTACTTGTGTTTCTGTATGGCTCCTTGTTTTGGACCTCTGATAATTGTTTGTTTGTATCTAGTTTTGTAATTATGTCCTGTTTCATCTATGTTGCCTGTGTCTCCAGTGTAGCCCTAGTCCCTAGTGTTTGATTGATTGTGACTACCTTCACCTGTGTGTAGCATTATTTGGCCTGCACCTGTCCCTTGTTGAAACCTCGTTGTGTGTATAAGTGCCTGCCCATGCCCTGTTCCTCTCAGTCATTGTGAGTATTGTTAGTGCTGTGTGTTTGGTTCCTGTGTGTTACTTGAATATGTCTCAGGTAGTTGTTTCTTGCTCATATTTACTTGCGTTTAGTTTAAGTTCTTGTGAAATCTCCCCGCCTGACCTTCCCCCCTAGCCTTCCTGCTTGACCCTCCCACGTGTCTTCAGACCCCTTATTGTCCCTATTCTTTCAGGTTTGTTTTGTATGCTGTTTGTAATAAAAATCCCCTTGTTGTCAGTAAGCTGCGTTGGGCTCGTCGCTGACCATGCTGAATGGTGACAAACATATATGGCAGCAGAGAGAATGCAGCATGGCAAATGGAATAGTTATTGGTCATTTACTGTTAAGTATTAGACAATAAGATCAAGATTTGTTGTCCTATTCATCAACTGAAGGGAAACAATAGTTCTTCCTGTTTCGTTATATACACCATAGTCAACTATAATAAGCATGTAAGTACACTTTTATAAAATATAAGGGTTTTAGAATGATAACCCACCCCCATTCCCCTGTCCGCACCCAAAGACAGGCAGGCAGAGATGGGGGGGTTTGGGAGGAGCCGTGAATTACTTAACTCTTTGAGGACTTCCTGACAGCCCTCCCTGAAAGCCGCTAACAAATGAACACTGGAAGTCAAAGCTTCGGGTTATTTTTAAAAAAAACTTTACAAACGCACATTTCTATGTACAGACAGAAGACATTTCATAGATATACATGCAGAAATACAAAAACAGACTGAAAAAGATGTGTCCTGAAAAGCCTCGCAGGTGACTCTTGATGATCTCAGACACGACAAGACGAATAAGGATTAGTATGTGCACCTTAGGACAGAATGGCTATTTTTCTGCATTTTATGTGGCATCCCGTGGGCTTTTTTGGCATCTATATGGTCTGAAACAGTTTATCGATTTTTATTTAACTGTTGCAGATACGGTGGAGAACAGTCTGTACGGATCTATGCAGTTGAACCATGACAGAGAGGGTGAGAATGGGAAAGGCAGGCCTGTGTACGCAGCCGCTTAAAATACACAGACCAGTTTCCATAATTAGTCTAATCTTCATCAGATAGCTTCAGTTCCTCATAATTAAACCGGTGAATGACAAGATTAAATGAGGTGTAGCTAAAATAAACACAGAAGAAGAACAGAGGCAGGGATTACACAAACAACCTGTTAACCCATTGTAATGGAGAAGGTGTTTAATCTGCCTGTCCCTCTGTGCTGTAAGAAAGGAATGCTCCTCCCTGTGTGAGAACACTGAGGCCTGACTGGGCTGTGGGGCAATTTGTGCTTATTAGGAAGTTGACTGATAGATTTTATATTTTTCATTTATTTAGCGGACACTTTTTTCCAAGGTAACATACATTTTGAGGAAACAGGGTCAGACGGTCCCTGGAGCGAATGCTCAGGGGCCCAACAGTGACATCACCCTGTTAACCACAGGATTTGAACCAGCATCCTGCATAAATAGAGCTTCATTGTCATTATGCTGCAGTATAATAACATTTTGTTGACACCTCTTCTTGTACAGAAATTTAAAAATAATGAATACGGAATACAATGGAAAACACTGAATTAAGACAGGACAATAAAATGGGTAATTCCAAAATTAAGTGCAGACAACGGACAGAGCACTAACATTATAAACAAGGTGAAAACAAATATAAAATATCTATCTCTATAGATATATAGATATACTATACACACACACACACACACACACACACATATATATATATGTAGACTTTAAAATGACAGTGTGCGTATGTACAGCGCCAGTATTTGTGGTATGTAGACCATGTAGTGTGTGGCAAAAATTCCACTCTTAAGGGGGTCCAGCTTTGTGTGTAACAGTCCTTAGATGGATAGATGGATAGAAAGAAAGAAAGAAAGAAAGAGCAAGCAGCTGACCAAGCCTGAGTTAAGCTACTAGTAAGTCAGTCAGCATGTCACAGTTAGCAGTGTGAATGACATTTGGTGTTTAAGGGGTTGGCTGGGTAACATTGGAGTGTCACACCCCAAGAGTTGGGGGTTTGAATCCTGAGCCTGTGTGTGTGTGTGTATGTTTGTGTGTGTGTGTGTGAGAGAGCTTTGGGATGGAATGGCATCCTATCAGCCCTGTCTTGTACCCTGTGCATCGTTGGATAGGCTCAGTGAGACCCTGTACAAAGAAGTGCTTATGGAAGATGGATGCCTGGATAAAGAATGAAAACCAGAGACTGTATGCTCTTTGTTACAAGTGGTTTTTGTCATGCTACCTGTGATGTGTGCCTTTAAAACAAAATTTATGTTTTATTATCATGTCAATCATGTGTGTCAGGATAGAGGTGTATTTGTCATAGGCTATAAATCTCCCACGATTTTTATTAAGATGGTGAACAGGTGACATGAAACTAATTTATCTATAGCTTGCAGTGCATTGTGGGAAAGTTTCCCAAGCCTTCAGCTGGTGAATTCAGTCTCACTGGCTCCCCCCACTTCCCCCCTGGTTCCACGGAGAGCTCAGTCTTCCTCTGGCTATTCTGGCGCTCTGGTGATGGAGCTTTTCTGCAGATCTTAGGTAGATATGTAGGAATGGGTGTAGGGTTCTCAGTCACTTGCTTGCCTCTCCTTGTGCTGGTAGTTGCTTTATTTATGAACGTGAGCTCTGTTACATCCTGGCTGTATGTGAACCAGGCAGGAACATTAATCTAACTCTGCCTCTAAGCACCAAATTCAATTTCAAACACGGCAAGTGGTCCTCTTCGAGACCGACGCAACAATAATTATATCCGGCAAAGGTTTTCCCCTCAATCCGGTTAAGCGTCCAGCTTTGTTCACAACACTCACAGCCTCTGCAGACCTCATCTGCTTTCCACTAAGGAAAATGACAATGCGCCTGTCAGGGCCTTGTCTTCTGCAAGATGACAGTATGAATGTCCTTGCTTGGAGTGTTCCTCTCTTTCTCTCCACTAGGCTCAGGACTGGGCTGTAAGTGTCCTACCAGTCTGTATAAGTAACATTTTCAATTTTTCAATTTGATATTGGGACCCATGCTATATGACACCTGTTTGCAGACATAATGTTTCAATAATAACCAATTAACAATGGCAGCATGGTCCGTAAAAATTTTCTTAAGACTGAGAAAATATTGCAGGTTAATGACTTATAGTAAATAACCATATGCACTATAATACAATCACTTTTATCAGAATCCAGTCTTTGCTCTCAGAGTTTATCGGCTGTGGTTAGTTTTAATGTGAACTGCTTTTATGGCCATCAGAGTCACTCCTTATGTCAAAATTACAGCAGAAAAATTAACTGGGAAATTGTTCACACCCACAGACCATAATTGCAGAGGGAAAATATCATTGGTTCAAACTGCTTGCATTTCATGCCCACTAGCTTGGATTGTTTATGGCAGCAGGTTAACATTGCAAATAATAAGATGACATTTAAGCAGACAAGCACTCCTGCTTCTGAAAACACTGTAGACTTTCCTTGGGCTATAGCCAATGAAATATTGTAGAGCTAGCCATGCGAACAGTACCTAATTACACAGAAAGCATCGATTCACCGAGGCTATTGACAGCACACTTCCGATCATTATATAAAATAACTAAATAATTATCTTCAGCCCTACGGCCCTGAAAATGCATTAATCGCCACCCGAGTCATGTCCTCCTGTTCGCGGACGGAAGAGGAAAAGAGGCGATAAGCAATCTGTGGTGTTGTTGCGTTTCCTGTGTGAAAATGAATTACTATTAGGATTTTTTTTTAAATCATTGTAAGCTTGTGCGTATGCATTCTTAGGTATATGTCTATGGAGGGGGTGGGGGGGGTTAAAGATGGAGGGATATGTGCTATATTTATATTTGTGTATTGATTTTGGTGGTATATTAATTAAAAGCATAAAACATTCAAACATGTCGTGTAGTTTGGGAGCGTGGCCTCCAAGGCAGAGGGCCATGTGACTGGCTTTGTATTGATTAGGTCCACCTGTCCAGATTATAAATGGGTTAGGGTTGTGTCTGGTTTCAGTTATCTGCCCTATTTTGTGCGTTCATTCATTTTCTTGTATTCAGAAGCAGCTTTTTTTCCTTTATACTTTAGCATGATGCTTGACCCTCCCTTGTTCTGCTCCATAATAAACTGCACTTACCTGTCCAATGCCCATCTGCTGCTGTAAGTACTCTCACAAGGTCGCTTCAGTTGTGTGAGGCTTTCCAGACCTTGCATGTTTTTGACAGGTGTGCATACTCCTGCATACTGTCCTTGGAGCTATTATGTGGGTTGAGCTAATGATGACCGCTCCAAAAAGTGAAAAGAGCAGGTGTGCTTGTGGTTGTGGAAGACAATTCTGCTGGACAAGGTATTTCACAGACACATTTTTGAGGACAGAGTTCCCTCTGCGGAGGAGTCAGGGACATCAGCATTTTTGATAGATGGACTTATAGGAAGCGCAAATGCCAGCATCACAGAGTTTGTATGCATTATAATGAAGGTGGGAATTAATAAGCAGGTGCAACTTACAAATTTTTGCTACTTGCAAACTGGGCTGGTTCAGTAAAAATGTAGTCTGACACGTAATTTTCTTTTGTTCATGGGAGATTTACTTACACAAAAATGTTCTGAGGGCAGAAGGAAAAATGGTTCAGACAGATAACCAATGAAACAATGAGATTGTAGAGGAGGTGGGTCCAAGCTAAACACTACTAGTCAGTGTGCTAGTGTAAAAGTTTATTTGTACTTGCCCTTCATCGAAATGACTCCAGCCCTGAAGCTGACTATAAGTGATGTGTGATGTGGCCATTGCTGTACAGGTCAAAAGAAAAAGATTTGGCATGAGTTCCTGCATCCTCAGGACATTTTATAACCGTGGCATCGAAAGCATTGTAACTTAGTCAGCACATTTTATCATGAAGGACCATCCCCTGCTTGACAAATTTTATCGTAAAGATTTCCAGGACAGCGTTGCTTTTGAAAATACAGTAGTACTCCCATATCTGCGGGTGATTCATTGCGGTTTCAGTTATCCACAGTTTGCCGTAGTCCAAAAGCAAACCTAAAACCTCCGGAAATGGTTGGTAAATTTCAAACCACTCATCAAGTGAGTACAGGATGTTAGCCTCCACCTACCTAGGCGAAACTGAATAAGAGCAAACCATTTGGATCCCATATATAACCTGATTGTCGTGTACTTACCTATGGTAACTGATAAATTACACACAGTAAAACATTACCAACATTAAATACAGTAATAATAAAGTACATTGTAAATTATGTAGTACTGTACTGTACTGTACTCTCTTGAATGAAAGGCATTCTGACATTTTGCCAAATTCTCAAGAGACAATAGAGTAATGAAAAAATATAATGTATCAAGGGGTGATGGAGCCATGAAAATTATGCTTCTTATACCCCTCAGAGGATGAGTAGAACATGAAAAAACATATAGGCTACTGTTACACATTTTAAAATGAAAAATACTGTTTATACCAGTACATAACCTGTAATGAGAAAAATTGATTTGCTTAAAAATATCGCAGCGTATTGCGGGTACTCACCGGCTAACATCCTGTACTCACTTGATGTGCGATTTGAGACTTATCAACCATTTCCGGAGGTTAGTTAGGTTTGTTTTTGGACTACGGTAAACTGCGAACAACTGAAACCACAGATATGGGGGTTCCACTGTACTGTCAAAACACTGTATATGACAGTATACTGCCAGGACAGTACGATGGTATGAAAAATTAGATACCGCCAAAGCCTAATCTTAACACAGCAGACTATTGCAGTCATCGCGATGTGACAATTGTATGTATGTAATAGGGGTGGTGCTTAATTGCTGTATATAAACTTTTTTATTTAATTTGATTTTAATATTGAAATGCAGGGCACAATGGCCAAATTCCTGGCCTGGGCCTGAATGCATTTTCTCTGGGGCTCCAGTTTCCTTTCCCAGTGCCAAGGGGTATGGGTAGCTGGGTGCCTGTCTCTAAAGAGCCTGTAATGCCGTGTTTCTCAACTCGGTCCTCAGGGACCCCCAGAGCGTCCATTTTTTTATTCCCTCCCAGCTCCCTGCCAGACAGTCCACATTTCTGCTTACCGCCAGAAGGTCCACGTTTTTGCTCCTTCCCAACTCTCTTCCAGACAGTCCACATTTCTGCTCCCTCCCAGCTCCCTACCAGATGGTCCACGTTTCTACCCCCTCCAAGTTCCCTGCCAGACTGTCCATGATTCTGCTCCATCCCAGCTCCTTGCCAGACAGTCCATGTTTTTGCTCCCTCTCAGCTTCTGGAAATGAGGACCATCTGGGTTTCCCTGAGGACTGGGTTAACACTATGCCACTGGCATCTTGCGCTGGGTCTATGTCGCCTGCCTTCTTCCTGCCACCTGGAATGTACTACAGACCCATCAAGACCCTGCACTGGATGACGGTAGCATAAAAAGGATGGATGGAAGTAGGGAGGGATGGATGGATGCATGGATGACAGATGGATAGTGAAAGGGAGGGATGGATGATGACAATGTAAATCTCGGAATGGCAAGCATAAACAGTGAGATCTGAAAAGAATGGACCGAGCTGGCTGGTTATTGGTGTAAATTTAGACACCCAGGAAATGGGATATTGTGTGTGAAATGGAACAAGTGAGAGCAATTCCCGGACTGTGCAGGCAGCCCAGCGCCTGAGCGGGATACGCCGAGCAGGGTGGGCACAGGGGACTCTCTAGAGCAGCGGTACTCAATTATTTTTCCCCAAGGTCCAAATTTCATCAGCCACACAACAGTGTGGGGTTTGGGTGGGAATCTCCTGTCAAATAAATTTCGCCAGTGGGGGGTGAGGGTGGTGTTCTGAGTCCGCCATTTGAGTACTCCTGCTGTAGAAAAACATCCTGCCAATATCATTTCATATCACATGTATGGAATGTTTAGCAGCCCTCTCGCTCTCTCTCTCGTTGAGCTGGTGAGTGTGTGTTTGTGTGTGTTTGCATATGTGTGATGTGTGGGAAGGGTGGGGGTGTTTAGAGACAGGGACAAGGTCAGGAGATGTGCCCCTCTATGCACCTACAATTAAGTATAATTGGTATAAAGCCAGCTCCAGCATGTTAGGAGCAAGGAAAAATGGAGCAATGACCCAGAGCTGATGGCTGTGAGGGGAGCAGTAGTGACCCAGAGCTGGCAGCTGTGTTAGGAGCAGTGACCCAGAGTTGGCAGGAGCAGTGACCCGGAGCAAGAGACTGCGTGAGGACCAGTGACCCAGAGCTGACGACTGCGAGGGAAACAGTGACCCGGAGCCGACAGCTGCACGGGGAGCAGTGACCTGGAGCCAATGGGTGCGTGGGGAGCAGTGATCCAGAACCAGCAGCTGTGTGGGGAGCAGTGACACGGAGCTGGAGGCTGCTTAGGAAGCACTGAGCTGAAGCACATGGCTGCGAGGGAAGCAATGACCCAGAGCAGGCAGCTGTATGAGGAGCAGTGACCTGGAGCAGAAAGGTATGTTGGGAGCAGTGATCCAAAACCAGCAGTAGACCAACAGGTATGTGGGGAGCAGTGATCCAGAGCTGGTGGCTGCGTGGTGAGCAGTGACCCAGAGTTGGCGGGAGCAGTGACCCGGAGCAAGAGACTGCGTGGGGAGCAGTGACCCGGAGCTGGCGGTGGCATGGGGAGCAGTGACCCGGAGTTGACGTCTGCATGGTGAGCAGTGAGCCGGAGCTGGCAGCTGTGTGGGGAGCAGTGATTCAGAACCAGTGGCTGCGTGGGGAGCAGTGACCTGGAGCTGGTAGCTGCATGGGGAGCAATGACCTGGAGTTGACCGCTGCATGGTGAGCAGTGACCCAGAGTTGGCGGGAGCAGTGACCCGGAGAAAGAGACTGCGTGGGGAGCAGTGACTCGGAGCTGACGACTGCTTGGGGAGCAGTGACCCGGAGTCGACGTCTGAGTGGCAGCTGTATGGAGAGCAGTGATTCGGAACCAGTGGCTGTGTGGGGAGCAGTCATCAAGAGTTAGTGGGAGCAGTGACCCGGAGCAGGAGACTGCGTGGGGAGCAGTGATCCAGAACCATTGGCTGCGTGGGAAGCAGTGAGCCAGAGTTGATGGTTGCATGGGGAGCAGTGACCCGGAGGTGGCGGCTGCGTGATGAGCAGTGACCCGGAGCTGACTGGCAAGGGGTCCCTTTAGGCAAAGCAAGCAAAGCGGTTTCACCCCCTTAGCACATCCTGAGGACACACATATAATCACTCCAATCTGGCCTCCATTTCACAACCCAGAACAACCAGAATATTCACAGTCTGTTGTTTATGGGCAGAGATCTGGGAAGCATTTAAAAACTTCTCCGTCAAACATCTCTATTAAATATCATTTCTTTTGGGTTTAAGCAGAGACCAAGGCGGGGGTCAACAACCTTTGGAACGATAAATGCCTTCACATTTCACACTTTCATAAAGATAAATTATTTATAGGTTCATATTATTATTTTACAGTTGGATATTTCTTGCTATACGAGAAGTAGGCGGTCTGTTGCGTGCCTCTGAGATGTCTCAATGCATCATTTTCCTCAGAGTCATTCTCTTCGGCGAGATTATGTCCCCAGGCAAATGATACGCTCTCCGGAGTTTTCTTAAGTGCCGTTTATTGGGATTCATACTTTGTGTGCTCCTGCTTTTTGTAGCATACCACACCTTCTCAGGTCTTCGTAAAAATTATTTTCTCCAATGTACATATTATAGCCAGCTGAGTTGGGAGCAGTGAGTACATGGTGCACTGCCCGCTCAGCACAGTTACAGTAGTGGAGTGGAGAGTGAAGGGCAGACAACCGCAGAACCGAATGCACTTTACTCAAGAAATGAGGGGTGGAGGTGAAGACTATCCCTATAGAATTGAACAATGTTGTAATATTAGTCACCTCTGCGCTGTTAATCGTCCCAGTGATTAAAAACTGAGACGCTCCCCCCGAAATTGTTTTTATTTATTTTCGGTAAGTACTTAGTGTTTTGTTTTTGTGTTAAATCCATATGTACCAATATCGCATTTTAATATCATCTCAAACCCCCTTTTCTACCCCTGGGCTAGGGTAATGCGGATCTTTTTTTCCCTTTAAGAACAGGTAATCCAGACCTTCCCAAACACCCACTGTATCCATATCCACCTGAATGTGTCCAATGCAGCTCTGTACCCCCATTTGTGTTGGTTTAGGGTCAGCAGAATGGATACCTGCCCCCCCTTCTCTTATCAAGGGTACATTTTTTTATTTGGTTGGAGAAATTTTTCAAAATATCTATTGGATGTTTAGTGGTGTGCCACAGGCATACGGTTTGTACTTTATCTGCTTTCTCTCACTCTGGTTGTTGAATCTCTCTTTCCTTATTCTCTCCTAGAAGCTCCATTTATATTCCTCCAGCAGACTACTGACAGACCTCTTCTTCTCCATTCCGGATCCAGACCTTCACCACTGCTGACACTTTCTGCCTGACTGTGCCCTATACACACATAAGCATACAATGTCATGAGTACCATACTGACCACTGCAGCTGACTGTAGCCAAGGACAGCTCAAGGCCAGAGTCCACAGCAGCCAAGTGATGAAATGTCGTTTACACATCACAGTTCTTCAAACATGATCCACATCCCGGGTCTTGGAGGGTTTACTAGGATTTAGTCAGAAATTAGAAATGATTATAGAGTAAAATGGAAGAGCTGGTACCAAGCTGGAATTGCCATTACCACTTATTTCCCATTTTAATCATTCCTTCTCTGGGCCATAGCCCCTTCCCAGCGCAGTCAGTGTGGGAGTGTGTATATGCGTGTATGTATTGTGGCATTTGCAATTCCGATAGGCACAGGTCTCTGAAGACCTTGACCTTTTTGAAAGGAGTAAACATCACAGCATCTCACTGATAAAGTTCAAGAAACATCTCTGAAAAATGTCACTGTTTTCCTGCAAAGTGCTGAGGTACTGGAAACAAAAGTGAATGTCTGTTGTGGCCACCTAATGTCAGGCCAACACCACCTAGCCTAGACAGCGCCACCTTCTGTTTCCCAAGTAGTAACACAGCTGACAAATTCCTCCTAAACATTTTCCCCAAATACAAAGGATCTGGGCAGTTATGGAAACAAAAATAATATATTTCATTATGGGACAACATTATGGGTAATAATCCATCTATACATTTTCTAACTGCTTAGTCTAGTCAGGGTCACAGGGATAGGTAACAATGCAAAAGTAATTTTTTATAAAATGGGTATAACATCTGCCACATTTGAGATAATGAACAGATTTATGTGATGGGGTAGAATCAGGGCTGTTGTCTTGTGATGAAATCTGGGGATGTCATCCTGGGCCCACATAACAGGACCTCAGTTCAAGTAACTTCCTCCTGGGCTTGGGAATTATGGAGGCCTGGGTGGAACAGGACCTGACTTTTGGGGGAGAGGAATAGATACAATAGGCAGCCATTTTTGTGTGGGACCTATTGTGGTTCTGAGGCAAATAGCGGGAGACTCCCCTTACTCCACGCTACTTTAATTCATAATATTTTATTTTATAGGTTTTATTTAGCTGACCGTACCTGTGCTGGTTTATGGTACTTTATTTTATTTCATAGTTCCTTGTTTAGCCCACTACTGTTGTCACTTTATTTACTTGAGTTTCTTGGCACCTTTTGGGCAGCTAGGGGGTCCTAAAGATGACTTTGGTGATACTGTGAGGCTTTTATATGGAGGAGCTGCCTGAGTCTGTGCTGTGCTGTAATTGCTGCAAGAAGCACAAATAAAATATTTCTGTTCCTAAGTCAAACATTCCTGCAGCTCTTATTGTTTTCACTCCACATACAGCATTTGATCCAGAAAAGGGGGAAGCAGGATAATAAGGGGCAGCGGGTGCACAGATGAGAAGTCCTAAGCAAAACAGGAGTCACCTAGTGCTACACATGACAACCATCTTACCTCACTGCCTCACACCAGTTCCTGTAGGGCATCTATGATCCAGAAGGAAAGGGGACACTGAGAATGTGTGTGTGAGAAAGTTAATTTAATAAAAAGTTAATGCAGAAATTTCTCAGACTCAAGGATAAACAGAAGGATATAGGTACACCAAGCCCCATTTGGAGATAGCAGATGTGCCGGCACTGAAAATGAGCTTCACAGATACTGTCAGGGTGGATTTTGCAAAATTGGTGTCATGTCACTTTAAGGAGAGAGCCTGTCATGGAGATACACTGGGATGCTGCCTATTAGGTGAGAGGAGGAATAACAAAACACAGTGATGAAAGCCGGTGCAAATGGCAAATGGCAAATTCACCGAATAACATTAAATCAACCACAGGGAGCCGATCGAGACAATTGGTGCATTTGTAAACACAATTAGGTAGGTGAATTGTCCCCTCTCCATTTCCACAAGCTGACCTTCGTGACCATCTGTGGCCTGTGCAGTGTTTTAGACTGCCTCGAACATGAGGCGGCCGTGTGAATTAGCGGCCACAGCATCAGCTGCTACCCTCAAACCACAGCGTGGGATTTACCTCTGATGACCCAGAGCCTTGTCCGCAGTAACCGGGATGTGCCTGTTTGTTTAAAGGACGAAGGATATTTAAAAACACCTTGCAGCCAGCCTCCTCCTGTTGCCACACACACCAACGTGGGCAATAGCTATTTATAGCTAGCGGTCGTGTGTCTGGCACTACCCCTTGCCCTGCATACCCTCACAACTAAACCCAATTTATCGTGTCCCCATACACAGAAGAACCTCAAAAATCAAAGGTCGTGAAGTTTAGGCATTACTTAGAGGATGTTTTTTTTTTACTTTTCTGCCTAGAAGTCAACAAAAAGCTCAAGATTTACACCAGAAAAACTTTGACTTCTTTTTGCTATTTTCTCCAGAGTGAGATAATACATAAGTTTCTTCTTAGTCTACAGATCACTTAGTAACGTTATGAGGAATGTGGGAATGAATCCCTGCTCATGCATTATGGGAAACCATGGCAGCTTTCTTACATGTGAAAGTCTGCCACCTGAATGTAGGTGTGTTGTTCCCCTTTTGGCTGCTGGGAGTAGAGGGGGTCCGTATGAAGTTGTGGCTTGACTGCATTAAAAATAAGCACTGAAATATATCGATGGCAATGGGCGGATGTGCGACGAAACGCTCAAAGAAGTGTCTAATCACTGGCTTTATGGGATGCATTTTAGGAACCTCAGGCTAGGTCTGAGGAGGACGGAGGAGGGGAGCAGAGCAGATCGAGGATATCGGGTACATGGAGTCTCTGGTACCTCATGGAGGTATGTTTTTGGACAATTCATACGAAATGCATTTGTCTTCATGACTCTGAACAGGTTGTGTCTGCATCAAAGCGAAAATCAGATCATGTCTTTCACTTACTGGATTTATCAGTCTCCACTCCCCTTTTTTAGATGGGAATATGGAGATCCAGGAGGTCGTCTCAAGGTGAAACAGTCATCCTTGCCTCTGAGGCCCAGAGAAAAGCATCTGAGAAGTTAACCCCAGGAACCATCTGAGCCTCCGTCTGGCCAGACCAAGCAGATCCACCAAGACTAAATCCATCGGCTAAGTCCTGGTTGACCGAGAGCATCATTCGGGGTTGCGCAGAGGGAACAGCAAAGGTTAAAAAGATCCAGTTCAATGACAATCTTGGCAAATCAGACTGGTGCTGAGCCTACAGGCCCATATGAAACCGAAAGATGATTATATGCACCATGCTTGTAAGAGGCTGTTTGAACTCAGCATTGTTTGTTTTCAAAGGCACATGAGACAGGGAGGGTCACTTTGATTTTGCAAAGGCTAGGCAGTGGCATTTAAGGTGTGCCATATCAGTGTCAATCTAATCAATTATTAACGCTACCCCACCATTTTTTATTCATTATGATATCTGTTAACTGATTGCAGTCTCAAATGCTGAACGTATACTTTAAAACCTCCTTGCCATTATAGAACATAATACAAACTAGCAAGAGTGTTTTCAAGTGTAGGGTCGGTGTAACATGGTGGAGCTCATCCTCTCTGTTATCACCAAAAACTAGCTAAATTAAAACTTTGCACCCATTCTCCATAACTGCGGAGGAAACAATCACACTGACCACAGGCCATGCTGGGATACTCAAATTAAGGCTAAATGCTCTTTTGTTGGCATTTTTAAATTTGTGTTTCTGTTTGGGCAATAGCACCTGCTAAATCTGTTAAATGTAAATTTATACTAACAGTGTCTTGCATTGCTGCTGGAGGATATGAATATTCAGACTAGTGCTTGCAGGTAACATACCCCCTGAGAACCAGCCATGTCAGTGATGACCAGGGGAACTCGTGTTTGGCAAGCAACTGACAGATAACTCTTCATGTTTTTCTCTCTGTCTTGTTCACCACTTCATCATTACTGTGGTTCGCTAAAAAGTTGACTTTGCGTGCGTTAGGGGTTTGGATTTTACTGATGTTATTATCATGCTGTTGAATGGTTTTATATACAAAAGGAGACAGTATAGACAGTATATAAGAGAATTTGATCTTAACTCCCAGCAGTAGGTGTCTATGGTGCAATGTGGCTTTGGAAGGGGCTCTCCCAGTGTGTCTGGGTACATTAAAACTAAACAGATTCTCTCAGCAAGCTCCCTGTAGTGTGGAGCAGACCCCCAGCTGGGGAAGGTGGAGGAGCCAAGCTGCTCACCGACATCACTCTTCTGGAGGCCTTGAAGGGGCATATTTAAATATTTCCCTTAGAAACCACATTATATTCTCTGTAAAATGTTACACTTCAGGTGTGACAGGCAATTCACACCCCCCCATTCTCCCCCACACACACGCCCACTCACCCTTTGATTCTCCTGCTCTAGCAATGGCATTGATGCAGGTCACGCTCCCGTGATTCGCTCTCTATTAGGGGATTAAAAATCAATTAGGAAGGCATGCGTACATTGGTGTGCTCATAGGCTGGGGGAATGTTCCATTCATCACCCAGTCACCTGCCGCAGTCGCCTGGGAACCAGGGTTGGGTATCGTTTGCGTTTTTTTTCTGATACGGTGCTAAAATGATACTTTTAAAACAGTGCTGGAGCCTAAATCGTGCTTGAACTGATATTAAAAAATAAATATAAAGCATGAAACAAAGGTCGATGACAGTAAAGAACGGATTTTAACATTTCTTTGGCAAATTTGAAGTTCAAATTGAACAATATATTAAACGAGCAGGATAAATATATAATTATAAATACATCTGACGTGTTTCCCCCTTTACACCAATTGTTTTTAAACATTTGTTGCACGTCCTGCTGTCAGAATCCTTTCCAGTGAAATATAGCTACACTTAAAACGTTTGAACCATGTTTAAGGTAGTTACTACAGAACAGTAAGCATCTGCTGACATCAGGGCAAGTGCAGGCTTAATGTTAACTAGTGATGACACGTGAGGTGCAGCCTGAGCACCTGAGGGCAAATAGCTCAGGCATGTAAGTGGCAACAAAAGTTGCGGTGCAATATGGGTATATATTATATAGTAACTGGTGCCATATTGGTGCATGGATTAGGTAGCTAACCCTCCTGGTAATGAAGCCGGGCCGCCATGCCAGCCCAGAACCTCAGGCCTCCTATATGGGTGATGAGAGGCCTCTCTCTCCTAATGGATACGGCTGAGCCCTTAAGTGATCTAACCACATTTTAGTAGCAATACCGGGGTACTGCTGTAGTAATTTAAAGGATATTAAACTGAGACTCTGTTCCGTGGGAGTTCAGTGATTAGCACCTTCCTGGGACGGTGAGTTTTCCCACATTCTCCCCGCTGTTGTTTGACGTCTCCTGCAGCGTGCCCCCATTTCCAAAGACATCCGGTTAGGTGAGCCGGTGTATCTACTGCACTAGGTACTTCGGAACTTTTGGCACCTCTAAACGATACCAAAGTCAATGGTACCGCTTGTGTTCGTTTTCTACTGCCATGAACACTGGTACCGACACGGAATGATATCATCGTAACGCACAGCAGGGTGTTTTGTACTGAATTCAAAACCGGCTATTATAGTCTATTATAGCATATTACAGCATATTGCATATGCAATTTTCATATCGCAAGGACTGTGCGATAGTCAACTGGGTTAAGGTCAGGCTTTTTCATACCTTCGCTCTGTCTGAACATAATACCGCGGTACACAGTATTTTGAAAAAGAATGTTACTGAGCAAAAGCAAGTGATTTGTCGGCACAACGCTCGGCAACACCACCATCTTATTTGACAAACTGTATTGGTAGATAATAACTGGTTCTCTTTAGCTATAGTTTATTTTGAGTAAAATTTGAACTCCTTTCTTGCTTTATAAATATTCCAATATTTGCCTAAAAACATTCACATTGCGATATTTGAAAATTTTCCAATATTCTGCAGCCATAGTACATTATAGCAAATGTTTTTTTTTTCTTGTCATGCCATCCACATATCGTTGAATCTGTTTTTCCAACCAGATTGCAATTAATGGGTCTCTTGGTTTGTCCATACATCCACTATTCTAACTTTTTTGTACTTTTCAAAATTTTTCAAATTTTTCAAAATTACGGTTGTATTTTGTATTCAGAGGCATGTTCTTTGCATAACCAAATGACAGTAAACATGTTTCCAAGTTCTACCCCAAAGTGCTAAGGGAGTGCCCCTGCTGGTTTGGTACTTTGATACTGGACCAGAAATCAGTTGGGAAAGTGGGAAAGGGTAGTACCAGATTTTTTGTACCAAAAGTCTGGTGCTTGGTGCAGTGGTAAGACATGACCTGATTTTCGTGAGTGAGTGTGTCCTGTGATGGTACCATCCCTGCAATGCCCCCCCCCCCCCCCCGCCTTGTGCTCTGAGCTTCTTGGAACAAACATCAGTGCCCCCATGACCCTGCATTGGATGAGCAACTGTGGGAGATAGAGGGAGAATCCATGCCAATTTTCTATCAAAATAGCAGCAGTAACTCAGCTACCTTTTACAATAAAATCCCAAATAAAGCCCACAAATGTCCATTTTATTAGCAATAAATTCTTTTCACAGTATGTTTTGTGTTAACTACACTAGGTACAGGGCTACTGCAAGGAATACATTTTAAACAGTGTCACCTGGTAATACAGTTCCACCCCATAGATCTTACAGTGAATAACACAAGATTACAGCAATTAGCTACATTAAATCCCTTAAAACAGTTTTTTTCATTCTTATTTTTATTTAAGATTTTAGAGTTTGTGAATGTTAGCTAATATTTAACTGTAAATCTATCTAGATACACTATATTGCCAAAAGTATCCGGACGCCTGCTTTTACACACACATGAACTGTAATGACATACCATTCTTAATACATAGGCTTTAATATGGAGTTGGCCCACCCTTTACAGCTGTAACAGCTTCATCTCTTCTGGGAAGGCTTTCCACAAGCTTTAGTAGTGTGTTTATGGGAATCTTTGACCATTCTTCCAGGAGAGCATGTGTCAGGTCAGGCACTGATGTTGGACG
>JAAGVU020000043.1:17589819-17609292 GCA_011763525.2 Mormyrus iriodes | reverse complement strand
CTCTCTTTACGTAGGAATAGCTATCTTTATCATTTCTGAGGAGTAGCTCTCTTTACGTAGGAATAGCTATCTTTATCTTTTCTGAGGAGTAGCGCTCTTTACGTAGGAATAGCTATCTTTATCGTTTCTGAGGAGTAGCTCTCTTTACGTAGGAATAGCTGTCTTTACCTTTTCTGAGGAATAGCTCTCTTTACATAGGAATAGCTGTCTTTATCTTTTCTGAGGAGTAGCATTTTACAACAACCCCCCAACATACCCCCATATCTAGCTCACGGTCTCTGATGCTGAACTTGGGTTGATGACGAGAAAAACAAATGTAATAATTTTTAAAAATAATTTAGAATTGGAATAAAAAACACCAAGCTATTGCAGTATATTTCACCAGCTGGGGTTAAGCACCCAGACAGAGTGGCGTAAATGAAGTCTGCACGTGGTGAAAGGTCATTTGACTGTATCGCAATGATTATAATTTCTGATCAAAGGACAACAGAGTTGGCAGTATGAGCACACTGCTAGTGCCATGTCAGTACGGTGTGGCACTCCCCTGGGCCTGGATACACGCAGTGATACGGTGCAGAAGGGAGTCGAACAGCCCTTGTATCCTCTCCTGTGGCAAGTCAGCCCACAGCTGTTTTAACTGGCCTTCAAGATCCTGCAGATTGGCACTGGGTCTGAGTTCACGTCCGAGCTGATCCCACACATGGTCGATTGGGGAAAGATGGGGAGACCTAGCTGGCCACAGGACGACCTCATCATGACATAAGCAGTCCATAGACACAGGTGTCTTGTGTGGACGGGCGTTGTCTTTTTGAAAGACTGTACCCGGGTGCTGTTTCAGGAGGGATAAGACATGCGGACGCAGGATGTCACTGATGTGCCGTCACTGTCCCCCGAATAACTACCAGAGATGACCTGAAGTCATACCCTATGGATCCCCACACCATGATGCCAGAAGTAATGCCGGTGTGTCTCTAAACAACATTAGCAGGACTGGTCCTCTCCCCTCAGCACAGCTATACACACACACGATGGTCATCCTTGGTAATGCAGAACCTAGATTCCTCGCCAAACATGGTATGATGCCACTCGTCATCAGTCCATGCCTCCCGTTTACAGCACCACTCCAAACGCAGCTGTCTCTGCTGGGGTTAATGGCAGCCTACACATGGGATGGTGAACCTGTAGTCCGGCTGATACCAGGCGTTGAGACACAGTGCAGGATGACACAGGGTGTTGGAGAGAGTCCAATACCTGTGTCCGGATGACAGGGGCAGATGTGGTGAGGTTCTATAATGCTTGGCGCACGATACGATGATCCTGCCTTGGTGTGTCTAATGCATCTACGAGGCATCCTCTGTCTCTGGTGACTAGTCATGCCAACTCCTTGCAAATCTAATCATTCACATACCCATCGAATTTCTGCACGTCTTCCAAGTTACATCCAAATCGGACCTTTACTTCTGGGTGCCTAACTTTTTTTTATCACTGAGTATATAAGGATTATAGATGATTTAAAAACAGACAAAAATAATAAAATAAAACTCTGCATGGGACTAATTTGTTCCCATTAAAGACTGTCACAATTTTGTGAATACTTACGGGCAAAAAAAAACCCTGTACATCACTTAATTATACATAATTCTTTTACTCAATTATTTTTTAGAGATGAAAAAAAGATTAAATTCATTCTCGCATTAATTTTATACCTTCTATAGTTTCTATTAATATCACAGCTGAAGACGTCTTTTCATAGGTGTCATTGGTATTAAAAATATCCAGGATTCAGCAGACTTTTGAATGCATTGCAATGGGAATGAGCCGTCTGTTGAAAACTATATGTTCTGCAAACTGTGCTCCAGCCCAAGCAAAAAAAAAAATATATCCTAGCGGAAAATCATAAATATGTTTATCCCCAGAAACAGATTTTGATTTATATGTAATATGACTGCTTTGTTTTTGCGTGCAGAAAATATAAGATTATGCTAAAAAGTTCAATTAAATTATTATAATGTTATTATGTTAATTATTGGTTTGTCATTAATGTACATTAGCATGTATAAGCAGGCAAAGTGTCCAGTGCTGCACGCGATGTTAACGGGGTGATAGATGGCAGCTATGAATGAACAGGACATGGTTAGTTACTGTTTAGCTGCTAAACACACCACCCAGGTAAGTTTCCTTTTCCTGACTATAACTCACCATTTTTTATTGACAGTGCAGACATTGTGTGGGAATGCTGGGAATGGCGACCACACCGTTGACCAGGGATCAGCAGTGATGTGAACAAGGCCCACCACCAGGTGAAGTGATGCACAGTGGGAAAAATCACCATATATGTTGGACTTCTTTCCTTCCCCAAAACAAATTACTACTCAGCTCAGGGCCACTGCAGGAACTGTATGGGCTACTCTGGCCAGCAATGAACATGAAAGATAAACGGCATGTAAGGCAAGGCAAGGCAAGGCAAGTTTATTTATATAGCACAATTTCAGGCACAAGGCAATTCAAAGTGCTTTACAAAGACAGAAATGTATATAACATCAACGAGACATCAGCTTCTTAAACAAGCCTGTGATCAGTTTATTTTTGATCTTCTTTTATGATGACTGATTATTTGATAATATCAAGTGTATGGCCGGGTTGAGATCTTCCCCATTGCTCCTGTTGTTACCAGGTTGTATCCTAATATGAAAATTCTTGCGTGCCAGGTTGTACTCTAACACGTGATTTTATTGTTTGTTGCTGTTCGTTAATATTTGATCAGATCCAGTATGTGATCTTGCTGACATCTTAATCATAAATGATTTTCGCAGCTCAGGAGCTTCTTACTAGTTGGAATGATTCATGTGCATAATGTATGTAAGGAAATAGTTGAAAATAAATAGTGAAAGAGTTTTAAAAAATGACAATTGACATGATGGGCCAGTTGGATTTAAAAATGTGTAAACTCTTATCTGAAATTTACTGAGTTTTCAGTGTGAATATGATTCATTTAATTCACTGGAAAAGGATTACTTAGAAATAAGGTTAAAATTAATTTTTTCTGCTCCTTGAATTGGTGGCACGGTTGCACCAAGCAGAGCACATATCAAAACAATCTCATAAAAAGTATGCTTTTGATGCCTGACCTGGATGAATCCAGTTTCCTTATGGTTCATTACCTATTTCTTAAAATTATTAACAGAATTATTTAAATGACTGTTAATACATAAATTGTCCTCCAATTCTGGAACGACCCATATGGACATAATGTCACGCCCACAAGGGCGGGACGGCTCAGCTGGAGTAAGTCGGGGCTGGATGAGACCAGCGTCTTAAGCGGGGCTCGCCTGCTTCAGCGATGCGAAGTGTTGTTTCCACATGAGTCGGAGCACTACTGAGCGGTTTCTGGTCTATACATCTTCCCTGGTTCCCGTTCCTGATACCCCTGCCTGTGTT
Source organism: Mormyrus iriodes (assembly GCA_011763525.2). Classification (NCBI taxonomy): domain Eukaryota; kingdom Metazoa; phylum Chordata; class Actinopteri; order Osteoglossiformes; family Mormyridae; genus Mormyrus; species Mormyrus iriodes. Next base: position 17,605,854 of record JAAGVU020000043.1, on the reverse strand, counting down.
CTCTTGCCCGTTCCGGTCGCTGTCCTGCCTGCCTCCCTGCCTTCCCAAGCCTGCCCTGCCTGCCCTGCCTCCGGCGATCCCGTCTCCCCCGTGTCTGCCTGTCCCGTGCCTCTTCGTAGGACTGACCTTCCCGGCTAATGACCCTCTGTGACCTCCACGACCACGATCACGGCCCAGCCCTTCGAATACCTTTGCCTTTGGTGTCATAATAAACCTGCGGGTCCCCCGCTCTCAGGGATTCCCTGTTTCCTGGTCTTCTGTGTCTTACACATAACCAGCCTGCATAATTGCAATATTTTGATGTTTTTTTCCTTAAGTTGACCTTGATTTAATATCTATGCCACTAAAACAATGCAGCAGACTGAAGAAAAAAAAAAACTATTAAAAGCCATGCATCTTCTTGCAACTGATTATCGAGAGCATGCCCGTGGTGAACTTTGAGGCTATCCCAGGTTGTACTGGGAAGGAATTACCCTAGAAAGGATGCCAGTCCACTGCAGGACACATATTCACCAATCTAAGGACACTGAGTTACTTAACCGTTTTGGGGAGGAAACCTGTATAAACACTGGGAGAACATGGGAACTGATTCACAAAATCAGTTAATAGTTGGACCAAAATGACAAAACCAAAGAAATAAAACAAATGACAAAAAAAGAGTTTTGCATGTGCAATGATGATTATTGGTTCAGTTTATTGCATACAGTTTAGTAATAAAATATAATGAATAATATTTTTATTCTGGTCATTGTCTGGCTATGTGAGTTTAGACTCATAGCCATGATGGGAAGGTTGTTGGTTCAAATCCCATATTGAGTGATTTCACAGTTGGACCCTTAATCAATGTCATTAACTGTTCCAGGGACACTGTCTGACGCTGCTCTCTGATCCTCACTTGTATGATACTTTGGACAAAAATGTTTCATAAAATAAGTTAAAAATTTGCCCAGTATCATAAAATCAATGTGAGTGCTTGCCTCAATCAATATTTTACCTTCAATTTAGTATTTGAAACAATATCCGTTACTTTGTTGCCAACCTGCAAGTTATCTAAACACTAATGTCTATAAAACAAAATATCATCAGTATATGTATAATTATTATTGTGAAAATTTGCAGCTAGACAGCCATTTCAGTGTCAGTGGGAGTTTCTTATATACCCTGTGCCAATCTTCAGCCTTATTTCTTATAAAAAAGGGTACTTTCTTTAACATGTGATGCAGCTGTACTGTAACAAACAGGTCACAGATATTTACTTGTATGAAGTGGTCAGAAGAATGTTTTGTTTTTTACTGCACACTGTTAAGAGTTATCTGTTGATTTTGCATATGATCATCTCCGCTCCAGTTCCCTTCCACCCACCCATTCCTCATTTTCCACCCACTTATCCTGGATAGCAGGGCAGAGAGGCCTGGAGCCTATCCCAGAAAGCTGGGTACACCCTGGACGGCATGTCCAGTTCCATCCCAAGTCATTATAAACATCCCACTCCAAGTGTATGCTCCCAGTACTGGTGCATGGTACGTCATGACATTTAAGATCTTTTGTCTGTGACTAAATTACCTTTTTACTCAATGTAGATTTGTCTGGTGAGTCTTCAGTTGCAGGTTTGATGAGATAATAGCCTCAGTCTATGCATTTACTAGGATCATCACTTTGGGGCTTCATGCGGGCTGTCCTGTCTTGTGCCATCTCATATCGCAGTGACCGACTGTTTTGTCCATTTCATCCAAGGAAATTGCATTTCTGTTTTTCTTAAAAGACTTTCAGCAACTGAACACATTTTATAGTAAATAACTCATGCTTATATTGCCTCAGTCTTTCACTTTAGACCTCATATTGCAACAGCTTTACAAGTAGCATGCAATGCTGCCTTTTTATTACGTAGGTGATTCTTCTAATCTGTCAATGACCAGACCAGAAAAAGGCAGACTTTGCCAGCTGGCCTCAGACACCTCCCTAACACCAAGCCTGCTGTTACTGATTTCAAAATCCTTCACTGCCTCTTCTATACGCAAACATTACAATAGCCATTAACCCTAACAGGCATTAGACTGGTCAGTATACTTTGCTACAGTAATCAGAAAGAACTGTCCTTGGTGCTGAAAGCCCCCTTTCCTATAGTGTTCCTCTACTGCTCTTCCTGAACGTACAGTATCTGGGTTGGCTCACACAGAGAAACAGAACAAAAGCACGTGGAGCCCAGTGTGGCTGCACAGTAAACTGAAGACAGGAACCGAAACCATCCATCCATCCACCCACTCACTCACCACTTATCCAGATTACATGTGCAGTTGTCAAAGCAAAGATATGTTCAGATCTCCCTTTCCCCTGCCACTTCCTCCAGCTCCCCCAGTGAGATACCAAGGTGCTCCAAGGCCAGCCGAGAGATATAATCTCTCCAGTGTGCAGGTTCTGCCCTGGGATCTCCACCTGGTTGGACATGTCCGAAACACCTCCTCTGGAATGTGTCCAGGAGGTATCCTACATTAATTCCTGAACCACCTCAGCTGGAGGTGCAGTGGCTCTATTCCTCAGTGAGATATTCCATGAAGGAAGATCATTTCCACAGCTTGTATACGTGACCTCATTCTTTTGGGCATTTCCCAGATTGATGACCATAGATGAGGGTAGGAACGTAGATCATCCGGTGAATCAAAACCTTCACCCTTTGACTCAGCTCACTCTTTATCATGACAGACTGGTAGAATGCCTGAATAACGGCTGGCGCTGCACCGTTCCGTCTGTCAGTCTCCTGCTCCTTTTTCCTCCTCACTCGTAAACGAAACCCCAAAATACTTAAACTCCTCCACCTGAGGCAGTAACTCATCCCCAACCTATATGGGGCAATCCACCCTTTTCCAGTTGAGAACCATGGCCTCAGATTTGGAGGTGCCAAACCACTCAGCAGCAAATCACCCCAGTGCATACTGGAAGTCAGAGCTCAATGAAGCTAACCGAACCCCATCTTCTGCAAAAAGCAAAAGATGTGATCCCGAGGTCACTGAACTGGACACCCCCACCCCCTGGCCGTGACAGTCAGGTAGAATCAGTACAAAGGGCAGCCTTTGTTGGGCAGAGGAGTCTGTCTGGGAATCTTCAACTCACACCAGGGCCAGGCCCAACCGTGTGTGAGATAGGGGCAGTGTGAAGGCAATTTATTAAGACCAAAAAGCCAGAAGACAATGCAAAAAGGGCAAGCAAAGGCAAAATCCAGGAACAGGCTAAGGGTCAAAAACAGCAGAATCTTCAAATATGGCTGAAGTACAAAATCCACAGAAGCAAAGGCAGTAGACAGACAGGGGTCCGATACACAGGAGGCAAACAGTCACAGGTAACGGTATCCAGAACACAGGGAAAAACCAGATACAGGAAAACAGTCAAGGATTGAACACATAGCAACAGACACAGCGCAACAGACACAAGAGAGCTTTGGCTGGGGCACAAGACAATGTTACCTTTGGGAGCTAGGAAACAAAGACTTAAATATACTTGGGAAGAGGTAATAAATGTGGAACAGGTGCAAGTGCTTGACTAATTTAACAAGCCGATTGGTACCTTCGGTAAAGGGAGCCATTAGGGTAGAGAAGGAGGTCTTCTGAGCTTAGTTAGCTTGTAGCCAGGCCCAATACACAGGTACAGGGAACAGTGAGCCAGAACACCACTAGGATACAGCAGAAACAGAAGAAATCCAGACACAAATGTGCCATGTTCTATGCCTCCATTGTTGAGGTTTCTGGTGCTAGTCATGCGGCAACTCTTGAACCTGGTAGTGGACACCAGCGGTAAAGGGAGCCATCGGGGTGGAGAAGGAGGTCTTCTGAGCTTAGTTAGCTTGTGGCACTCTGGATGCAGCTGACGGCTACCAGCAGGCCAAGTGGGATTTGGCTTTGGCAGTTAATACTAAACAGAAGTTTGAATGTGGGAGGAGTTTAGTGAGACCTTTGAAAATGATTGTTGTCATCCTCAAAGAGATTCTGGAAAAGCATTAGGTGACTTGGGAGCAGGAAACATAGCTTTTGTCATGTTATTTACAGCAGATATGGTTCACTGTTGTCCTCAACTGAGGATATAGTCGGAACGGTGGAAAAAATAATTTGAAGACCTCCTGAATCCCACTGACACACCTTGCTTGGAGGATGTAGAGTCACAAGACTCAGAGGAGGATTTGCTCACCACTGGGGCTGGGGTGACTGAGGTAGTCGAAAAATTCTTTGGTGGTAAGGCTCCAGGAGTGGATGAGATTTTCCGTGAGTTTCCCTGAGAAAGCTTTTGATGATGCTGGGCTGTCTTGGCTGACACGCCTCATGAACATTGTGTGGATGTTGGGGACAATGCCTTTGGATTGGCAGACTGGGGTGGTGGCCCCAATCTTTAAGAATGGGGACCAAAGGATGTGTTCCAGCTTCAAGGGGATCTTACTGCTCAGCCTCCCAGGGAATGTCTATGCTGGGGTACTGGAGAGGAGGGTCTATCCATTGGTTGAACCTCGGATCCATGAAGAGCAATGCAGATGCCATCCTGATCAAGAAACAATGGAGTAATTCATCAACCTCATAAGGATATTGGAGGGTTTATAAGAGTACATGTGTTCTGTGGACTTGGAGAAGGCATATGCTCGTGTGCCTCGGGGGATGCTGTGGGGGGTGCTTTGGGTGTATAGGGCGTTGGACCCACTACTAGGGGCCATTTGGTCCCTGTATAACCAGAGCAAGAGTCTGGTTCACATTGCTGGCATTAGGTCGAAATTAACATCTAGCTAAATGATGCAAGAAAGGACCATGATTCTATGAAAGCAATCACAAAATGATCATACTCTTTCATATATAATAATAATTATTGACCAGTTAATGGTGCAATAACAAATCTACATAAACCCTATAGGTAGCACTTTATTTAAAGTAGGCATCATAATGCATTATAGATATCTTCATAATGCACAATAATGCATTCATAAAGCATTATAAACCTGGCTAAGACTATTTTTATAAAGGCATAACACATTATAGCCATGTTTATTATGCATTATAAACGCTGTATGATATGGAATGGCATAATACTCAAAATTAAACATAAATAAATAAATAACGTTCAATAATTAATTAAATGTGTCCTTTTATTTTTTAATGATTCGATAAATGGCATTACATTTCATAATATAATGTAAATGTGATTAAATCATTTAAATTCTATTTCACAATAAAATTCAGCTTTTCACATTGATGTAGGCCTATTTCTGAATGACGGTTTTCTAAACCAGTTTGTTGTTTCATAAGGCTACTTTTCATAATAAGAGTGCGCTCTGTTAATCACTGTGAGGGGGGCGGTATCGTGCTTGTTATTGGATCAAATGTTGCGTGAATGTCTTCACAGTGACTGAAGTCAGAACTAGTTGCATGACAGAAACATCAAACACATGGAACGCTATTGGGGTATAAACCGTGACACAGAATGCATCTCGACCCGGCATTTTTTACTCTCTAGACATGGTAAAAATGCCCGTTTTCAAGCACATCAACCTATGATGGTCCTAAAATATGCATATTTTTGCATACTGCACCGTAAAGCCTCTTTAGGTCACATGCAAGCAACGACGCACATTTCAGAGTATGTAACACAATATTACTGACCCTTTTGGCCTTCCATATATTACAGTCATAAGCTGATTATGTGCTCCTTACTAAACGCTTACAATACGATATATAATGCTTTTATCTCTACCACGATGTTTGACATATGATTTATGTCAGAACCTCTGTCAGTGCAGAATGGGCCACTGTGTAGTACACCGCACTGTGAATAACAATGCATTCTCTTCCCCTACAACAGCAAAAAAAATAAGTTTAATATCGGTCTGTGGCGATTCTGCATGGAAATGTTGTCAAAGTGAACATCATTAATGTTCCGCGCAAATTTGGGAAAAGTAATTTGTATAAGAAGTGATTTATTAAAGATGTTTTGGAATTTGCATAAATCATATATTTCATGCGCACTTTGTTGAAGTGTCCTTATTTATGTCAAAGCTGCTCCACGCTTTATTAATATTGGTGAAATGTGCCGGTATAAATGACATAAACTTTGTAGGTAATAATGTGCGTTCAATAGCCTAGAAAATGGTTATGTTAATAGAAACATATATATATATATATATATATATATATATATATATATATATATATATAATAATTGTGTAATTGTCAGCTTCCGGTCAGAAGCTCCAAGTCAGACACAAAATTCAGCATATCAGACAAAACAAAGAACCTCTTAATCGAAATGTTCACAATATTTGAGGTTCATTGGTTATGATTATAAGCCGAAATATTATCGTGTGGCAACCAATATAATGCATTACAAGCAGAACCCTTTGCCCTTGAATAGAAAAGTATTAGTCTAGGGCTGAATCTCAATATGCCTACTTGACCGTACTTGTGTTCTCGCGTACCCGTTTTACGTCATCTTCCACTGCCGAAGACCAGTTCCAATACTTAGATCACAAGATCAGAGGACGGTAAAAATCCCTGGATGTTGGTCTTGCTCTCCCCCAGGTATCAAGGATCCACTGGGTGCTTCCTTGCCAAACGAGAACAATCCTATGATTCATTGCATGCTGTTGCAATGGCGGAAGAAGGTGTGAACCATAACTGTACTACTTTAATAGGAGTAAGGTTTTTCGTTGTTCCTGTCAGATAGTATTTTCCTGCTGTGTTTTGGCTCGTCAGACTGCTGAGCTGGAATGGTTAACACCTGCATATAGCATTTGTACAGAGCTGAAATAAGTACGCATATTTAAAGTGTAAACTTTATTTGTAAAAAAAGCACAAGTAATCATACCGGGAATAATTAATCATTTAGACTGGACATTTCGATGTGTCATTAATTAAATACTACGATAAAAATTACGGCCGGGGTAATCAGCTGGGCATACAGCATAGTGGAACAGCAAGTACACATCTGTCTCAGTCCACAATTGGTGCGTTCTCTGTCCTTGTGATCTGGCGAGATCGTTTTTGGAAGGCAAGTTCACAAGACTGGTCTTGCCAAGACCAAAAGTTCAGTCTTTGCATTCTTGGTATTGAGATTCACCCTAGGTGTATCTTAGTGTTGAAAGACCTTTTAACACGTACATTTGTGCCTGCATGTCTACACAGGTTTTTTGAACGTGTATTTTTTTATGTCTAAACACAGGCATTTTTACTGTGTCTAGAGGGTTAAAAATACCACGTGGAGATGTATAGAAGAGAAAAAATGCCGTGTCAAAATATATTTTATCTCATGGTTTATACCCAGATGGCATTCCACAAGGTTAAGAGATTTGGCGTGACAGAGCCTCTTTCTTGTGTTTGCTCAAGAAGTATATGGCTGCAGCCACCCTTCTCAGGCCCCGCCGCTCTCAGGCCCTGCCGCTCTCAGGCCCTGCCGCTCTCTGGCCCCGCCACTCTCAGGCCCTGCCACTCTCAGTCACCCCCACTCTCAGGCCCTGCCGCTCTCAGGCCCTGCTGCTCTCAGTCACAACCAAGCATTTAGCAGACGCTCTTATCCAGAGCGACGTACAACAGTGCTCGGTAGTCCTCGACTATTCTTCAATCTGTAAAGCTAGACTTAAATAACAACTGTCAGTCGACTAAGTTACTGCCAGCTCGGTTATGCACCTAAAAAACCCTGTTAAAGAAAAGGACATTAGTGCCGAGAGTGTTAATGGGTTAGTAGGTTTTATTTTTTAATAATAATAATAATAATAATAATAATAATAATATAAACATAAGTGTGAGGGCTGGTTAGCCCCCAGATATGACTTAGCGATCAGCGACTGCAGCAAAGAGCTCCTTCTCAGATCACACAGCACCAGATCCAGGCAGATTAGTCTTTTTTTTGCTTTACACATTACACAATACAAGAATGCATAACATTTACTCACAATAAAACAAGCCCATGCAAAACAATTAAGGCAGAACAGAACCCCCCTCTATCAGCCCACAAGAGAAGTCTCCTAACCAAATGGAATATAATTAGGAAACAAATATAGGTACTGCTCAATCCCTACGGCTTTAAACGTATAACCAGAATTCAGTGATACAGATGGCTGTAACGTGTTATGCCTTTTTATAAACAGGAATAGCCATGCGTATAATACTTTATGAATGGAGGTATCTGTACCACATTATACATGTGGGCTTTAAGTAAAGTGTTTTTAGAAAATAAAAGCAGCCAAAAATCTTTTGACAAGCAGTAAAAACCACTTTTGTCACTCGATTCTGTGACAATGTGTTTTTGCAGAGAACTAAAGCATACAATAGTTAATAACTTTCAAAACACTCGCTACATAATCCATTATTATAAGACAATCTGCAGAATGTTATGTATGTTACATGTATCAATGAATTATAGGTCTGTCACGTGTGAAGAGAAAGAGTCCATAGCAGAATAAATGGCTAGTTTATTTTAAAAGAAGTATACAAATTGAACATGATCCATGAAAAGGGGCCCTGACACTGTACCAGCGTGTATAATCGTAATAGTACAGTCTGTATACCACAGCCAATCAAGGTACTTGATATAGTCTACATACACTGCAAACTAAGGTCATATTTTGCATATGACGATTAAAAAAAATCTCTTTAATGCATTCTTATTAGATTTCTGCAAAATAATTGCACCTCTTTTACCCTTTCTGGTTTTAAGACTGGATCATTTGCCTTCTTTTTTGGATTGTCATTCCCCCAATAATTACCATTAAATATGCAGAAAATCGCTTTAAAATTGTAAAATCCTGCAGACTAGCCCAGGATGGGTTCCGGGGGGGAATAGGCAGACGCCCTCGGAGCGGGATAAAGCAGACGTCGTGTCGGGAGTTCAGGCCTCGCTGCAGAAGTTCTGCCCAGTTGTTTTCATTTCCTTTAGTTTCAATCACATCGTTAGCCACGTGGCACGGCTGTGCTGTATAATTTTAATCAAGTTTGCTTTCCCACTCAAGCCGGTGCTCAATGCAGCCTAATTAAGTCAAGACAGTGTTTTGTTTGCCTGATTAGGAGACTTCTGCTAGAATTAGCATTTTTTTTTTAAACAAGTCATTTTCATCGGTCTTGTTCTTATTTGGAAGGAGGAGCCGAATTAAACACAGACAAGTGAAAAGCATTATTAGCAGCCATTTTTTTCGTTCTTTTTTATATATTAAAGTAAACCCTGGGTAAAATGTTAAGCTCGTTATCTCTATGGTTGTTTCTGCCTATACCATAGTATTTACTTCATTAACATGCGCATTGACACCCATTCGCTTACAACTGCGAGGTACAAAAAGTGCACAGATGCAAACACAGGGTGCGAAAACTAAAGGAAAAAGTGCTACACAGCACACATAGTGCAAATAATTTGCAGGGTGCAGAATGAATAAATGAATAGACAAATATAAATTAAGAGAACAATGTGCACATCTGTGGGGTGTCTACATCAGTGACCTCATCCCCTCATTGTCCCTGTGTGTGTGGGGATGGGTCACTCCTACACAGGGCTTTAGTAGGTGAAATGTGCACATGCATCATTTCTCTCCCAAAAAACCTCCAAATCACCGGTGACACAACTTGTCATTCTTCAAAGCCGCTGACAAAGTGGCAAGATTAGGCCTTTGTCCTCCTAGTAACGGGCACAAGTAATTGAGATTTCTGAGTGGCATCTCATAAAACAACCTATTCTGGCCATCTTATTCAAAGGACTGCCTTTGTGATAGAGTAATAAGGTATATTGTCTTTGATTTTATTACTTTTTTGTTATGTTAATGAGCATTCGGCCAAAAGTAGCGTGCGAGGAATGGTGGACAAAACAAACGGAGAAAAACCGATTTGCCAGAGATCAGAAAAAGAGGAATTTGAATCCTGAAGGGGGCGTCTTGCACAAGACGACTTCTGCGGAGTCACTTTTTAGCACCAGTAGAATTACAACAGAATTACAACAACAATTCAGTTTCATCATCAAATGTACAGTGAGTGATTTACTGAAGCAAAGATACGCAGAAACAATGTACAGTTATTTCCAGTATTTAGGAGACACTTTTAATCAAAGTGAGGTTAATTGAGAGAGTAGGGTGAGGCAGGCCCTGGAGGCATTGGGGTTAAGGGCCTTGTTCAAGGGCCTAACGGTGACATCACTCTGCTGATAACTGTACGGGATTTAAACCTTCTGATCACAGAAACAGAGCCCTAACCTGCAAAGGCACGTACAGTCTTGTGATGAAATGTAAATGACGTTAAAGTCAGGTAGATGACGCTTAGGGTGGCATTGTGACTTGGGGACAATCACTTGTCTCTCGCCTCTAAGGCTGAGGCTTCAAATCCTGTTCAATGGTTGTGAATACAGTGATTTTTTTTCCAGTAATATGCATCCATAAGCACTTATTGTCATACATGACAAAGAATTGAACCAAATTTATATTTCAGCCTCTGGCAACATCGTAAATAGAAGGTCATGGTAGCATTTAAAAATCCGTACAAGAAAATCTATTTTTTGGTATGTGTTGGAAAATAAATGGGTCTTAGTGTGTGTGTTTGCGTGCGTGTGAGTGTCCCTGGTGTTCTTGAAAAGGGAGTATGTGACATGTTCACAATAAGAGCCCAGACTGCTGTTACATATGCATAGTTGCCCCGCTCTCCGGTGAATGGAGGCGAGAGGCCGTCCTGAATAATGGAGGTCCAGCTGCCCCCCCCCCCCCACCTTCAGCTTAAAGTCTGCTGCAAAGCGAGGACCTGCCAATGTCACATGCTCAGCACTAATGCCTCTTCCAGAGCACAGTGACCGCATGACCGTGTGGACCATGTGACCGGCACGGTAAATCCCCGGGAAATAAGGATAATGTTTGCTCCTCTATTAGGCCCCCCGAAGAGGCGTTAATCCCACTGCCCATCTCGCTTTGAAATGTGCCGAACAGGCGTGTGGCACCCGGCAGGCAGACAATGGAGCAGAGCGGCCCGTGACAGCGTGCTCCTCGCCGCCTCCGCTGCCGCCCCCACTGCCACCATATGGTGTCCGGGGCCCCCACTTTGAAGCCACGCCATTCATCATCAGGCTCATTAATCTCCGCTTGTGGCGTCTTCTGAAAGATGGACCAAGAAAGGGTGTAACCAGGGTGACGGTGGAAAGTCCCTGCAGCAGAAACTTCCAGAATACCTGAAAAGGTCTTGCATGGCTTTTCCCTCTTTAACATTCTTCTGAATGGGCTGAAAATCTGTGTTCCGTGTGCTGTGCTTTCTGCCATCTAAGTAATGTGAAGCTGCTGAAATTCAACATATTTTTGACACAATCTTCACTGATATGCTTTGAAAATAGATTCATGGATATTATTCTCAATTTACATCTACTGAGAGTAAGTGTCCAACAGTTCTGCGATCATTTCAGCTAAATATAAGTAACTGATTCATGTTTTTGCTTTTCATTTTAGCTGCTAGTTTTCTTCAACACAAGTGTGATGGACATTACAGTGCACCTTTCCACATGGAAGGGGCTTGGGGTGCAGAACCCTTGCCATCTGGAAAAAACATTTAAAATTTTTTGGCCCCCTTAGCGAGCAAAGTGAGAAGATTCAAGAAATGTGAGATACAAAGATCACTGTGAGATCAATGAGAGAGATCACTGTGAGATTACTGAGAGAGATCACATGAGAGATCACCGAGAAAGATCACGTTAGAGGCTGCTGTAAACACGCCTGGCTTCCTCCAAACCAACACTGTATGTATATTTCATGCATTTATGAGTATATAGTATTGTCTGCAGCTTTCACAAAATTCCCATTTAATTTTGTATGTCTACCCCACGACATATAGATACTATGATGGGGAAAGCTGCAATGCAGCAGGGTTAACTGTACATTCATCCAGTTTTTAATAAAAGCTTATTGTTAATTAGGTTTTATCCTTGGCCAGCATAACATATCCTTAGGTTACTGGCATCCCAGCCAAGGTGCACCCCAGTTATGCTACTCCAGGCCACTCTGGACCTTGACCAGGATACACGGATGGATGGATCGATGTCTTTTGATTGCGGCAGGAGACTTTGTTATCCAGAGGAATCCCACATGAACTCAAGGGACATGGAAATTTCGCATACAAAAATCTAAGGGTACATTCGAATCACATAGAGATCCCAAACAGATAAAGTAAAAATGTTACCCAGACAGATCGCACCCAGATTTAATTAAAAAAGAGAGATGTACCGTTAACTATGTACATGAAGAACTTTCATCTGAGCACGTAGCTACTCAGTTATATCTAGGATCCTGTGAAGTTCAGACATTTGCTTTAGTGAGTACTTGTGATTTGGATGTATCAGACTGATGCAAAATTAAGAAACCGTGTCATCATTTAAGTGTAAATGATTTTAACAGTTCTGCAAGGCTCTCCACTAAGCTGTATTAACTCAAAGTGACACATCCCCAAGTAATCTAAACATACCAGGAGCTAATTAAGGACTTCCGAGCGCTATATGCTGAGATTCGGAGAGAGGATGCTTCGGACCCAAATGAAAGCATTTCTCCTTCACCAATAGGTGGATTCCAAGCTGAATGATGAAAATCCGGGAGGATGTTTTTTTTATAAATGTGTGCTTTGCGGACGACTGTCAAAAAGCCAAGGTTACTTTGTAGTCTGTGCTGTCAGTAATAAGGGTAAGTGATAAGGGTGTAAATTAGAAGTTGCATTCTGTGTACCCTTACAGAAACATAGTAATGGTGGTGTGACAGGGACCAGTAACATGACAGTAATGTGATCCTCCCTGTTCTCCCAGTTTCGCTAAGTCTCACCTGTACCTGATTTTTCTGTCATTCCTTTTCAGGAAACATATTCCCTGCACTGTCTGCATTTTTGTTTGACAGTTGCAGGCAGGGACCGGCACTTACGAAGCTGTAAGTGTATCCTTATCAGTCCTGCTTCGGCCTGGACGAGTGGTGGAGACCAGCCAAAGATTATAATCGAGCTAGCCATTGGCTCCTTCGTAATTATAATTTACATCGATAAAGTTTTAATAGCGTGTCTGTAACAAAGAAGCCAAATTGATGATGGAGAAGGAAACAGAGGACCATCCATTTCGGTTACATAAAAAGAACAAAACTGACATCCAGTATGTAATTACGTTTTGAGCGGCTTTCATTACCGAGACGGAGCACTGAATATTAAAATGCCATTTGAATGGTTTTCCCAGGCCAAAATGTAATTTCAAATATCTTCTGTTCAACATGTAATCACCACCCCTCCCCTTCTAACAAGGTAATATTGGCAAAGGCTACATTAGACCCCAAGGAGGCAGCAGGCCCTTCCTAAGGCTGCAAAGCCTGCAGTGCTTATGTTTTCTTTAATGAACACCCCCGATTCCTCCCCAGGCTTGCGGTCTCCCGGGGGGGTCACCGGCCTCACGGAGAGGCGTGTGGCTGTACCGTGTGATTTCTGTTTGCCGGTGGTGATGGGATTTGGGCTCCCCGCGTGGGCTGCGCGTGTCTCGAATGGGAAAGGCGCCCCAGTGGCAGGTAGTGCGGAACCTCCGAGGGGAGGGTTTGGAGTGCATCTCTGAGCGCAGTTTATGGCACGGGTCTGAATCCGCGGGAAGCAAACGGACACTCATACGTGTCCTTAATAGCTGCTGCAGCTGCGTGGGATCATTAAGCTTAATGAGCCAGCCATCTTTGCTGTTATTTTTATTATTATACTAATTATTATTATTCTCCAGAAATAACCGCACCTGCCAGAAACACTTCTGAAAGCCCGAATCCGCCAAGCTGTGACCTTCCCAAAAAAATCCTTTGATGTCACACAAAAGAGCTCCCATGTGCCACTTTGGGAAATGAATGTTTGTGTCGATGGATAAAAGATGACTGATATTTGCTAAAAAACACGATACGTCTCAGTGGGATGTCTGAAAATTTCACATCCCCGGAACTTTCCAACAGTGATGGACATTTTGCTTAGAGGATGCAGTGTGTAGAAAAACATATGATGTCACCTGGGTAGCTAGTTAACTACAGCTGCATGAGTATAATAGGAAACGCATGATGTCACCCGGGCAGCTAGTTAACTACAGCTGCATGAATATGCAAACGTACCATTACCTTCAACATTCAAGAATATAGACTGCATGTATATAACCTATATGTACCTAACACCAATCAAGCCTGCACTATAATGGAAAATAGATGGATGGGTGGATGGATTCTGGTCAGTTAGTCAAAAAACTAGTTTGTGTTTTTCTACATAGCCAATGAACTTGATATTTCAACGTGTGTTGATGGAAACTATATATCCCATATAGTGATGGACAAACTAAGAAAGCTGAATAAAGAGGATCCTGAAGGCTGACGTGCTAAAGTCATGTAAGGCCAGCTAACACCATATTCGGGAGAATAATGAGTCCTGATTACAGTAATCGTTATGGATTTGAATGGACATAAATCAGTGACCTAACACAGCGCTTTCATGCCTGAACTAATGGCTTCAGGCTGTGATGCCACTCCACCAAGTAACAGGGGCTTTTATGAATCTTCCCCAAAAATGCCACCTGATCTGGGCTGATCCACTCGCAGAGCTGGTGTTGTTAATACCTTAGCTAGACAGTTAGCTTGAATCTGTGTGTTTGTTGGAGTGGACCATCTGCACAAGGGAGTGTAAGAGCATACACAGCACCATCGCCGAAACATATGAAGAGGAATCCCAGAAGCTTAAGATCTCATTACGCCTCCTTGGCATGTTTTCTCAAGTAATCAAGCTTCCCCCATTCTGAGCTCACACCATTTGCCCTCTCTGTGTTTGTGCTACTGTCTTGCGGTTCCCTCTCCAGCTGCTGTCTCACATGATCATCTTTATGTTTATGGATGAACTCCTCTGTGGTTTCTATCATGCAGGCACCTCCTTGGGCACCTCAGGCTCGCAAGAGAGCATCGGCTAATATGTTTGTTTTCTTGCAAGCTGGGAATATTAAACGTAAGTCAGGTATGATAGACAGAGCCTCTTCTCTGTGGGTGGCATAGTGTGTGTGATACAATTTCTAGGCTTGAGAACTACCTTGAAATAAGACAAATTTAGTCAGCGTCACGTAAAACACACTGGGGTCCCGCAGGGTCACATTGGCATTGCCATGTAAGGTGTGAAACGCAGGAGGACGTGCATGTTCCGTAGGGTGGCCCCTTAAGTAAGCCCCCATACGCCCCTTTGCACTGTAGAATCGGTTGAAGATTTTATGAGTTTGCTCTATATGAGTGAGAGAGGGTCCAAGAGAAATAATTCCACTCTGAAAGGTGTTTGTTTAAGTTGGAGAGCAAACTCTGTCTTTGAATTTCATCCAGTTCACCTACAAGGGTGCCGGTGAAGTTCCCTGCTCTGTCCTGCAACCCTCAAAGATCAATTTTTTCACACTAGGCCAGAAGTATTGGCCTTGCACAAAGTGTAATATATGAACCATTGTGCTGTATGCCAACCAATGTGCCTGTCCAGCTATTTATGTCTGGTTTTGAGTTGATGCACAGTAAAATGATTAGTAATGCCTTGTGTCTTTTTGTTTTTAAATTTGGTAAAGAAGGCAGGTAACTGCACTGTGTATTTCTTCCTTGAATGATTTAAACCATATACTGCTTCAAATATAGCATAAATAAAGCCAAAAAGATCACATTCTGAAGTCACTGTTGAAATCCCTTCTTCCCCCATGGTGGATATGGTGCTCATTTTCTTTACCTTAAAATAAGCATAATTTTAGGTAATGAATGTTAAAATCTAAATACAAATATTCATTAGGGGGACACCTTACATAACAGGGCTCATACACACATTCTTTAAGGGGACACCCTACATAGTGGGGCTCATACACACACTCGTTAGGGGAACGCCCTACATAACGGGGCTCACACACCCACTCATTAGGGGGACACCCTACATAACGGGGCTCATACACACACTCGTTAGGGGGACGCCCTACATAGCGGGGCTCACACACCCATTCATTAGGGGGACACCCTACATAACGGGGCTCATACACACACTCATTAGGGGGACACCCTACATAACGGGGCTCATA
>JAAGVU020000043.1:17576097-17589719 GCA_011763525.2 Mormyrus iriodes | reverse complement strand
TTAGGGGGACACCCTACATAACGGGGCTCATACACACACTCATTAGGGGGACACCCTACGTAACAGGGCTCATACACGCACTCATTATGGGGACACCCTACATAACAGGGCTCATACACACACTCATTAGGGGGACACCCTACATAACGGGGCTCATACACACATTCATTATGGGAACACCCTACATAACGGTGCTCATACACACATTCATTAGGGGAACACCCTACATAACGGGGCTCATACACACACTCATTAGGGGGACACCCTACATAACAGGGCTCATACACACACTCATTAGGGGGACACCCTACGTAACAGGGGTCATACACACACTGATTTGCACACAATCACACAGTATGAACAACTTAGAGAAACCAGTTGGTCTAACTATATATCTGTGGACTGGGCGAGAACATGACGTACATATGGCATATGACTAACAACTAACTGCTGATATTAATGAAGGGAAATGGAATAAAACATCGCCTGTCATGTAACCGTGCATCTGGGGAATCAGTTTGACTGTTCACAATATGATTATGTTTTTGCAGTTCCAATTACTACCATGCAGTCTGTTTAGTCCATTTCTGTAGCTAGCTGCCTATTTAAGCAGTCTGATTATACAGTTAATCCTGCTAGAATGCAACTAATGTGTTCCTGAAAATACTTGTGTTCACTAAAATCCATCTATCCATTTTCTGTAGCTACTTATCCTGTTTGGGGTGACTGGAACCTATGTGGCAAGGCAGAGAACAACCCAAGGATGGGATACCAACCCATCACAGGGCAAACTAACACAACTTTCACACCTACCAGCAATATGGCAAAGCCAATTAATTTCAGTATTTTTTGGGACCATGGGGAGAAACCCCATGATGACATAGGGAGAACGTGCAAACCCCACGCACATGGAACCCAAGCTGTAAGACGTGAACCCTGGTCCCAGAGGTGTGAGGCGACAGTGCTAACCACTGCACCACCGTGCCACCCCTGCACTAAAATCACATACTAAAATACACATATCCAAGGGGAAAAACAGGGTTATAGGAATGCGACTCCAAAACTTATGTGAAACAAAATGAATTTAGTAATAAAAATAGTGATGCCAGTGGCAAACAATGTAATTATATAATTTTTAAATAAATAATAACACATTAATAAATTATATCATAAACATCTTTTATGGGCCTTATGAGTCTCACAAGAATCGCTTAGTAAGCGCTTCAACCGAATGTGCGAAAGTCGCTAAGTTGTCTATTGCCAAAAGGTGGAAGTAGTGATAGCTAAAATAACGTTTCATGAACCATTTGCTGTATTTTGTGATCCCACTAGATGGTGCACTTGGTTTACTTTGGGGCATGCTTTGAGCCCTTTTTTTGAACAGAGAATACCATCTAGTCCAAGCGTTTCTCGCTAAGGCTATATCGCATTGTAGTTTGCGTAGTTCTTTTCTCTCCAAATGAAAATCGCAGAAATACAAATGCAATTCTGCATTGTATTGGACTTGGGTAATCACGTTAGAACAGATCCCCAGTGTGATATCAGGAGGACTGTAGCAGGACTGACTGTACATCACTAACCCCAGTGCATTATTTATAACCCATCCATCCATCCAGCCATCCATCCAGCCATACTGCATATCCAGTTGTGGTGATCCTGAAGCCAATCCTAGGAGGCCCAGGGCATGAACTTGGGGAGTTATACATTATAGCCATGTGTATTATGCACTATGAATGATTTATGAATGATTATGGCTGCCTTATGAAGCTCTCATCTATAATGCACTATCAATACCTTTATAATACATTATAATGGTCGGTATAAGCATTGAGGGTGCTTTGTACTGCATTATGAAGGTATCTATAGTGTATTATAGATGAAAGCTTCATAAGGCAGCCATAATGTATAATGGACATGGCTATAATGTGCTATGCCTTTTCATAAATATATATAGCCATGTTTATAATGCTTTATGAATGCATTATAATGCATTATGAAACCGTTTATAAATGACAAAAATCATGGCCTTAAGTAAACCCAAGATGCAAATTCCCATACAATTACACATTAAAACATTCACGTGACAGCATGTTTTTGGAGTTTGGGAGGAGACCGGAGCACCCAGAAGAAACCTACATGAATAGGTGAGCATGTACACACACAGGGCCGGGGGTGCTGAGCAGATCAGCTCAGAGTGAAGCATTAAAAAAGAGATACATGTTTGTGAACATAAAGTGTGGGAGACTCCAATACAAGACAAATGTCCCTCATTTTTGAAAATAATGTAAAAGTACACAGCCTAGGGTGGCCTGAAGATGCAAAAGAACATTAGGAATTCGCAAAACATTACTGAGAAGCAAAACAAAATCTGAAATCGCAAAACAATTAAGGAAAAACATGTCAAAGTTAAGAAAATTTACATCTACATCTACAAAAACACAAAATACAAGAAAACACAAAAAAGGGTCTTTTACTAGTGTTTTTTGCATTTTCTCAGTGTATTTTGTACTTCAGAGCCACTGTTGCCAAATGTGATAAAAACTTGTTATTTGGATTTGTGGGGACCATATTTTCATTCCTCACAAAGGGAAATTCAATTTTATAAAAATCTGTGACTACAATCAACTGCCTAAATCTTGTATTTTGTTTGGTTACTTATGGTTAAAGTTAGGTCTGGGTGGGGGGGTTACGGTTGTCATAGCTGGGATTAGGATTAAGCCTATAGAAATTAATAGAGAGTCCCCACAAAGATATAGATGTGTGGGTACCCTGTGATTCCTGAGGTTACAGGCTTACCGTGACCTTGCATTACATAACCCATTACAGTGAATGCATTATAGTGAATGCATTTCAGTGCATACTTGCACTCAGAGGCCATTTCATTAAAGAAACTGCTTGGTAACACAAACCACCTGCTCCTGCAGTCATGTGGCAGCGGTGCAGTACATACAGCACACAGGCAGGGTGAGGAGTTACTGTGCGACTAAGTATTAGAATGGTGAAGAATGTGCTGTGATTGTTGTTGCCAGACGTGCTGGTTCCAGCATCACGGAAAGTCACTCCACTGGGATTTTCACACTACTGAGTCTAGAGTTTACCGAGGATGTTGTGATGAGCAGAAAACATCCAGTCAATGACACTACTCTGGGTGAAAACACCTTGTTAATGAGAGAGGACAGGGGAGAATAGCCAGACTTACTGAGGCTAACAAGAAGGCCACAAGCAAGAGTAACAGCTCAGGACAGCACTGGGTTCCCAGAATGCCCAACCTGTCAACCCATGAAGTGGTTCTGGAGGTAACAGTGATCTTAATAGGTACTAGCTGAGTTTCCCTGACTGTAAAATGTTAGTATTAGTATTAATGTTAGTAATTAATTCCAAGAGGCTGGGTTTTTATTCTGCCTGTATTAACAGCTGGTAGCTGTAGCTGTAAGATGTAATTATTGTTGTATGTCTCACTCATTTTAGTAAATTCTTTTTTTATTTTGTTATTTTTTAAACGTTTCTTTAGTTGTTTTGTATGTGGGTTTGTTTTGTGTTAAATCGCAATGACTGCCTGAATAATAAATTGTCCAGTAATAACACGATAAACAAGCCCTCTTCTTTTACACTCAGGAGGAGCATATGGGGTGACTGAACAGCTCAGTGGGTGCAACAGCAACGACTCGCACCTCCAGGGCTGTTGGTTTCATTCTTGCCCCTGGCTCAATTCCACAGAATTTGCATATTGCTTGTTTTGTAGGCTCACTACCTGGGTAAACAGACAGGGATGACATTTCCTGGATAGTCTAGTTCAGTGTTTCTCACCCCGGTCCCAGGGGACCCCCAGATGGTCCACATTTTTGCTCCCTCACAGTTCCGGATAGAACAATAACATGGACTGTCTGGGGGTCTCCAAGGACCAGGGTGAGAAATACTGGTCTAGTTTTCTCCTGCAGAGCAATGAGCTTGGGTGTCCCCAGGTAATGGACTGTGACGGACTAGCACCGCACCTTTACTGGATAAGTGGTTAATATGGATGGTAGATAAGTGAACATTGTCAATTGTCATCTTTCAAATGTTACCATTTAGAAAAGAAAGATAATTGACTTTTCCTATTCATTTATTTACACTGGGAAAGCATTCTTTGTAATATTTTGGTCGTGGAGTATTATCTTCTGCTCTTTTATTTAGAGGAGCATAACTATACCTATTTTTTGCACCTAGCATGTGGCTTATACTTAGCTGGTGAAAAAGATTACATGTGAACATTCTGTATAGAGGCATAGAGGCAATAGGACCCAGATGAAGACAGTCAGCAGCTTCAGCGAAGGATCCCACTTTCCGAATCTCTTCCAGACTGCAGAAATCACATGGGAACTCCTACCTAGGTGATTTATACGCTGCACCTGTTTTGCGGAACTAAACAGCATAGAGGTGAATACTGCATGTTAGCTTACGTAACGAAAAACAGCTCAGCCCCTTTAAGACTGGTACTCAGAGTAGATATTGTATAGCAAATAGAGATCCATTTGCACAATATATTGCACATCTTCACAGGCAAGTTTTGCTGCTCAGAAATATAATTTTACACCCCAGAAATGCAGGGAATATCTACCAATTGCCTCATCTACCGCAACATTACTCACCCCGTTCAAGAGGCCCAGTCACTTCTGCCTACGCGTGCCCATTGTCCTGTTCGGCATTGAGGAGGGTGTCGGGTTTGAATGCTTTGTTTGAGCTCTGCGTCACTGGGGCAGGATGACACCCTATGGTGAGACACTGAAGGCTCTATGATGCCCTGCCTGGCTATCGGGATCTCTGACAGCCCTGCCTGGCTATCGGGATCTCTGACAGCCCTGCTTGGCTATCGGGATCTCTGACAGCCCTGCCTGGCTATCGGGATCTCTGACAGCCCTGCTTGGCTATTGGGAACTCTGACAGCCCTGCCTGGCTATTGGGATCTCTGACAGCCCTGCTTGGCTATTGGGATCTCTGACAGCCCTGCCTGGCTATCGGGAGCTCTGAAAGCCCTGCCTGGCAGGGTTAAGGCCTAACATGATGCTGCTGCTGCCAATGCGTGGAAAGACAGATCCAATGCAAGACATAAGTTTGTTCCTGGATTGCATTAGGACTCCCAGCCACTGCCTAATGTTGGGGGAGGGGTCCTTCTCCTGGGCAGCGTTAAAGGCTGACACTCTGTTTGAAGGTTCATCTGGTGTAATTGAGCCATACTGTCTGCTATAGGCTATCCAGTCCCAATCAGAAAAGGCTTCACACCGGTGTTAGTATTCATACCATGGCCTGCTGAAGCTCTAGTCTGCAGGAGCTCCCTCCTCATCATAAGGCCTCCTGCAGACTTGAGCTTTGCCAGACCAAGACCTGAATACTAAGGGTAACCTCCCCATACCTTCCATGGACACCAGCACAGCATTCCTATACAAAAGATGGCCAGGGGAATATGTAGATCCCAATAATATGGATGACACATGACAGTGCCAGCTGAGTAATCCTTCTGTGGCACTCAAGCAGTCTATCTCCCTGATGGACAGCCAGCAGCCGGACATTCTAAACATCAGAAACTCAGAGGGGCACCCTGTGCTCCTCCTTAGTCAAGGCAAACATGGAAGCCATAACTTGTAGCAAATGAGAGTTTCCTTTGTCCTGCAGGGCTCTCTGGATTCCACCTACAGGCCAAGGACATGCAGGTAGGTTAACTAGCATCTAGGTATTGCCCGTAGTGTTTGTGAATGTGTGCCATGTGGTGTAGTGGCATGCTCTCTGGGGTGTACTCATGTCCTGCGCCCCTCTGAGGTCATGACAGGGTATGACACCCTGAAACGTGGAAGTAACTAGTACCTCACATCCATTCTAGGAACATTTACCGAAAGTTACGATTAAGGTATGGAAACGTTAAAAGTGTCCAGATTTCCTGATGTTCCCAGAACGTTAGCCCACTACTACAGCTACTATTAGTATTAAGGCAAAGAATCACGTGAAGGGTATGGTACAGTAATGGGTAGCGCTGTCACCGTATTAATCAAAGGTTGTGGGATCGAGGCTGGGTGGAATGTTTGCAACATGCACATTTGTAAAGTAGACTTTTATTATATAACAATATTTTTCAACATGAATTGCATTAAAAGGATGTTTAGGTAATAATGCAGTTGTGCTGACAATGACAGAAGCTGTGTAAAATGTGGAAATGATGGGTAGCAGCTAATCAGAAAAGATAGTAGGTTATTAAGTTGGTGGTAAAATATTTTACAGCCATGACAGTGTTGCTCTGTCCTCTCCTGGTCACAGGGAGGGACCTCAACATATCGACGGCCACTACCTCCATCAGTTCAGTTTTAGTGTCCTGGGGCACTGGAATGTCCAGGAGGCCTTTTACCAGGCCAACCAGTAATAGAAGCTCTTCATAATGGCCTCAATAGAACTTCTCGACACGATCCAATTTCTGAGCCACCAAATAATATTGCATGTCTGTTGCTCGTGGACCAGCTGTAGTTAGCGGGGAGTCCAGGGTGACAAATTGCAGGTCGTCTGGCCTCCTTTCAGGCTCCTGGCATGGGAGACAGAGGAGCGCTCCCTCTTCCAGCAGACAGTCCCACTGTGCCACCAGGAACTTCACGGCATCAGAATGGCTCGGATCTGTTCCGGTTTGCAGTGCTGGTACCGCTGGTAACCCAGTTGGTGAAAATGAAACTCATCGGCATGTGGGCTGTACATGACCTCAGTGGTTCCCACACAGAATCCTTTCCTTTTTCTGTCAGCTGCCCATAAGCAGTAACCAGACCAGGCCATGCAGGCAGGGTCAACGAGACAGAGCAGCAGCACTGGCGCGATTCCTCTCAGTCCTGGAAATGTCATGTGGTTCAAGCAAGAGCAGTTGGCTTTCTGGCTCTTCGAAGCTTAGCAACTAGAACACAGAGAACTTTGCCTAATTTGTAACTAAAACCCTTTGGTTCTCAAGGTACAGTTACAGAGTTATGTGGTTGCTTCCCTCTGCAGCTAGAACTCTTAACACATTACACAGTAATCATGCTAAGGCCACTGTGATATGTAGCTGATGTAGGCAATGCAGCAGGTCAGCTACAACAGGTTCAGCTCCAATAGTCTCATTGTTAAGTTGGATGAAGTTTAATCTATATCTAACAGTTAATGGAACAAACTCACTAGCGCTTCCATTAGGGTTTTGAAAGCCTTCTGACAGATGGCTGGTTATTCAAAGCACTTTGCTTTCCTTATCAATTACTCTCACAAGTCTGGAAGGTTGTGAGTTTGAATCCCATGGCTGAAAGAGTAGCTAAATCACCATTGGACACTTAACTCCAAATACCCCAGGGACGCTGGTTGATTCCGCTCTGTGATCCTTGCTTGCAACAAAATCATCTGCTAAATAAATTGATGTAAAAACCTCACCACGATCTCTTACAATAGGTGCTGATGCCCTCAAATATGAACACGTTATGTGGATGTGAACAGCCATTCTTAGCTTGAGATGGTTTAACTAGATATGATCGCCACGGTGTATAAACTCACTCTGGGCTCTGAGCCGGCCACTCAGGCAGGCTGCGCTTGGTGGGGTTCAAGAGAAGGTTTGGCAGTCAGCTGCCAGCCCTCTGTCAAACTGGATGCTATCTTGCTTTTCTGATGTCACGCCACACCAAACCAGTGTGAGTGCTGTTGCGATAACGTCCATCAAACAGAGCGAATCCTGCAGAAGGCCACATGCGTGGTCACATGGTTACTCTCCCCACCCTCATTAGCAGGAGCTTTGGGGTTCAGTTTGCACCATGAGGGGTACAGTTAAATGCTGGGAGTCTGGTGGTGTGATGAAAGTTTTGGGTGGGTGGCAGGCAGCAGACTGCCTGGTTAACTGGCAGTGACAATTACTGGTGTCCTAATCGGCCCTGGTCCAGAGGGGCGGTACTGATAGGCTTGTGAGCTGCCTCTAGGCCGGCTCGAGGGCATTTCCCGCCGTTGGTCCGGAGCTGACCAATCAGATGGGCTGTCAGCAATCTCAGAGTGTCCTTGCCAGCCACACACAGCGCGGTCAGCTGGCAGTTCAAAGCTGCCCTGAGTCTACCCATCTTTTCATTCATCTCCTCCCCAGCATGAATAAAGGGCATGTGCCACCCCAATGGGTGTCTCAGCAGTACAGAGTCATTCGGGGCAGCTGCCTGCCTCCCATTCTCCCGGAGGCGATGTGGACGTGTTACTCAGAGCTACTGCGAGCGAAACAGTGACTGCAGGCCTCAGTGAAGGGTTTCCAGCGTCAGGTGGCCGCGAGGGGCTGCTGCTGGCTGCTCGAAATAGACTCGGATGACCAGTTTTTGAACATGGGCCTCAAAGAAGCCAAAACTTCTCCCCATCGTTATTTTGGAAGGTGTTTTTATTTCTGGTTGGTGCGGAGAGACGGGAAACTGGCAGTACAGTCAGTCCCAAAGTGACAGAGAATCTTCAATTTTAAGCACAGTGGTAAATTCCCTTAGCACATTCAGGTCGTCCGGCTTTGTTGGTGAAAGGATTTCAGCAAACATAAGTTCCACATCAAACTTCGTGCTGATAAGAGGCTCCTTTTAGGATGCATTGCTTAGGTAAGATAGCCTGCTCACTTAGAGAATGCCTGATGTAGGTTGAATTTAGCTAAATCTCACTAATAACAATTAATGTTACCTATGCACCTAGCTAGCTAAACAAACGTATTATTATCCCACTTTTGCCTCAAGGTCTTTATAATCTCATGTTAGCCTTAGCAATGCCTCAGTCTGGATTGCTTGTCTAATTAATTCACCTGAATGTGCTGAAGTTTATGGTGCCACAGTACTGTCTTAGGATGAGAGTGCAAGCTAATAGCAGCTAGCGAGCAAAGTATTCTGTTGTGTTTTCTCCTGTAGGTGGACATGTTCTCTCACAAATGAAATGTTTCATGTGAAAATTGCTTCTGTCACAATGGTGAACAGAACCTGGTGACACAGAAATGGGATATTACTGGGCACAGGTCTTCCCTTCTCACAGTTTTTGGAACGGGGAGAAATGGGGATAACACAAAAATAGTGGTGTAACCTGACAAAAAAAGAAAGCTCTTCTGAGAAGAATAAAAAAAATTTGAAAATCCAACTAGGCATCGGGGACAAAAACATGATGGCAGGGATTAGGACAGGCATCAGCGTCTTTGCAGGTTTACTGCCAACAAAACAAGGAACAGGTGGACTGAATCGACACAATACCTACCCCCTGGAATCCATGGCATGCGTCACGCATGGCCATCTCGCATGCAGAAACAGGATACAGGAGCTGAATGTCTGCTGTCGTTTGGGGGAGGGGATCTCATAATGTTCTTCATAACGTGGCATTTATATTGCTTGAATTATGATGTGTTTAATATTTTGAGTAACATTATTAAGATGCAGCTGCAGATTAATTTTTGTGGCATACAGTGTTTGGGGGCTCTCTCAGTGGTCATCATTGTGACCTTATGACTCAAGGCTTATGAGTTAGATTCCTACCCCAGGTCTGTGTGTCTGTGGAATCTGCATGATCTCCAAAGGCATATTAGTACAGACTTGTACATAGCGTGTTAGGGTGTGCCTTGTGTAGGGTTGGCGACCAGCATGTCTCCAGGATTCACACAAACCTGTGCTGGAATGGTCAGGAATGCTGGATGTATAGATGTAATTCAGAGGTGAAATGTGTCTGCATAGGTTCTGATCATTCTCTTATTTGCACAGTAATGTTTTCATGGAACGTATTTAAGAATATTTATTTCAGAAATTAAGAGCTTGTGCTTTTGTGCTCACTAATAATCTCATTTTCTAAATATATCCAAATGTAGTCAAGCTATTGTGTTTTTGCAGCTCTACTAAAGGTGCAGATCGTTGAAAAGATATTTCATAACTTCCTGTCTGAGGAGGCTTTTCAGCTGCCCTCCTACTCAAGCTGGTAAGTGGCGTTTTTTTTTTTAAGCAATGGTACTTTTACTTGAGTATGGTTTTGGTTAAACTCTTGCTCTGTGTGTCTGGAGTCTGCTTGCTCTCCTTTTGTCTTGTCGGCT
Source organism: Mormyrus iriodes (assembly GCA_011763525.2). Lineage (NCBI taxonomy): Eukaryota > Metazoa > Chordata > Actinopteri > Osteoglossiformes > Mormyridae > Mormyrus > Mormyrus iriodes. Next base: position 17,579,680 of record JAAGVU020000043.1, on the reverse strand, counting down.
TTCTCTGGGTGCTCTGGTTTCCTCCTGCTTGCCAGAGACGCACAGTCAGGCTAACTGGCCTCGTTAAATGCCTGGAAGTGTATGGGTGTGTGTGTGAGAGTGTGTGCATGCTCTGCCATGGACTAGGTATACCCCAACCGCTGTGCCATGTATTGCGTGGGATAGACTGCAGGATAAGCGATTGTACGATGGCTATATGGATGGTGCTGGCTGTTCGAACAGCCCCTGGGTGTATTAAATGTTGAAGGGCATAGAGTGATGACTCTTTTGGCCCAGCCCTGCATTTCAGAAGCTGCCAGGCAGGCTGGGACCCGAATCTGTCACTGGAGTGAATCGCCGCCTTTGTTTGGGGCGGCCTGGAATGAGGTTCTGCCAGGAAGCCATGGGGACAGCGCGAAGGAAATGCACGTCGTGGTGACCTATGGCTTAGCATCACCCTCACCTTCATTCAGGGTCAATTTGATCAAATGAAACCAAAAGAAATGAAAACACCTCATCAGCCTGAAGAAACATTTACAAGAGGAGCTGGGACCATTCATTTTCCCCCACTATCCTGAAAGAAAAGAGAAATCAGGGTGATAGATGGCCCCCAGGGGGGGTGGCGAGCGAAATGGTGGCTATCCATTTCTGGGGAGCTCGGCCTCCGCGCCCTAATGAAGTCTTAATGGGAGCTGTCAGAACGGCAGTGTTCCCCAGCGCTCACTATGAGGCGTCGTGCGTCTCACACCGACTCTGTGTGTGTGTGTGTGTATGAGTGTGTGTGCCTTTTTGTAATTATTACATTGTGGGGACCAGATTTCCCCACAATGTGATAAAAACCTGTAACATTTTACCTTGTGGGGCCACATTTTCAGTTAGCACAAGGATCAACTTCAATTTAATAAAAATCTATGAATGCAATCAAAAAACATAAAAATGATAGAAGTCTTGTACTTTGTTTGGTTACTTATAGTTAAGGTTAGGACTGCGTAGGGGTTAAGGTTGTCATAGTTGGGATTAGGGTTATGCCCATAGAAATGAATGGAGAGTCCCTATAAAGATGCAGTTACCTAATGTGTGTGTGTGTTTGAGTGTGTGTGCAGTCTTGCTTGGCTCCAGGTGATGGGTTTTTTAGGAATTCTGTACGATTCCTGGGCAGCCTCTGCTGTTGTGCGATCGGTACTTATTAGCTAACCTGCACAGTGAAATTAGCCATGTTAAATTAACACTTGGCAATAACTAAGTTCAGCAGGGTCTCATCCAGTGAAATCACCCTCAGCAAAGTCAGGACAACACACATGTAAGCACAGGTGACGGTTTGCACTTTGTTAAATCTGCATATGTCTTTTTCTTTGTTTAACAGTCCAGTCAAGTTCTTTAAAATTGTGATTTTAATATTAATTTTAGACTAAGGCACTTTGTCTTGTCCTTGTGGGTGTAAAAATAACAACAGGGCAAAAAAAAAGATGAAAAAAATTCATAAGCAAAGCTAAGAAATGCACAACAACAGCTGGAGCACGGGGAAGCAATAGATTTACATAAGGTGTGTGCGGTTTGGCTGCCTATCGCCGCTACAGTGGTTGTCTGCGGTGTCAGGTGCCAGGATGCTTTGTTATCCTCGGAGGCCTGAAATCAGTCAGAATAGAAATCACACTTCAGACGAGATGAGGCACATTTCCAGCAGACATACCTCATGAATATATACCACACAAAGCAAAGATTTTTCTTTTAATTTTAGAAGTTTATCATTACAGACGAGACCTTTGGCTCTGCTGATGCACACAAATGATATTCCGCACTCTCGTCACCATCTGTCCGGTCCAGCCTGCGATCAGCGCTCAAACAGGCCGAGGTTAACTGTGAAACCAAAGGGTATTGTTTCAGACTCAAAGACGAGTGCCTGACTCGCTGAAGGAATGAGACCTTGGAGGAAAAGCTGGATCTGTACGAGCGAAACAAACAAGATTATCCGATGAATACATCTGCGGCTGTTTCAGTCCACAGACAGGTGTACAGATCAATACAGGCATGACCTCAGCAAAGAGGAAGAGCCCTTTTGTAGCTCGATAATTTAGAGGTATCCGAGGCTGAAAAAATGGAGGCAGTCTGTACATAAAAATGTTTTTCTGATTTTTTCGAGCATAGCAAGCAAATATAGTTATACAAGGCATTATTTATTTTGCTCCGCGCCAGAGTAATGGGTTGTCTGTCTTTAGCCTGAGGTATTCGATGTCTGTTGTGTTTCTTCACAATATAGAATATAATAGATAGAAATAATATGGGAAAGCCCAGCTTGAAGCTTGCTATGGAAGCTGGCGACTCCATCAAATCTTGAGTGCAAGATGAACGGGTGTGCAGATAAGGGGCATACATGGGAAGCTCTAGGCGGCGAAGAAAAGCCCTCTTTGCATGAAGTGATGCTCAGGGGCAGCAGGCATGCGGGGGATGCTTGTAGCTCACCACAGCTGGGAGTGTTAGAAGAGCCAGGGTCCCCAATGTCATTAGCATTACAACTGTAGTTCAGATATAGACTGGATGTCCCATTGACAAGTAATGACGGACTTAGTAAGAGTAACTGCAGGAAATGAAGCCCTTCCTTCTAAGCTAATGGTTTATACTTATCTTTCTCTCTTGCTGGCTCTCTGCATACTTCTTCTCTTTCCTCAAAGACTTTATTTTCTCTTGGCAGAATCTAAGCAGGTTTTATCATCTAGTGCCTTGACATCCGGCCATACCCTGAACTTTTGCTAGCTAATGTGACTTCTAACAGCTAAGGGCTTGTTGGCTCCTTCCTTGGGTATTGAAGATTGTCGGCTGTACTGTTAGCTGCAAATATTCATCAGTAATATTACCAAGCAGCCACCTTGCACCGCTTATGCAGTAAGAGAGCCTGAAGCCTCTCTGTGGAACCCTGGGTGAGAAGCTAAATGACTTTATACAAAAGGCAAAGAAAGATGCACACATATTGTAAGGATAAAACTAAACAGCATTCAAGGTCATTTCCAAACTTCAGTATTCATAGTTCTCCCATTTCTTTAAAAGAAGGTAAAATTACAATTGCTCTATACATTTTTTTTCAATGACAGTGTATCACTTCATAATTATCTTAAATTATTTGTTGCTTCACAAATTATATATTGGGATTTCACAGACTCAAGAAATATCAGGTGAGCAAATATGTTTGTGGGTCCTAAAAAATAATCTGCTATAAATAAATGCAATGTGGCTAGCTAATAGGAACGTGTTCCTGTCGCATCACAGAAAATATTGCTGAGGTTAAATTTAATGACTGACTCTCTTACTGACGGCACTGCTCAGCTTATAATAACAGTAATGGAGGCCTTTATGGAATGATCCTCGCCCAGGATCTCCCTGCAAACACATCACATGCAGGCCATGCCGAAAGGAGGGTTTGAAATCACATAAAGAGCACTTGAGGTGACATCCTTCAGAAGACGCTCACCTCTCGGCAAGAGTGGTCAAGCACTGGTGAAATGCTAAGAAAATGTGCACCCATTTCATATAAACTATATACACTATATTGCCAAAAGTATTGGGACACCCCTCCAAATCATTGAATTCAGGTGTTCCAATCACTTCCATG
>JAAGVU020000043.1:17541545-17564016 GCA_011763525.2 Mormyrus iriodes | reverse complement strand
CACCTTGTTGAATCAATACCACGTAGAATTAAGGCAGTTCTGAAGGCGAAAGGGGGTCAAACACCGTATTAGTATGGCGTTCCTAATAATCCTTTAGGTGAGTGTAGTTTGCTATCTGTTACTTTGTATGCCAGATCTAAAAGCCCTCAAAAGGGCAAAAGTCAAAAATGGCCTCAAGTGTGCCTTTATGCTTTGCGTACCTGATATTGGACCACACATCAGCAAATGGAACCTCCAGGAGAGCCGTAGAGACAGATCCGTGGCGGAAACATCGCGGCTGGCGAAGCGCAAGTGCCTGGCATGCTAAAGCCAGCTGCTGTATCTTACTTTTCACATTGTACCACCCCCCCCAACAAATGAATATGGTCTATCTATCTATCTATCTATCAATCTATCTATCTATCTATCTATCTGTCTATCTATCTATCTGCTGATATTTTCGGTCTCATCCGATGCATAATGGCTGGATGCTATGAATGCTTCATTGGCCATGGCATTGTCTGGAATACTAAAATTTACATATAAATTGAGGAGGAGAACAAGAAAGGAAAAATGATAGGAAACAGCTTTTTTCTGCCTCTCCGTCATGGAGGCAAAAAATGGCAGTTCCAGTTTTTGATGAGCTTGATGACATGTTTCTGGAGGGCCCTATGGGGGTAAAATCACGGTTCGCCGTCACCTCACTGCTATGAGAAGGCGTGGGAATGAAACAGTCCGAGGTGATGGCATTTATTTACGGCCTGCATCATAATTTCTCTGAGTTTGAGCTCGTCACGTTTAAATCAGTCAATAAACTGGCGGCTCGTTTGGGAACGCAACCCTCGTTTTGTCTCTCCATGTCCGGCTCCCCTCTCCATCAGCACCCCCCCTTTTAGCCCACCATGAAATAAGGAAGTACCATATGAACAGATGTCAGAGGCAGGGGGAGGGGGAGTATTACAGAAAATTTAGCTTTTATTCATTCAGAGGTGCACTAGGGAGAAGCAGCGGTAAGGGTGGGAGGAGGACAAAAGTAAGGATATCCAGCTGATATTTTTTTTTTGGGGGGGTGGACTTGCTTTGTAGCTGATATCTGTCGTCATTCTCTTGTTGCTGCAGTGACTCCCATGTACAGGTGCAGCGTGGGTTCTCATTAGCGAAGGCGCATCACAACAACATGAACAGCAAACCCACACAAGACGGAAGCAGCGAGGGGCTGAGAAGACCTCCGAACAGGGAACGGAGGGGGTGGGGGGCACATTAACTGCAAATTGATTTCGCTTGGAAATAAAGGTCAAGTTAAACGGCTCACAAGCCATTTAACACTGACTGTGTATTAAGCATGACACGGCAATGTAACAAATTACTGCCTAGGTAGGTCTCAGGCAGCCGGGCTATAGAAAGCAAGCCTGTGGGAGCCAGCAAATGCCACTCTGTGATGTCTGTCTGCAGAGCGTCTGCAAACCCTGACCACGCACTGCTTTACTATTACCTCATCAATTGACTCCCATGAGAGGATCTTGGGTTCTCTTACAGTTGCTCCTCAGCCTAAGGGCATTTCAAAATTCAAAGCCAGCCTCCGTGTTTTTACCAAAGTTTTTTTCTGAGCATTTCTGTCAATTTATTTATGCATTTTTTTGTGGGACTGAGCAAAACTCAATGGTATTAGAGAATAGAAGACTGCAAAGATGCCCTAGAAAGTTGTTTTTAGATTCAGCCTGAGGCTCGGGGGCTTTCAGGCACGGCCACTTATCTTCTCCTGTTCTGAAGGTGTCAGAAGGACCAGATAGGAGGTCATGTGATCAAATATGGAAAAAACAATGCTGACCTTTCGAACCATTTGATGCATTTGTCATCTGTATTGAAGATTCTCAGGTTATTCATTAAATACAAGCAACATGCAACAGCATGGATCTTCCCTGGGGATAAACGCAAGCGGTAACTAATGGCAACCTCAGGTTTTTGTACAACGGAAGAAGTGATTGAAGCTGATCCATTAAATCACTTAAATGCAAATGAAATAAATAATAATAAAAAGATAAATAAAAATAAAAACGCATTGCGTTGCGTTATTGTTACATTGTCACAGTGACAGATTGTTAATGAATTAATTATTGAGTAATACAACAAAACTTTATCCTGACGATTGTTGTTATTTTTGAGAAGAAGTTTGTAAACTCTTACAGTCTAAGAAGTCCTGTTGCAACAACATAATAAAACACTGTTACTCATCAGTTAGACCTGAAGAAAACATAATCGATAGGGTATAGTCACCTGGAATGTGCTGATATGACCAAGTTATTGCCTTTGTATATTAAAGACAAGGCCACATCTTTCTCTGTACACATGCCTTACATATTAAAAGATGAGGCCACTTCACCTTACAAGTTTTAAACCCATGACATACTGGGAAGTGATGAAGGATTCATTATTGTGAAGAATGAACAGAATAGATTTTTTTTTTTAAATATTGCTTCCTAGACTGCAGGTCACTTTCAATCTTGAATTCTGAATTACACAGTTGATCTCCTGCCCTTTTATCAAAGAGCTGTTTTGGCAGCATGGTGTTATTACGGCGGAAGTGTTCTTGTATCTGCCAAGAGACGGAAATTTGAAGTGAGTTATCGGGAGCTCTAACATAAAACGGGATGATTCTTTCCATGATGGACTTGATAGACTTTCGGGAATCACTGGGTTAGATGTCTTTGACATCCCTTGCAACATGCCCAGCTTCTGTTCAAGAGTGCACCAGCAGCAGTGATGTCAATTTCCTCATTTCGTTATCAATACTCTCAGGGCCAGGAGAGGGGGGTTTCCTTTTGTTCACTATTCAATATTAAAATCTGGCACGAGTCTTTCCTCGGCTAGCAGCATCGTTGAGCAGCTCTGTAAAGAAGCAGCGGGTCGCCCACTCTGTGCCAAAACAAATTCAGTTAGATAAGCCCCCTGCCTGCTCTCCTGCATCTGGCTATCCAGCGAGTTTGGACCAATTACTGCTCCTATTAATTATCAAGATAGCATAACGGATACTTTTCCAATAATTCTTTAACCAGAAGTCAAAGGTAACTGGGAATGAGTGAACCAAAGTTATGTTTTTTATTCAGGCTGTGTTTTTGGATTTTTAAAACATTTTAATATGTTGATTATAGTCACGGTTTTGAACAATCGCAGTTCTGTTCTGTACTGTACCGTACCGTGCATGTACAGTGTTTTTTATCATTTTTACCTAAACAATACATTATAACAACTACTGTACTGATTTTATATAGAATTTATATTATATAGGGACATTTCTGTAATCTAGGCATGATGTAAAGTATAGGAGAGGCTGGGAATAGGTGTTTATGCAAAGTAAATAGGCACTTTTATGTAAGGGTACCTTACACAACGTATGCAGTTTGGAGCATCGTGTTGGGCTGTGGAACCAATTGACCACGTAAGATGCAGGAGCGCTGTATTTTAAAATTCCACAGCATATGGATGAAATTGCCACAGTAAATAATGTATTTAAAAAAAATAATGATCATTTATTAAATGTATTAGGATAATTAAAAAATTATTATCATGATTTATTGATTAATATGGGGCGCTGTGTTCCACTTCCTGTTGTGCAGTAGATACAAATTGCTCTTTGATACAAACAGCTGCCCGCATAGTCAATCATGCAAATGCAACTGTGTCTTCCTGTATTTTCCCCTTGAGCAGAGAATCCAGAAAGGTAGAAACATCTATAATTACAGGTAAATACACACTAGCATGTGCGTACAGCCGTAGATGAGCTTTCTCTGTTAACTAGGTTTGGGAGTGGTAGGGTCCACAGTGACACCTGCAGGCAGTTTCCATACTCCCAGCTTACAGGTAATAGGTACCTTTAGACAACTATTTGAACCCAACACCTCACTAAAGGCTATTAGACATTTATGAATTTAGAAATCCTGTGGGAGCCACCTAGAGCCACAGTGCAGGTGAGGGCCTGGAGGTCCAAGTGGGGAAGGTGAAGTCAGGAAGTCCAACCCTGCTTCATGAAAGCACTAGCATTAGCATGGAACAGCCTGTTTAAGTAGAAATTCACTGAATAATGTGTCTTCAGGCAGAGTTTGACATGGACTTGAGGCCAGTTTTGGAAGGAAGTAAGTGTTCTTGTAGGAAATTGACTGGAATCACCTCTGCCCTCGCACTTTGGATAAAAGAAGGCAAGCAACTCAGACGCATGATTTTAAAATATGTTGCCTTTGACATGGTCACATTGGCGCTTTAGTTAAACTGCAGAAATATGGATGCACATTTACAGCTAACTGCAGTGTGGAGATCGATCCTCTGGTACTTTTACTACAGGATCTCTAATTCAATATATTGAAAAAGTGGACTGAATGATGTTTATTTAGTTTCAAGAATATGGAATTATTCCTCTTCAGAAAGGCTTCCCTGAAGCCAGAAAGCGTCCTTTTCTCCAATAAACGAGCAAAAGTGCATGGGCAGCCCGCCACTCACGCCCACGTCCAAACGGAATATCTGGTTGACAAGGAAGGATGGAGCGCAGCTTGGAGACATAATGGAGTCTGATGGAGTCTGTCAGGGGGAGGATATTAGTTTATGATTGTGCCTTATTGATTCCACAATGTTTTGTGTTTACCCCCATCACAATAGCTTCACCCAGCCAAAATGGCCTTGATGGATTGAACAGTGCCGGTCCATAGGGTGCGATGGCAACGTGAGCTCTAGCAGGATGACATTTTTCTGGGCGTCCCATCAATCACTGACACACTGCATTTCAGTCACTGCAATATTTGCATAGGTGGCATCTTAATGAATCTTTCCACCTCAGGAATTTCAGAGCAAATCCCATGAAGGGATTTGTGTCATTGGTCATTTGTTGGAATATCAAACATCGTGGTATTGTCTAAGCCTCAGAAACTGACGACTGTGACGTCACACAGAATTGGTTTTTGGTCGGTAGCGTGACGTCCAAAGACACAATTCAGAGACTGCAGGGCAGCTACAAACTCGCATGATTTCGGCGTATTTGTTTGGTTCATCTCTAGACTTCCATGTCAAAAGCTGCAAAAGATGTAACTTAAGCTAAGTCTCCCCAGGGCGATGTGGTCTTATGTGGTGTGAATGGCCCTTTAAAATATCTACACACCCATCTCCCTGCATCCAGGCTGTCACAGAGCTCAACTCGAGGGCCCAAGTCATTTTTCTATATTGAAGGCCCGTTCTGCTAGTAATCTGTATATGTTTTCAGGTGGATCCCCTCCAGCAGTTAATGTTAGTGGAATATGGGGACCGCAGTCACATTCAATTTGGATTAGCGCCCCCCATAGAGGGATGATTCGGTCCGCTAGCACCCATGCCACTGTGCTTACTGTGTTATTACGAGTGGGAATTGTTTCAACCCATTTGGAGAATTTATAAATTTTCACAGAGCAATGATGATACGCACCGCTTTGGCACTGGGTAGTGAACCAATATAATCTTTAAATTTACATTTCAGGTTCACAATTGATTATTTGTCTGAATCAACACACTAGTGAGGAAAGGGCCTTTAGGTAGCTCTGGCTGGCGAATTTTGGTGTGACCAGGTTTGCCTCCGTTGACAGTCCATCAAAGGCGACCTAAAAAAAACAGCAGAGTTCCAAACAATGTCCGTAATGGGAGATTCCCTGCGGGGCCAGCAGCCTGACGTGATCATTACTGTGTATGTGAATCATTGTTTGTGTGGACGCTTAATTATCAATTACTTGTGTTAAGAAGAGCAGGCCAGCAGGACAGCTGAAGACGCAGACAGACAGCAGAACACTGAGGGAGGATCCCGCCAGGAGTCGACGTCGACTTGACAGCTACCCAATGAGATGCTTAGAAATTATCCACATAAACTGTCCATTTACTTATGGAGGGATCTCTCTGTGCTTGTTTATTCTTGGCTCACCTGTCTGCAGTCGCCCCCCCCGCGTCATATCAGGCTCGTCTCGGGTGCCACACACTCCGCCTGACAGGCACAAATGGATTTCTGCAGTATGGGGGGACCCCAGCGAGGACCCCCCACTGGGTGTGATAATGAAGGATGAAAATACGGAGAGGAGGCAAACAGGAATTGGGGGTGGGGGGGGACTGCTAGTCCTCTGGGGATTTCGCTCAGAATCCAGCTTCACAAATAAGCCTACTGTATAATCCCTTATAAAGTTAATGAAGTTTTTTTTTTCTTGCACATGCATTGGATTGGGAAAGATGTGCTGTTTATCGTGGAGAGTAAGAGAGGAGTGTATAGTGAAGAGTTAACAGTTTTCACCTTGAGAGGAACTCGGCGCTCGCTTTGTGGGTCAGCGCTGTTCCCGGTGAGCTAGCGAACTGGAGGAATCCTAATGAGGAATGTACTGACCTTTACTACCAGCTACTTATTTTATTAAGACTTTAATTTCTGCTGTTCTGCAGATAAACATACACGCTAGCAGGCTACTGAATGCAAATGCAACCGCATTCACATTTTAAGAAATCATTTTTAACGTAATAATTATTAAGTCAGTGGTTAGCACTGTAGCCTCATGCCTTATCGTCCTGATTCCCACCCCCAGTAAGGTCGTCTTATGTTGTATCACTTATAACTAATAGCAAATATCTGAAGTCTTATTGCTAATAGCTAGTAGCAAATTTCTGATGCTGTATTGCTTATAACTAATAACCGATACCATATTGTTAAAAGCTAATTGCTAATATCTGATGTAGTATTTCCAACGCACAATAGCTACTATCTGATGTTGTATTGTTAATTCCGCATAGCATATCTTATGTTGATGATGGCAGTAGCTAATACCTTATGTTACATTGCTAATATGCAGGTGTGGACTGGCCAGCAGATAGTTCCGGAATTTTCCCAGTGGGCTGGTCTTGTGAGGCCGGTGTCTCTCCCAGAACCCTGGCATTACATCACCTATATACCAAGGGTGGTTGCTGTTGCCAGCCTAAATCTGAGGTGCTATGATTTTCACAGAACAACTTTAGCGTACATCCAAATAACCAACATGTTATATATAACTTATGAGGAAGTTTTCATATCATTCATTCTGACATATTGTAGGTCTCCATTGGTCCTCCTAGATCAGTCAGAATAAACCAGTTCTCCTGCACTCAGCAGCCTTTACCTTGACCAGTGAGTGATGTGTGGCTTTGATGATCTGTGTTTGTGTCCAGAAGGTTGCTGGATCAAATCCTATGGCCACCAGAGAACTCATATCCCTGTTTTGCCTTTGAGCAAGACCCTCGCACCCAATAATTGCTCCAAGGGTGCTGAATAAATGGCGGACCCTGCCCTTTGACCCCAAGCTTTGCCTTGTATATATGTGTTTGCGTCTCATAGCAAAGCATGATGGGATATGTAAGTTTATCATACTTGTTGTCTGTACAACAATAATAACAACAGTTTATTCTATTCTTCTATAAATCATTACGTGACATGCACTCCATTGCCGACCATTTTGACAGACAAGCTATTTTAAGCACTCACTTAGTAAATCAGTGGGACAAACACTCCACAGAAAGATTATCAGTTGTAGCACCCAGAAAAGTGCCCCCGTCCACCCATTTTCTGAACAGAGTGCCCCCATCTGCAAAACTGTGCCCTGTTATTGCATTTGGTTGTGTCAATCGACAACCTCTGAGGTCTTTGTTGGCCACCAGATTCGTCAGTGATGCATAAGCCATAGGTAATTAATCGCAGATTAACACTGTAAGGTATTAATTACAAGCGGATCAGCTGTGTGGAGCATGTGTCATCCATCTTGTTTTGTTCTGTTATGGTGCTTTCTTCCTGCTTAGCAGAAGAGCCATAAATGATTATCATGGGAAATACAGGACATATCTCTATGTCCCCTCTGAGACGGCTCTCACAATTTAGGCCTTTCAGACCTTCTGTATTTTCAATAACGCTCATAATCATACAAATATAACAACCACAACTGCAATTCTAGTATCACTGTAAATAGCACACTATACAAAATGGTGCTGAGACAGAATAATGGCCTGAGTTATGTGACCAGCAGGGGTCCCGCAGACAGGCTCTGCGCGTGTGGGGTCACGGCGTGGAGATTCACGTCGCTTCCCTGCCCTGGAGACATATGGACACGGAGGCGGGGCTCTCACTCGCCACCCACAGGTCACAAGGCCGCTTTCCGGTCGACCGCTAACTTAATAAAAAGGTTTCAGCTCATTTTTTTTTACAGCACATTAGGTTCTCCGTCATCTCCTCACCCTCAAGGCTCAGACTCGCCCTGACTGTTGACAAGCTTTTAGAGCAGAATTTGTTGAAACACTCGAGCGAACGTCAACAGAATCTTTTTTCATAAAACCTTTTTTAGGAAGGATCTGCCATTTAGAGGGAGAAAAAAACATCCTCTTGCTGGCTTCAATTCCTCAGGAGACGCTCAAAAAACCAGACAGCTTGAAAAAATACTGAAATAAACACTTTTTTTGAGTTATTACTTAGTTAATTATCTATGCTAAAATAACGTCTGAGCTAAGCATGTTTGTTTATGACAGATTATCTACTATTTCCAGATTTGGTCTGTTGGATTTGCGTAAATATACATTAATCTATTTAGCAGACATTTACACCCAAAGGAGCAGGGCCAGCCAGTCTCCCTGAAGCAGGGCGCTTTAGGGCCTTGCTTTAGGACCCAACACTAACATCACTCTGGCAGCTGTGAGATGTGGAGTAATAACCTTCCACTCACAAGCACAGGGTCCAACTGCAGAGCTACACAGTCATACAGCACTTGCTTTATCACACGGAATTTTATAGTTCTGTAAGCTAGACACCTCACATCCTTAAGGTTGTGGGTTCCCGCCCTGGGCTGTGTGAGTGGAGTTTGTGCATTTTCCCTGTGTCACGAGGGTTTCTTCCTGAAATCCAAAGAGAGAGAGTTTGGCGAAAGGTGTCTCTAATGCCTCGTTTCCACCAACACGGTGTTGGAGCCGGTGCTGGACTTTTCCCCAATCCGGAACTAGTTCTGTACATTTCCACCGCAAAGAAAATGGTTCTGGGCCAGAAAAACGGCTCCAGCACGTCACCACAGAAAATCTGGTTTCCAAATTTGGAACTGTAATGTCAGTGAAAGTGGGACGGACAAACCTTCCACATATCCAGAAAATTCAATCCATAACTGATAAGGTTTTATCACTGGTGCCAGCTTGTTAGTGAAATAACGCTACATTGTTGTTTTATTCTGTGGAAAATGAAAGATCGATTTCAACAGAATTAAAATAAATTATAAACATGTTGCAGGTCAAATATATAAAATATGGTGGCACTCGAGTGGCGGAGAGATCATGAGGCGGACAGCAAATGTCAGTTATTAGCAGACTCTTTAATTCCATGATTTTTAATAGGATAGTGATCGAAAATAAAGAATAAACTCATTTACACGCACAAACAGGGAGCCTTTAAGCAGACAAAAGTGGGTACAAGCAATAGAGACAGAGCGCATCGAGTCATGCTCTGAAAACTTTTTGTTTTTCAGTTCGGCAGCTTAAAAAAACGTATAATCCAAAACAGATCAAAATAATTCTAAAAAACGGAATGCATGTGAACCTTTCCTTTACTCTCACTTCCGCCTACTTAACATTTCCGCTCCATAGTTTTTTGAAAGCAGTGGAAACGCAGCCAGGTTCTCAAAAGGCACCAAGCGAGAACCAGACAAGCACCAGCGCCAGCTCTGTGTTGGTGGAAATGAGGCGTCAATGTGTATGACTGTATGAGTGAGTGAGATCCCACCCAGGCTACTTCCTGGCTTGTGTCTTGGGTTCCAGGGATAGGATCCAGGCTCCCAGTGACTGTAGAAGATCTATTGATGGATGTGGAAGAGGTGGTGGCCTCATACCTGCAGGGTTCTGAGCATGGCTGGATCTAGAAGTGGGCAGGGGTGGACAAAACCCACCTACATTTCTGCTCTGCCAACCAAACTGGTCAGCTTTCTTCTGCGCCATCAGAATCTGCCAATCACATTTATTTCATTGGTCCCATCAGAATTTTCTGATTACTGATTTACTGGTTGGACAGAACGAGTATAAGTACCTAGCTCAGTCATAACGAATAGCTAGATGTTGGCTTCATCGAAAAAAGCTGAACTTTTGTTACATACATGTATAATTACCTCAGTCATGTAACATTAGCTAACGTTCTTTAGCTTAGCTCAAACAATAAGATATCCCATAGCTTTTCTTTATGGAATAGTTGTAGTGAATTAAGTAAAGCTACTCACCTCAAAATTATTAGGTAGCTGTATAACATTATTATTGGACTATCAGTGTTCAGCTCTAAACACCTCCTCTTGCCTCAAACCTGATTTGTTTCCCACGTCCGACCGCACGCGTTCATTGTTCTGATTACCAGAGTCCCAAGAATCATACGGCTATTAATTTTATTTATTAATTCATTCATTTATGTATTGGATACAAGAATGAATATAATTAAATATGAAGCAGTTGTGTGGCGGCATGGTTTTAACTGAATCATTAACTATATTACAGTGTGTGTGTGTGTGTGTGTGTGTGTGTGTGTTTGTGTGTGTGTGTATATATATATGTATATATGACACCAGGGTCATCAACAGACAGTTATTAAAGTCCATCACTTCAATCCATCATGTGGAACATCTTACCTTTTTTCTCCAGTGAGCTGAGGATCTTCATATTTCCTGTGATCATCATGTCATTTTCCAGAATTTATCAAGGACAAATACAATTTATCAGTATAATACAGTAAATACAAATACAACAAAATAACAACAAAAAAAATCAATCTATGTTTTTTATTACAGCAAATTGTTGCAGCCTGAGTTCTCTTAAATAAACTATGCCAGTATATGTAAAATATCCGAGATGTATGATATAACAGTCCAAAATGTATGTGTTCACTGACATTTTTGCACAAAAAAATAAATATTGTTAATCAAGAGTGGTATTTATGTCACATGTGAGACCAAATCCAAATGTTCTCTAATTTTTTCTGTCAGGGTCAGCTCCTGTATGACCCTGCCTTTCATGTCTCCTCTTTGTTTCGCCAGTAGGTGCTGCTGGCCATCCTGTTTTCCTCTATGTCACTTGCCCTTCAGCCCCTATGTGCTTTCCTTGCTCCCTGGACCGCCACATAGTTCAGGGGGCTGAGTGTGTGGTTTTGATTAAAAACTGTGAATCGTGGGCTCAAAGCTGCCTAAGAACAAGCCTTATCTCTTTTGATTGGTTTTCCCTAGTTTTATCGGTTATCTGTGCTTTCCTGTTTTTAGTGTTTTTGTGTTTCAGTTGGTTCCCTGTCTTGCTCCTTGTGCTCTGTTTTCCTTGTTTTAGTTAACCCTAAGTGTTTGCTAATTTTCCCTAGTCTCCAGTGTTGTTTATTTGTAATATGCCACACTTGTTCCTTATTTGCCCTGATTCCTTGTGATTGTTTCATTGCTTATGATTCTCACCTGTCCTGCATTGTGTCTTGTTAGCTGTGTATTTAATTGCCTGCCTCTGTCCTGCTCCTCAGTCTGCCATTGTCAGTGTTACTGAGTGTTTAGGCTGCTGGGCCACTGCCCAATTCTAGTTCCTGTGATTTTCTGCTTAGTTTCTGAGTTGTGCTTTGTTTCATGGTTTTAGTTGATTCAATTTTATTCCCCGTTTGCTTTCTGAGCCCCCATGGTCCTTTTGTTTTGTAGTTTTACCCTTTGTGTCCAGTTTCTTTAATAAACACTCGTTTGTCTTGGACCCGCAAGTGGATCGTTACCTCCTTTCATGAGGGACTATATTGCAACGTTGCCGAACGTCCTTTTCAGAACGTTTTGCCAGACCTTAAATGGGACCTGTTGGGAATGTTAATAATGTTTTTTAAATGTCCGATAGCAAACGTTATAAAAACACCCTTATGGGGACATCAGCAAATATCCTGAACATGTCCCTTGTTTTCCAAGTGGCTACTGAGAGACTACGAAAGGGAAATCTTCAAGGAAGATTAATACCTGATACTTATTAAATATAAGAACATAAGAAATTTACAAACGAGAGGAGGCCATCCGGCCCATCAAGTTCGTTTGGAGAGAATTTGACTAATAGCTTAAAGTTGCTAAAAGCTTATCTAGCTCTGACTTAGAAGAACCCAAAGTTTTAGCTTGTATTACATTAACAGGAAGACTATTCCATACTCTAACCACACGCTGTGTAAAGAAGTGCTTTCTCAAATCCAGCTTAAAATGTTCTCCCACTAATTTCCACCTATGGGCACCAGTTCTTGTGTTTGAACGAATATTGAACTATTTGGGTAAACAGCATCCAGACCTGTTAGAATCTTATATACTTGGATTAAAGCTTATTCTTGTTAAAATTGATCTTTTTGTTGATGTAGTTTGTTGTAATGTGTTGAATAAGGATGTTTGCTAGTGATTTAGTTTTGCTAGATTATAGATAGATAGATAGAGAGAGAGATAATGTTTCTGTTGGCTAGCAAGCGTGCTAGAAAAGTACAGTGGAAGCCTCATATCCACTGATTTGGTAACTGTGGTCTCTGTTATGTGGTTTTACTGCAGCTCAACAATATTTAATGGAAATTTAAATGCAAAAATAAACTGTTAATAAGTTTTAAATTCCGCATCACTCTGAGTAGCCTTTCCACCCCATCCTGGCTACATAATTTGTTTTATTTTATTATTAGTTACAGTTGTTGATGTCTTATTGTGTGTAATTTATAAATTAAACTTTATTATTGGTATTCATGTACATGAAAAACAAGTTATTTATACTGTGTGCTGCTATCCTGGAACATATCCTCGGCAGATATGGGGGCACTACTGTATTTAACATTTCGCAGTTTGCTAACGTTAATATCAACGCTCAGTATAAATAAAGTTACCTGGTTAGATAGATTACATGCTATAATTAATCTAAAATAGTCCTACACAGCCATCAAGGCCATGCAACGATTTCTGGTTCCCAAATCTTGCTTGCTACTAGTTAAAGCTGCTATTAGCTCAAATAACCGAGCTTCGGGACGGTGCCTTCGGATCAAGTGGGCAGTTCGACCAATAATCTTACACCTTCCCTGCCCACTTCGCACCAGCAAAGTGCAGGTAGCTGGGTAGGTTCCATCTTTGCTTGCAAAGCTGGTTTGTTTATGGCTTGGCAATTTTTAGATTTTAATGTTTCTACTATAATACTCTTCATGGTCCATGTTCTACTCTTATGTTTATATATAAGCTCATGAGTTTGGGCAAATTAGCCTTTAATATGTCAGTAGATCAATAGATAAGCTTTTAAGTCAATCTTTGTTTGATTAGCAGACACTTCTATGCAGAGCACCTTACAGTACAGTCACAATACAGTACAGTCACGATAATAATAATTAACAATAACAATTTCTTTCCTGATTAGAGAGATAATTGAAAGCATGATGCAAAGTTTCACAAATAGTTCAGACATCAAAAATGAAAATGTCCATGTTCAAAGTCCCTCTTTTCTCTCTGGTCACAAGCCACTGCTGCACTGTAGTAGAGTTCATTGTGTGAAAGCTGCCCACTCAAAATTTATAATTGCCCCCCCAACCTGAGCATTCTAGATCCGGGTCTGGTTCTGGGTGTGATTCCAACTCGGCGCTGTGTGGAGTCTGCATGAGTCTCCTTCAGAACGATGTCTGTGCAGTGCCAGTCTCAGTCTAATAAATCGTTGTAGAAAAAGGACAGAAGGATATAACCTGAGGTCGTCATGTGTGCATGTCTAACTGGGAGACACTGAGCTGTCAAAAACTGGAGGGTCAGGATACATGAAAGAAGAAATCATAAAGGTGCGAGAACATGGCCGTCTTATTCAGGGAGCTGGCGGTTTGTGCTGAAAGGGGCGCTTGCTCTCCCGACGACGATGAATGGTGCGAAGGAACAGTGGCGCGTCTTCCAGAGGTCATCATGTGAAAGTCACCGAGGAGGCAGGGATTTATCCCCAACTGCAAGGTCACATAGTGCAAACATCCACTTTTAGCTTTACTCAGATTCTTAATTACATAGTCATTGCCAGCTGGAACTTTCAAAGGGTGACGGGAAAGTAGACAGGCCGGAAAAAGGCAGAAAGAATCAAATGCGTTACAGATATCTGATTGAGCCTTGAAGATGGAAATGCAGAGCCCTGGCTGACTCCCCCATACGGGTGTCAGGGCCATTGCAGGTGGAGCTACAGCAATAAAATAAACAAAAGCAATGACGCTAAAACGGGGCGCTTTGCCTTCCCTGCAGTAGCAGATGATCTACTTGGAATCTATTCTAAATGTATTAAAAACAATCTTGCCTTTTGCATTTAATAAATCACTGTAACATTAATTGGCTGACTTTTGACATGCGTTTAGATCAGTGCACCAATAAGAAGGGGCCAGGACCAGCCCAAACTTCAACCAAGGACCGCCTCCAACCATGGTGCCTCTGGCCGCAGTTATATCTGCGGTCCCTGACCTCCCCCACGAGCAACAGATGAAACCTGCTTTCATGTGCCATTCCTGTGTGGCATCCCCCCAATGCATGATGACGACGGAGCCTCACGCCGCCTGGCAATGAAAAAAACATACTACAGCCTCATTGCAGGCTAACGCGGCAGGGGGGCGTGCACACGCACCCCCGCCTAGAAGCTGGCTCTTGTGAACCGAGGGGGTGACGAGCACGTAATATCAGAAGCCAGGGGATGTTACCGCCCCCCCCCCCCCCCCCCCCAGCACCCTCTCCCCAGCAGCGGTGTTCTCTGAGACAACAGCCAATTAAGCAGGACAGGGGCCTGTGGCAGCGAGTGAATGCAGCCAATCCCTGCTGCCCCTCTCACATTGACGGAGCACACCTCTGCCAGCAAGACGGCACAGGCACGGCACACACCAGCAAGACCCTGGCCAGTGAGTCGCACTGTACACCAAACGTGGACTCAACCCGAACGCCGAAATACAATTAACATGTGTTGCTCCTTTTAGTGGAAATCTGTCCTCTCTCATCATTTTATTTGTTTCTCCATGGAGAATTTGTTTACGTCCACAGTTGTGGGTGGAGTGGTGGCTCTGAGGCTGTGGATCTGTGCCAGCAATCAGAAGGATTGCCAGGAGTGATTCTACTCTGTCGGGCCCTTGAATAAGGCCCTTAACCTGCAACTGCTTTGTCCTGGGTATGACGTTAACTTACATCAAGCCCTGTAAGCAGATCCTCCAACTTCCAGGGAAAATTTTGAGGTCAGTGGTAGGACTGGCACTCCATACACTGGAAAAAATCTTCACACTATTTCACTCCATTTGAACTAGTGTGGTGCTGAGGTATCACCTGCCACCTGTCTGCACTTCTCATCCCAGTGGTGGTTTGTTGTGTGGTGGGTGTGTCAATTTGCTGTATCAGCACATGTTCCTTACCTCTTCTCTCTCCTCTACAGTTTAACAGTCGAAACCCATCCATTCTTTGCCTTTAAAACAGCTGGAGGGATTGAGGAGTCGGTAGAGTTTGTATCTGTATTGCTCCCGATAGAAACATTCTGTTGTCTTTGCTCCATTCCAACCCAACCTCCACATAGACCTCCTACAAAAATTAACAGGGGCCAAAATAGTTGAAAATACTTTGACCAGACTAAAGCTGTCCCTACCCTGTGATGGGAGGAAAACATAAGAGCATGGAAAAACGTTTGATGCCAAAATCCCATTGTTACCCTGTACTGAATAAGCAATATGCATGGATGGATACGTATAGTAGAGTACATACTGGATAGATGGATATTTAAGAACGGAAATACCTAAAGTTTAATTAGTTTATCCTACATAAATGTGTTGCAAACCTAGCAATATTTAAGACTGATCAGCGATAATTATTCTGGTTTAGGATTAGCACTTCTGAGCTTGAACCCCAATTTAAACGTTGATTTTTAATTATAAGAGCATATACACGATAAACCAAATCATCATGACCACCCCTACGTGAAGTGAATGATATTTGTAAAAATGGTGCATGTTGAGGTCTGAGAAATATTGACAATTGATCATAATGTTTTGGCTAATGGATATAATTACATAGCTAACTTTGTGGATATCAATTTAAAGGATAACTATTTAATTGCATAGTTTTTTGTGATTAATCATGATTAATTGCACCTAATGTTAAAACTTACACATAAATATTTACACATTGAATCCCTAAATTAATGTAGAATTATCACAAAAGGGAGTATATGGGTCATTCTCACAAAGTCATTACCGTTTTCAAGTTTCTGTAATTTTTAAAATGAGTTTGATGACAGACTTAAATTATACAACTTAATTGTTGAAATTGTTGATTTTGTCTTTGGGATAATTAAATAGTTTTGTTATATTACCATTTATTTTCTTTAATAAAAGTATTTCATTAAATCCATGGCAAGAGGTACGGATGCGTCACAATCAGACGACGGGAAAGAGTGACTGATACGTGATACAGCTCTAACAACAACTAAGGGACAGCATAAGAACAGCAAATACACAGAAAAAGGAAACCAAAGTGTCACAAGAGGTCAAACAAGAGGAAGGGAGGAATAACTGGGAGGGACCAGGAACAACCTAAGATGCAGGGAATACATCTGGTAAGATACTAACAAGACTAACATTAAAGCACTGGGAGCAATGCAAATAACACCTATAATGACTGATCTGGAGAGGAAGGCAAGGACAGGCACATATATTTACAGAATGAATCAAATGAGGGACAGGTGCGGCTCAGTAGATTCACAAAAGGGAGGAAACTGAATGACCAGCAGTGACCTCTGCTGGCCATACAGAAACATAACAGGCAGAATGTAACAGGAGATGAGAAAAAAATTACAAAACTAACCAAAAATTGAACAAAAACATAGAATAGGTTACATGCAGTAAAGATGAAAGATTTAAAAACTTTATCTAGTTTTGTGTTCTTTGATAAATAGGTTAACTTTTTGTGGAAAATGGTTTTAAAAAATCACGAAATCAGAGCAAGGAATGACATAATTTTAATGAACCAGTACGTTAAAGAATGTGTTTATTGGTTTACCTTAAACTTATGATACACAAATTATTCATTTCCAACACAAATACTACTTGCAAGCAAGTACAAGCTGACTTTAAATGCTTTCAGAAAGGCTCGATGCAATAACAAGAGAGAAGGCATTGAGAAGGTAAGGATTTTAAATGATTATTATATTTAATCTCGCTTTGGCAAGTAAGGACATATACCGAATGTACATATAATTGCAGGTACTCAACAGGCAGACTGACACACTATTTACTTTATACCACATCACATAATCGATCTTAAATCTAAAACAGATTTGGCAAATGGCTCTAAAACAGAAGCATGACAGCCACTGAGAGAGCACTTATAATTTAAAGGCATAGACCTTCAATAAAATCAAATAAACACTGTAAATTGCAATATTTTTATTCTACGCATGCGCATCTGGTGACTTTTAAAGAAAGACAATGGGCGTTTCTCAATATGCGTACTTGATCGTACTTGTGATCTCGTGTACCTGCATTGCGTCATCTTCCATTGCCGAAGACCAAGTCCAATAATAAGAACAGAAATTCAGAGGATGGTAAAAATCCCCGGATGTCGTTCTTGCCATGCCCCAAATATCAAGAATACATCTGTTGCATTCTCGCTGAAAACCAGTCCCATGATTCATTGTGCCACAAGTTCTTCTTCGAAGGCAAAATAGCAAAACTGGTCCTGCCAAAACCATAAGTACGATCTTTGCCTTCCTGGTATTTTGAAACACCCCTAAACTGTCATGTGCTTTACAACCAGGAAGGAATATTATAGGTCTTATATTAAAGATCTTTGCCTATATTATTCTGCCATTCGAGTAATAAAATACTGCACGGTCAAAGAAAACATAGTATGATTTTAATATGATAAATTTCCCAGAATTAATAAATATAAATGATAAATTAAAGACTTTTTGCATGTTTGATATTTAAATGTGTTCGATGGACAGAACCAGTATTCGGGCCTTGAGGGGGGTTCGGGCATCGTGAGTCACACTGGAATGCTGAGGACATGCATATGCAGACACAGGCATGTACATGCACGTACAAACATGCACACAGACACGTCAACGCAAACCAGCGCCATATCTACAAAATGCAAGAGCATGCATTACTCCACATGTAAGCACTCCATGTGGAAAGCATCTGAACGTGAGGAAGCGGAGCATATCTGCAGATATGTGCGGACATGTGCAGACTCGCATATGTGTGCAGACACATGCAGATATGTGTGCAGAGACATGCAGAAGTGTGCAGATATGTGCCAACATGTGCAGACACATGCATCTGTCTGCTGACTGGTGCAGATATGAGCAGACATATGCGGATGCGTGCATATGTATGCAGATATGTGCAGCTGAAGAGCAGCCAGGACACGTCCCCCTGGGCATGCAACACAGCCAAAGGCCAAGCTTAATATCAGAGAGAGAATAAGATATGTACCCCACCCCCCAACTCCAAGGACTCCACTGTCTTGTTAATTCATCCTCTGAATGCTTCTCTCCGCCGGCAGATTGCTGCTGAATATTGTATGCTTTTAATTACGCCTTTGCACTTCTTCAAGAACAGAGCAAGACCAGGAGGGGCTCGACCCCAACACGATGTGGTGCCCATCACGCTGATTGGCTGAGATACGCCCAGTGCCAAGTGTAGCCGTCGGGTGTATCTGCGGAACGGCCTTGTAACGGCAGACAGTACGTCAGAACGAGCCTTTGCATTGATCCCACTCTTCAATCATGCTCAACAAGAGTCATTTACAGCACCAAGCAGGAGAGAGAGAGCTAAAGTGACAAGCCGCGACTGAGGGGACAAGCAGAGTTGTCCTTTCCGCCGTACGGGGGGGGTCTGTTGCTGTGGGGAGCTACAAAGGCTCACTCCAGCCTGCATCGTACCGCGGATTAGCATGAAAATGGTGGCCGACCCAACAACAAAAGACATGAAAGAACATCTGGCTGCCTTTTCTTATTCATGTTGTTTTACGCATGCAAAGCAGCGCGTGTGGAGGAGCCGCATAAAGCGGGGCAGATATTAATGCCTGGTGTTTACCTCATCAGCAGGGCCCCCGTCGCCCTCGCCGCTGACGGTTTCACTTTGCCGCTTGATGGCGCGTCGACAGAGCGAGCCTTTTATGCCGGCTTTCTTTTTAATGTGCCTATATGTTAATGTCGCAAGCAAAGTAACACTTACAATGTGTTTGAAGTAGATCTACCAGCCAGCACCTGGAACTGGGGGAACACAAGGCCTAGGAGCCCGTCATTATCCGTCCATCTTTTAACCACTTATTCTGGTGGGGGGTCATGGCTTTTTCAGGTACACTGCCATATTTTCACTCACCGAAATTTATCATGGGGAATCGGATGAATTTTATCGTGTACGTTAAAATACAGGAAGAGTGCTGCGTTTGAAAGTATCGTCAAAATACCATATACTGCAGCATAAGATATGGACGGTGTAACAGCGTGAAAAAGATACTGCCCAGCCTAGTGTGGGGGCCATGGGAAGCCCAGTGCTGTCCCCACCAGGTAGTGATATGATATGGCACAGGTCAGGATGTGAGGTCATCCTCTTGAACTCTCACCCCCAAAGAAACAGCTATACTTCATTGACCTTCATCAGCAGTTCCATCCATCTATCCCTCCCTCTTCCATAACAGCCAATGCAGTACATGGTCACTGGGGCCTGGACCCTGATCACCAATCCCAAGATGCTGAAATCAACATGAAGATGGCTCTGTATCTTAACAGTATGCCTTTATATGCATCCTCCAGTGGCGGATCCAGCAGCCCTGCCACTGTGCGGAGCTAGATCCCACCCCTGTACAGCTGACATATTTTGCCAGCTCTCTCCTAAAGGCTTGAGTCACAAACTGAAGGAATTAATCAACTTCGTGCCATAACTGCCGACTGTAACGTCACCAGTGTGTGTGTGGCATCTCCCTTACACTCAGACAGAGCCCTTTCTGCACAGCACTTGTTGTTCATTCACCATCCCTCTGTCCTCCTGCCATCATAGGGTCATGTAAAGTCATGTGGGGTGTTACTGTTATACCAACCATATCCAGCAACACTGCATATGGTGACGTAGTGCAACATACATAAATATAGTGTATTGATAGACAGGAAAAGTGTTTGTGTGTGTGGGGGGGGGGTCACATCAACAAACATTGACAGTGTAAAAGTAAACAATGTTAGAATGTATGGGAAATGATAAATATCAGTAATATGTATCATAATATAATACATATCAAATATCAGAGTTAGTGCAAAGTACAAATCTGTGGAGAGGGGGGCAGCAAAGAGTTCAGAGGGCGGATGGCCTTGGGAAAGAAACTGTTACAGTGTTGGGCAGAGCTGGCGTGGATGCTCTGGTGCCTTCTGACAGATGGGAGGGGGATAAAGAGACTTTGGGACGGGCGGGAGACGTTCTCCATGGTGCTGGAGGCCTTACGGGGGCACCATGTCATCAATGGAGGTCAGAAAGGTCCCTGTGATCTTCTCGACTCCATGCACTAACCATCGTCAGGTCTTGCGGTGGGAGGCATTGTAGTTCTGTGGAAGAAGTTCTTGGAACTGACGATATTAAGGGTAAACCTTACAAGACTTGCCAGGTGCTCAGGGTAATAAGTAGTTTGGCAAGCTGTGTCTCTATGTAAGGAATGTCTATAGAAATGGTTTCAATTACCCATGTTCCTGTAACAAACACGGTCAAGGAAAAGAACTTAGCCAATGTGGGGGAGACCATCTAGAAATACCTTGTCTCATTGCATAAATTAGAGCTTGGGCCTCCTTTCCATTGAAGCCATCTGTAATCACTCTGATTCCCTGCTGCCAATGGAATAAACTCCCCTTACTCCAGAACCAGGTCTCCGGCCGAAATTTCTGCAACAGTGATGCAGCTGGACAGGACGCTCTCTGTGGTGCCCCTGAAGAATGTGTTGAGGATGGGGGAGGTAGACTTGGCCTCCTTAGTTGCCACAGTAAGTGAAGACGCCACTGCGTTGAGGGAGCAGGTCAGATGCCAGGTCCCCAAGGAATATAGTGCTCTGACTGACTCCACCACAGAGCCCTCAGTGAGCTGCGGGGGGTGGGCAGCATGGGAATTTCTCATCCAACAACTGATTCTTTCATTTTCTCCACTTTAAGAGACTGATTGTTGGACCTACACCAGTCCGCCAATTGCTCGATCTCCATCCTGTACCCTGACGTATCCCCATTGCCAACAAGACCCACCACCGCTTTGTCGTCAGCAATGTTGGTGATGGGGCTAGAGCTGTACGCAGCAGTAGAGGCATGGGTCAGGAAGGTCAACAGGAGAAGACTGATTACACAGCCTTGGGGGGGCGCCAGTGCTTAGTATGGTGGTCCTGAAAGTGATGTCTCCAATGTTGACTGTGTGGGGTAAGAGAAAGGGAAAGTGATTAGTTGTCACACAATAGCACAACAATAAAACATATCCTCTGTATTTACCCATATGTCACATCATAACATAGCAGGGGGCAGCTAATTCAGCACATGGGGAGCAGCACCTTGCACAGCGTGCCTCAGTGGTCGGGGATTCAAACCAGCAATCTTTCAATTACAAGTGTACATCCTTAACCATTAGGCCACCACTGCCACATGCCCTTTTTCCTCTATTAAGGGTAACTCAGTCAGGAAGTCCAGCATCCATTTTCACAGGGAAATGTTGAAACCTCTCAACTTCTCTATGAGCTTCTGGAGGATGATGGGGTTGAACTGAAGTCAGTGAATAGTATTCTTACATATAAGAATTTCCTTTCTAGATGCGAAAAGGCCAAATGGAGGGCAGAGGGAAGCATCCTCAGGGTACCGCTTTGGCCAATAAACACATTGGAGGGAGCCATGTGATTTGGGAAGTCCTCCAGCCCCCCCCCCCAGCATCCCTGACAAGGATAAATGATTAGAAGTAAGATTTACGTTATCCTTACAGCACGGTATACATGCAAATCCGCAGTATTCATAATCAAAACATTGCAAATAAGTGATTCCCCTTCGATCCTTACGTCTATTTCAATTGAGGCTGCTTAATGTCACATTTTGGAATAGGAGAATTTTGATTTTATTTGAATCTTAAACTGTTAAAACTTATTGCCTAAATACCAACTTATATATAACAAAAGCTTCTGTCAATTATGCCACTAAATGAAAGACAAGGCTCCATTACCCTTTGTAGCACAAATGGGAATCATCCAGAAAAGACTCTTAAATTGTTAAAAGCCCTTTTTCTGTCTCTGGGCAGGGTGATTTGTGCTGAAAACAGAGTAACGGCAAGCTGTTAGGAATATCGGATTCCAGCTTCATTTCCCTGTTCCTGGAGCACTTTTCCGAGCCGGTCATGCGGAAATACACCCCACCCCCCCCCCCCCCCCCCCCCCCACACCCCAACCCAAACACCCCACCATCCATCGCACGCAAGCAACAAAACGACCGACCCCCACCCGACCACCCCCGCCCCTCA